>OZ023162.1:14924163-15336663 GCA_963678695.2 Diplodus puntazzo
TCTTTAATGGCAGGACACAGCGGCTTTAGAGGCCTCCTCGTCCTCCCTGGGGTGCTGGGGACAGCAAGAAAAACAGAGCGCACACACCTCTCTCTTTGTCCATCTTCCCATCCTCATATACCTACCAACCTCATTCCATCATCCCCTCCGTCCTATGCCCACTTTACCATCTGCATAATTCAGCATGTCATGCTTTTGTGCCACTTTGTCTTTTCTTTTTCTGCCGATTCTGCCATTTTTAAAAAGAAAATTGTGATTTTTTTTTTTGCGCCTATCTGTTGTTCACTTCTAGCGTTGATGGAGTGGAAGGAAAAAAAAGACGATGCTTTGTCACTTCCCTAATAAGTGCCTCCAGAAAAGGAAAAGGGGTTTGAGGGATAAAGTAAGAGTGGATAGAGAGATAGATAGATAGATAGATAGAGAGAGAGAGAGAGAGAGAGAGAGAGAGAGCGACAGAGAAAGAGAAAGAGAGTAGGGCCTCTGCAGAGTGGCCACAAAATGGAGACTGGGACAGAAGCTGCAGCAGCTGTGGTGACGCTACACTTCACAGAGAGAGAGAGAGAGAGAGAGAGAGAGAGAGAGAGAGAGAGAGAGAGAGAGAGAGAGAGAGAGAGAGAGAGCGTAAAAGAGAAGTGGGGATTAAACAACCTCAATCAATGGATGCAAAAACACAGACGTCACACTTTTCCACACCCTCTTCACCCTCAATACTCTCCCTCCCTCTGCCTCTCTCCAACTAAATCGACCAATCAGCGCTTCGATGAATCCACAGGAACTTTGGAACAAGTCGGGATTAGTATTAATGTCTTCTTTTTTGTCTAAAAGCGGGAGCAGATTGTTTAAAATGTAACAGCTAGGTCGGGTAGAGAGAGACGTATATTGCCCGGCCTGTTTTTATTACAGTGAGATGACTCGGCTGTCAATATCTTCTTTAACATTTAATGAGGCACACTACTCAGCTGTCACCAGCTTAATGCATTCAAAGTGTGTAATGTGATTCACATAAGCATGGTTTTTGTGATCAAGGGGGAAAACTGTATCTAATGTCACTGTGTGTGACATTTTTCCGTCTTCATTCATTTCGATGTTAGACAAAAAAACATGTACTGTAAAGACCAGCTGTATATTTCTATCATGTGTTAGTCATAAGTCATGTTTTAAACTCCCAAGAGATTGAACTGAATACACATTGCACAAACTCATGAAGAGGCCTTTGAATCTGCAGACACTAAAGATTATGCCTATGTGCATTATAGACCAACATATACTCGAGTCCAATAACTAATTACGGATATTTCAGAATTTAGAAAAATTCAATAATATGTATATCAGCTTACACACACAGTAAATATAGAACTTTTTAATGGTTATACGATGCAATAAGACAATAACTGTAGATACATCGGTCATGACAATTTACCTGCTTACCTCGCTCTAATATGGCAGGACCATGCACCATGAAATTTACAACTTATAAAAGAGAGAGGGAGAAAGAGAGAGAGAGAGAAAGAAAGAAAGAAATCATGGAAGAAAACAATCAAGAAAGAAAGATACTAAGAAAAAAAAGAAGAAAGAGAGAAAAAAGAAAGAAAGAAAATCAATCAATCAAGAATGAAGAAACAAAGTACAAAAAAAATCCAAAAAGAAATCGACCAATCAATCGAGAAAGAAAGAAAGAAAGAAAGAAAGAAAGAAAGAAAGAAAGAAAGAGTTTACAAAGGTTTATCTCCACATTTGGGGATGGAAGTCATTCTCCTGACAGTGACGACATGTATATCCCAGCTACCTGTCACTGAAGTGCACGGAAATATGCAGCCATGTCATCTGTGTCTGTTTGTGTGTGAGTGTGAGTGTGTGTGTGTGTGTGTGTGTGTGTGTGTGTGTGTGTGCGTGTGTGTGTGTGTGTGTGTGTGTGTGTGTGTGTGTGCGCGTGTGTGAACGCACGAGTGTGTGGCGGAGCTGAGCCGTGGTGATGCACTAATAAAAATCAGGCAGCGATGCGTCCTCACACCTTCCTCATTCCGCCCGCCGGTTCGCACCCGTTACCATGGTGACCAGATAAAACTCACACTGTTTTAAGCTCCAACTGGAGGAGGAGATGGATACTAGCAAAGTGACACACACGCACGATCGCACGCACGCACACACACAGATGAAGTTCCTTCATACACATTCTCTTTCAGTTCCTTAACTGACAAGCAAACAAATGCTAATTTTCTAACCAACGGCAACACCAGCAAACCATCAATTAGAGGGAGAGACGTGGCTTGATAGAGAGATAGCAGGAGAAGGGGAGGGATGACAGGGGAGTAAAAACCAGGATAGCCAGTCAACACACAAAGCCCTCCTCTGTTTGACTGTCTGCCTGTCTATCTATCTGTCTACTCCCCTCCAACACACACACACACACACACACACACACGCACAGACACAGACGCACACACTGCTCCATGAACGGGCCTCAACGCAAACAGATTTGGCTGTCAAATAGTGACACGACACCCAGGCAGGGTCGTCTCGCAGTGAGGCCAGCTGTCAGCAAACACCCTCCTGCCTCTTCATCAAAGCCCATTCAAACTCCGCTTTATTGACCAACACGGCCGTCTGTGTGACATGTGTCATCCTGTCAAGCCAATACCTCGGCATACACTGTCCTTAATAAATGGCGAGCCACTAGAGCATCTCGAGTGCTATCGAAAAGACAGAAAGCTGTACATGCCACCAGGAGCTGAGAGATGGAGTGGATGGATGGATGGATGGATGAGGTGTGCGTGGTGGAGTGGAGTCGGGTGGGAGGGGCGCACATGTGCACTCTGTGTGTGTGAGTGTGTGTGTGTGTGTGTGTGTGTGTGTGTGTGTGTGTGTGTGTGTGTGTGTGTGTGTGTGTGTGTGTGTGTGTGTGTGTGTGTGTGTGTGTGTGCCGTGATGCTGACACAGGCCACCAGTCTGTACCAGGGAGGGAGAGAGATGAGAGGAGGCTACGAGCCAAAGATGGACGGAAAGAAGAAGAGGAGCACTGTGTTACTAATAAGACCTATTCATCAGGCCTGGAGAGAGAAAGAAGGAGAGAGGGGGAGAAACATGGAAAACAACAAAGCTCTCCAACCTTTACAAACCCAAAGTCAGAGAGTGAAACGTAGAATTATTGTTTTCATTACCTAATAACCTCACAAAAATTTTCTGGATGAATCGGTTAATCATTTTGACAATAAAATATAAAAAAAAAAAAAAAAATTCCACACCAGCTCTTAATATCGATATATCAGCCAAGGTACTACACTCTTTTTTTATCAGTGGTTATTAAATAGTTTTGACAATATTTTACAGATTAACAATAAACTATTGTCTAAAATGAGACAATTTAATGATTTTAAAATCACCTTAAGGATGTTTTTCTGCATTGTGTTCTTTAAAACCAAAATTTTTCATATCGGACAAATATATAGGCCATTATTAAATAGAGATGAGCAGCAAATTGTCATACTGGAGCAGCTGGAATGAGAAAATATTTGGCATCTTTGCTTGAAAAATAACTTAAATCATTAACCGATCATCAAAATAGCTAGGTGAAAATTGATTAACCAATTTGTCTAATTCGCTCCAAGAACATTATGTATCACACAGTGAATTCCTGAACACCTGGATATAATAAGAATACAGGGAAGCATAAGAATATTCTGTAAATATAGTGTTCTGTATGATGGTCAGTCATTCTGAGGGTAAATCATGTTTTTTCTGCTTTTCTATTCCAGCATATGGACGGCTTGTCCTGATCAGTTTAGCCAAAGAAACCTGGTTGTGTGTGTGTGTGTGTGTGTGTGTGTGTGTGTGTGTGTGTGTGTGTGTATGTGTGCACGCGTGTGTGTGTACATGCTCTTGCTTGTTCATATGTGTATGTTTTGCCTTCAACCACACTGGCCCGCTCTCACCGCTCTCACACGGAGGGATCCGTGACAAGAGAGAGGGGAATCCAACAGCAAGCTTTATCGATCCAGACTGGAAACCCCCCTCAGGCCACACACACACACACACACACACACACACACACACACATTACAGCTGTGCTGGATCAATGAGTGCTCCCGTGTGAAGGACAGAGCTATACAAAGAGGCACGCAAACACACGCACCTCTGTACACACACTGTTGAGAGGGATGAAAAGGGTGCTCGGTATCATAGAGCCAGATAAGGGGCACAGGGAGCAATGCGTATCATCTGACCTAAACAGTCTCATCTGACACCCTGCAATTTGCCATTGCTCCACGGAGCAAATGTTAACACTGCACCGCACAAGCCTGCACACACACGCACACACACACACACACAGTGCACATAGACACCACATACAGCGGCATGTAGGTGGCTTTCAAACTGACAATATCATTCTTCAGTCAAACATCAGAGTATTTGTATAGAGGATGAAACGAGGCAGAGAGAACAGACTCCAGACACAGCTCAGCCCTAGAGGTGTGGCTGCTCTCTTTTGGGTGACTGTGATGAGCAGCTAAACAGATCTATCACTCATCGAATTAGATTCCCTGAGCCCACGCACACACACACACACCCCTCTGTCCTTCTCTCTCTCTCACAGAAACACACACACACACACACACACACCACATGTCTACTAATGTCTGATTTATCCCTGTAACGCAGCTATTAACCACAGTAGTGTCAGCCAGTGAGTGAGGAGCCAGGGAAAGGCCATTTCATCAGACTTCTTTTTGAATGATTGGACCATTTTTTTTAAGCCTTCCTCCATCTTCTCTCCCTGACAAAACAGGGGATGTCAGTGACACAACTGAATTGATTAGTATCGATTAAGAGCTGTCAACAGTCACAAACATGGCAAACCAGGAGAAAATCTTCACTACAATAAAATCTGAAAGAAAATCACATCTTTTTTTTTGGCATGTAGGTGGCTTTTTATTTGGGGGATTTATTCAGTCTAAAAATAACAGGAGAGATTTCTCATCACTCTGAGGGCAAATCCTCTTCAGACCACTGACATATTGGGATGACATGAGATAATTTGCTTTCCATTATTATCCACCACCTGATCAAACACAGCGAGCACCACTCGGCCAAATACAACCTATGTGGTCAAACGAATTGAGTTCGCATTGACGGTATGTGTAAGCGGGAGAGGCACATTTGGACAGTGACAAAAGGTGAATGTGGGGCTGGTTTTGTCTGCAGACTATCTGACTGTCATTGGTTGAATTTTCCTACCTGGGACGATGGAGACGGTGTCTTTCTCCCAGGACACCACGCTGACGTACTCCTGGACGGCTGAGGGGATGAGGCACTTGAACACGGCGACATTACCCCGCATGGAGCGCTGGTCGGCCACACGGACAGTGTAGGGCTCCCTGAACACTGGTGTGTGGAGAAAAGAGCTAAGGTTAGTCAAATGAAGGATAATGGTTGGTGATGATGGAGGTCTCCGAAAGGGAGAATAATGCTCAACAAACCTTTGACTTTTGTTCTAACCGATGGCATGACGTTGAAACAGACAAATTACATTGTTTAGAGATACAATTGGGGCTGAATATTGATCAATTGGTCAGAGGAGGCCACAAAATAGTGAAAAATGTGCATCACAGTTCCAAGGAGTCCAAGATTAAAGGGGCCATCCACATTTTAAAGATAACAATGTTAGCATCCACACTGATGAACTATAGCGCCAAATACCCACTGTGCCCTCCAGCTGTGTTGGCTGCTTATCAAAATGGGTATTGATAACCTGATACTGGATATGGGTCACGATATTCCAACACTCACATGAGTTGTCATCTTTTAGATACAAATTGTATTCATACTTTCACATGAGTCAACATCTGTGACCCTGGAGATCAACAAGGGGGACATCAGTAAGGAAAAAACACACTGAAGAGACCGCATCAGCCTCCACCAAAGACTGTTCGGCAGTTCCTCTGGTGTAAAATTGTGTTTTTACAGTAAGTGTAATTTGCAGCCTATCATTACATTATATAAGCATTTATGTTGTAAACCTAACATCCTGTACATTCAGCTGGATTTTGAGCATTCTGCTGAACAACTAAAATAGCTGGGGACTTGTTTGAAAACGTAAAACAACTGAAAACAAATGTTAAAATGGCTCCATACAGATAGCCTATCTTAATTCAAGTCTCAGGAAGTTCTGTGATCCAAACTGAACTGTAAAGACATTGCTACGGTTAGCTAGTGCACCCACTTTGGATTGGGTGCATGCTAACGCTTTTAGCTAGGCAGCTACAGTGACAATCGGAGCTCAAAAAAGAGTGTCTCTTTAGATCCACTTGGGATCTCAAGCCTTCCAGAGACTTGGATTACTCTTGATAATCTGTATGGAGGCAATTTATGTGTATTTTTCCATATATTTTTCCATTAGTCCCCATCTACTTTGGTTGTTAAGGATAATGCTGCAGCGCAAGTTTGCTGTGAAGCTCCAGAAATGTTTTGTGGACGAAGAAAACTTCCTCCGAATTTCCATCGGCAGGACATAATGACAGGATTTTCATTTATTGGCGAACTTTTCCTTTAAGTCTTCAACTTCTTTTTTTAGTCAGATCATCCAAAACTCAAATAAATTGAAATTATGAAAACATAAAACAAGATGATGATTGTCATTATAGGTCTGTAGAATACCAAACTAATGGCAGATGGTTGTGAGGATACCTCAGCAAAATGAATGTAGCACTTTGATAAACTTTCCAGAGCCCAAGGTGACATCTTCATATTGTTGTTTTCTCTGAACAACAGTCCAGGACCCAGAGATGAGAACTAATTGTTTCAGCACTGTATAAAAGTAACAGGTCACTCTTCTTCAGTACACATGTTGACACTGTACAGTTGACATCCTTCTGGCCTGTTTCACCCGTGTTAAAATCAGGGGCAGGCCAAGTAAACAAACTTGTCTGGTGTTCTGTTGAACCACATTAAGCCAGCGTTTCTCTCCTCAGCTCCAGATTTGAAGTCGCACTATGATCTTAAGGAGGGTTGACACGGAGCTGCGTTGAAGGGGATCCGCAGTGAGTGGCCCTTGGCCTTTTAAAGAACAACGCCACAGATGCTATGAGACGGCGAGGAGTGGAGGGACGCTCACGGCCGATGGACCTGTCACATGCAGGCGCCGGGCATCAAAAACACACCCGGTGCACATGGCATGCAGAGCACTAGGCTGTGAATCTGTGCCAGTGTACAGAAAGGATGGTGGTGATTAAGACGGGCTTAATGATGAAAACAGTAGCCTGTAGCTAACCAAATTATCTCTCCAGTTAACTCTGTCACATTTAGATTAGTGAGAAATGTGAAATGCTGAATCAGAGCATACATTTTCATTAAATAAATTAAGCAAAGTGAAACTAAATTAATGGATTATTTTGGTGAGGAGGAGAGACAGGTAGTTCAAGGGCACGCTAGCTCTACTGAATGAATGTCTGAACTGAACTGAACTGAACTGAGCTGAACCGTGCAGGCTCACCCTCCACCCTGATCTCATTCGTGCAGAGGGCCATTTTGAAAATCTTCTCCAGCAACTTTTAACATGAGAGTGAGATGAAAAAATGAACAGGGTTGGTGTCTCAGAAAGGCTGATGTTGGGGAGTGTTCCTGGTATCATAATCTAACACAATCTATCACTGCTATTCAACCAGGCTTCCCTTAGAAATGAGGACAGTAATGGCTTAACAATGTAAAACACACACACACACACACACACACACACACACACATACACAAACACAGGGAGTGGCCCCGCCCTCCCTTGTGCTCGCTCTCTCCCCCAGCTCTCCAGTGATATAATTAACGCCTAGCCTGAAGGCCAGTTTCCTTGGTCATTAATAATGCTTTATGCCAGCCGCCACTGTCACTGGAACCCAGTGGAACCAAAGCCGATGTCCTTGTCCGAATGGTGGGGAGTCTTTCACCTTAAAGTCCGAGGTTTAATCTCCCAAGTCTTTGTCTGATTCCGTCCATTGCTTTTACACTGTTATCACACTGACTATCAGTTGTGGTGTTACTGATGCTACTTTTTGCCTCAGCTAAATTAATGGTTGCAGCAAGATATCCTCCGGGGAGCATATTACTTATTGCTTTGGTCACTTGACACACAGGCCGCTAATGTGAGCCGAAGCCTCATTTGTAAACAAGTCAAAGCTAAAGGACAAATAATTCTAATCAAGTCTTCATTTCAATGCTTCATTCAAACAGCGGCTGCCTCTCATTGATGCCATCTACCTGCGGATCAATACTCAGGATCGACTGAGTAGCCTCAGCTGTTGAGGCCCAGCCAATTCTTTCAATCTTTTATTTACTCTCCGACTGACCCTTCTGCCTCCCGTCAATATCAGGGAAAATCCCCAATGTGCCTCTGACAGAGTGTTTAAAACCGGTTTGACAGCTTGTAAATGTTTGGCGCAACGATGGCAGTTATCACATGTCAACTCAGCAGAGATTCCGATCCAGTCAAGGTCACCCGAGGTTTGTACTTCCTTCGCTTTGACCCCTGCACTTGCTAGCCTCTAAGAAGGTGTTGTTCCACCACTCCATCTCCCCCATTAAAAAACAGTCAAATAAGCCCTGTGCGCAAGCCCATGTACACAACCATGTAACCAGCTCCAATAAGAGGCAACTGTTGTGATAGCATTGTCATTTAACACACGTTCCTCTTCCAAGATATGAAAGACACAGAGGGGAAAAAAAACAAAAAACATTATATATTCATCCTCTTAAGCCTTGTGACAGGATGCAAATGGTAGCCCAACTGATTTGTGTGTAAATTGCACTCCCCCTCATCGCATGCGCAGCAGAATCATTAGGATGTTACTGATGCCTGACTATATGCAGCCCGGTTGCCTAGGAACGAGCTAAAACATGGGTCTGGTGCACTGGGCGCACTGGGAGGCAAGTCTTGTATCACTGTCGCTTCAATAATTAACGACGGGGAAACCAAATACTGCATTTACTTATTCATAAAGCAAAGCAGCAAAAACACAGAGAAGTAGAGAGATAGAGACGGGGAAAATAATGAAATGCGGGAGAAATTAATGGACGCGGGTTTCATTATTGAAAGCAGTCCTTGTGTATCAGGTTCAGGAACCCTACTTACTGTATTAGTAAGGAAATGTCAGCCAGAGAAAAGATGACGAGGGCAGATGGAGGAAATCGATCTAAACACCTCCTGCCTTGGCCCGGGCCAACATAGGGTTGTGCATTCTTAGTCGGAACAAAAGGGAGGGGAGGTGAGCTCACTGAACAGGTGTCCTCGTTTCATTTTATTAAGTTTGTGGGAGGAGGCAGAGGGGGTACAAAATATGGAACCCTCTGACTCAGCCAGAATATTTTTCTGGCACAAACAACTGCAGTGACTAATTGTATGTGCGTACGGTGTACTTTCATGAGGAAACGCAACACATTTTGACATTAGGTCCTTTCAAGATATAATAAGAATATGAAAAGAACAACCAGACCTTGGTTATATATTTTGTTGAGTGACGTACTTACATCATCCCAAATGTTCCCAACAATGTTCAAACCAAAGAAGTCATTCATTTCATTCAGGGTAATGGTGTGTTTCATTTAGTTGCCTGTCAGTGGCTTCATATCTCCTTTTTCCTACTTTAGTCAGATGATTTCATTACACAACCTTGAAACAGTCACAGTTTGGTTTGGTTAAAGCACCAAAACTACTTGGTTCGGTTTAGGAAAGATCTCAGGGGTGTGTTGTGCAGTCTACAAGACTGCAAATACAGGGTCAGAGGTAATGACCATGGATCAATCAAACAATTAAAATCTCTTCACAGCATTGGAGGCAGAGCAGAGTTCATTCCTATGAAAGCAACTCGGTGGTTCATGAAGCCAAAAAAGCTCAACTTCCAGGGTATAAATATACCTGGACCTTCCACATTGTTGGATCTATAGTGTGTGCAACTTGAATAGAGAAGACAGCAATCTTGCTGCTCTTCAGGACTTTCCAAATTTTACTGGACCGATTGACACAAATTATAAACACTAAGCGGGGCTTTTGACCCTCAAAAATTTGCATCCACCGTTTTACAGCCGCTTTTTTCCCAGTGTAAGCTTAGTATTGTTGGGCCTTGATGCATCACATGATGTTACATACATACAACATACATAGTTTGGCCACTGGGAAATGTGGCTTCCAAGCCTGGTGCTCTTCCTGCAGGCTTGAGAAACACGGCGAATACCAGATGCAGAGAGCGAAAGAAGGAAGTCAGTTAACCAGCTCAATAGCCATGCTTTTGTTTGCCATTGCTTGTATTACTCATTTGTGATGGTGCACAATTATTGCATGATTATTCCTTCCTTATCCTTGGCAATGGTCCCATGATCCCACGTTACTTCACGACATAATCAATTTTGGTCTTTAGTTTTATTGTAAAAAAAACTAGCTGCAAAAATTACATAAAAGTGAAAATGATGTGAATCATAGAGGAAAAACATGTCAAATGTATTGGGAGGGGACTCAGCTGTGAGAGGAGAGAAGAGCAGATCCTGAAAAATACAATGAGACCTCATTCCTGAGGCTTAACAAGGCGCTGAAATTTCTAGATATGTTACACGCAGACAAAAAGTGTTGCTTTAGGGGTTAGGGTCCTATTCACAAAAATGGCCGAACACTGAATCTTTTTGTCAGTTTGGAAATGATTTTCTCTGCCTTTTTTCAACCGATTGGCTTCCTTTTCCTGTCTGAAAGGAAGAATAAGTAGAGATGATATGTTCCTTTATGCATAGTTTTAAAAACTTAAACAGGTAGAAGACCCTGTCTCAATGATGTGTACAGTTACGTGTGACTAAAATTAGCAACAAATATATTTATCAAACTGTATCGTCACTTTGATCGTGACATGTAATAGAACAATAATATATGCAGCTATAAAGTTATACAGTATTTACCACTGCAAAATAATCAATCCCACATCAATGTATGCAGAAGCACATGGTGCTCATATTGGATGGGAAGAAGACTGCTCACATTTTCAATTCATTCTAGCAATGTCTTTTTGGAATTTTTATTTTTTTCTGAAGACCTTACCACTGACTAGCAATGCTGTATTGTTTCATGTATTGTTAATTTTCCTTCCTTCAGAGCCTTCATTGGATTGAATTATATTCCATATGGTCTGACAATTAAAATGGCAAACGCTTGAATCTACTTGAGTTGCATAATCCATGACAGCAGACATCAACTCTGCTCCTTCGTTTATCGCTTATTGTTGTGGCAAATCAATCTGGACTTGAGACTGCTCGACCGTGTCACAGCAGTGTTTAGTGTGATGCAATACACAACTTTGAAAAAAACAAAGTTTTAAAACCCCACCAGATGAGTTTGATGACGTAAAGAAGTTAATGTAAACAAATGGCAGCCTGACACTTGAGAAAAGACACAAACAAATCTTTTTTTAAAAAGTACTAAAAAAAGACCAGCAGTAAGTACATATTTAAGTTAAAACTGGCAAATAGAAGATCATGACCCAATTGAGGCTGTACCAAAGCTTTTTGAGGGCCGGATACATTTAATCATATGATGATTCTGTCTGTAAAAGTCCTAAAATAGTTTTTGTCTGAAAAAGTAACTATTATCAAAGAGTTATTTGATCGTCAGTCAAACCTCATCAAACAATTTTGCCAAAAAATAAATGCATTCAACAGATCTTTTTTTTTTTTAAGAAGCCTGTGGAGAAAAAAAAGAAAAAAGAAAAAGAAAAACTGAAAACTAAATTAGTCGCACTGACAGAGCCAAAAAAATGAAACATATACAGGAAGAAAAACAAGCAGCCCACATAGTGATTTTCATAAATGTAGAGCTATCCAGACAGGTGCTGGTGCTATTATTGGACCACAATCAGCATGCATGGGAGAGGGTGGGAAAGAGGGAGAGGGATAGAGAGAGAGATGTGAAGATGTGAAGAGAGGGGAGACAGAGAGGGAGGGAGAACGAGACGGATGGCGATGGGGGAGTGGGGGTGGGGCAGACTTTTTTTTTGGTGGGGGGTGTCACACTGCGAGCTGTCAGCTGTCATCATTCTCCTGCGCCACCTGAGACGGGGCATGCCACACCCTAGCGCTCACGCCTCTGTCGCCCATGGCAACTGCAGGGTTGTGTATGTGTGCGAGCGCGTAAGTGAGCATGTGTGTGTGTGTGTGTGCTGTGTAGGACTCTGGAGGTAATGAGGTGCACACGCATGCAAGTGAGCCCTGGTTATGGAGCTGTGGAGTTGTGGTTGCCTCAGCATTTAATTGATTAATTGTTGTAATTATTTGGGTGGGAAGGTCATCCCAACACTGAGGCTGGCTAGAAGGTCACTCTCACGCTGGAGGGACTGTCCTCCTCCGGGGACCACGCAGGCCATATGGGTGTGTTTATGGGTCTGTGAGAGAAGAGAATCCGGCAGCATTTTTGAGAATACATTTGTTCGTCTCCATGTGTGGTGTGGAGAACTGCTGACTGTCTCTTCATGCAGGATTGATCAACACAGTCAAAATGTCTGCCTGGCGATTACCATGACCTGAAAATCCACTTTTTTTCATGATTCTGTTCACATCTTTCCATGTCTGTAGCTGACTCTCCAAAATCTTTCCTGCCAAACACCCTGACAAAGAGCTGGCAACTAAACACCGAGAGCCAGCTTGACGAAAATGGCTGTATGTGTGTGTGTGTGTGTGTGTGTGTGTGTGTGTGTGTGTGTGTGTGTGTGTGTGTGTGTGTGTGTAGTTAGGGGACTTTCCAGTCCATGGACAGATGGAGAGACTGGGAGACAGGAGGCTTGCTGGCATGAGCTACGCACAGGCTGGTGTGCATGTGAGTGTGTGCGGATGAGTGTGCACATGAACATACATCCGTGCAAGTCTGTTGTATACACGTGTATCCAGTGTGTATATCACATTAGGTCGTATGCATGTGTTTACGATATTTATGTGTGCGTGTGTGTGCCTGTGTGTGTGTGTGTGTGTGTGTGTGAGAGTGTGAGAAAGAGCAGTAACACCTTCCCCCGGTGTGTTCGGTGGCTCTCTCCAGCTTTGACCTTGGCAGGGAGTGCGGACAGGTCACAGAGCCAACTGCCTCGGTGGCAGTGTGTCTGTCTTCTGGAGGATTTTTTAATACACAGGGTCAAGACACTGAGCTTTGAGACACTTCACCCCCACTGAGAGGAGTTGTTGGTTTGGGAGGCCAATATGGCTGCCGTTCGGGCGACCATCTTTACAGATGCTGCGCTGTAGCTTTGTAAATGCTGTTGTGACGTTTTCAAGGTGTGTAAAAGTCAGACATTTTTTCAGGTATGACCTTAAGGTTATATGGACATCAGTTCATTTGTCCTTAGGGGAACAACAGTTTTCCAAAGGATAATCTAACATTCAACTTGAGATTGTTATTCGTATCAAGAGAAAGTTTGTGTTACCAACATAAAAATGTGTAGTTTGAAAGATGAGGGGAGGGAGGATCTTATGCAAGACATTATTAAGTTGCATTATTGGAAATGTAGGCCTCTGTGTTTTTTAAAGCCTGACCCATATTTGGGAATAAAAGTCAGGATGTCTCTCCCTCGTGGGCTTCAATTTTAAAACTCTTAAAGGCATAGTATGTAATTTTTTGTCTCTCAATCAAAACAAAAAAGTAGCTTCAGGGATCATGGAAGTTGTCTTCGTCATTCAAACTTCCATCTACATGATACAGGCAGAAATGTTCACAGACAAGCTAATGTATTCAAGTTTAATTCACGCTATGACTTCCTTCCTTAAGCTCTGATTCTATAGAGAACAGGCGACCAAATGAGACGCAGCATAATCTTGAATAAAATGACACATTTCTCTGGGTTTTTTTTTTTTCATTGTTGGAAACATTTGTTATAATGTACACAGCTTAACAAAATGTACAACAAAGGTCCTTTCAGACATAGCATAAACAAAGCCAATTGGAGCCACGCCACTGGAATTCCACCACACTTCGGTGTATTTCCAAATATATATAAGGAAGGCACAGACTGGCTGAGAAGGCAGTGTTTCGTACCTCCGCCAGGGACGTTGTGTTTTCAACCTTGTCTGTTTATTTGTTGGTTGGTTGGTTTGTCAGCAGGATTACACAAAAACTACTGAACAGATTTTCTCAGCCCAGAATAGACCCTGTTTACCTTTGGTGCAGATCTGGATAAAAGGACAGATCCAGACATTTTCCTCACTTTTTTTTAGCATTGCTAGATGTTTAGTATGAGTATTTAGTATGATTACGCAATTTTAGTATGAGTACGCAAAATTTAGTATGAGTACGCAAAATTTGATGCAGATCCTGAATCTGGTGATCTTAAATTACGGTTAAGCAGTTATGTGTAACATTCAGTGTGATACAGGGCTATCCAGTTTAATGCTGGATTAGGCTTGATTAAATTAAAGTGGACTGCTGGGCCTCGGCGAAGGTATGCGCTCTACTGAGTGACATTCTAGTTTTTAGGGGGGTAGTTCAAAGTTCTGTCAAGTTAGATTGAACTTGCGCTATTCAAAAGACAGCCAGAAATTGGGCTACACAAGGATAATGTCACGATTTATGAAACAACTTCAAATGGCATGCAGAGAAAAATAAGTGCCTCATTTACTTAGTTGCATCTACAGTGTCGAACCCTCACCTGCTTTGACGTGGATGCTGGGGCTACGGATCTTGCCCGCCTGGTTCTCAGCAGTACAGAAGTACTCGTTGTCGTGGATAATGCTGTTATAGGCGGAGGGAGAGAACGGGTAGAGCTGGAGGGTGCCGTTGGCATGCACGTGGCGGATATGGGGCACGTCATAAATGTCGTCTCCGGCGGCCAGGTACCAGCGCAGGACGGCATGGGGGGCGCCGCCCGCAGGGCAGGGCAGGGACACCCCCACCGAGCTGGAGAAGGTCACCCGCTGCAGGGAGGCGTTCACAAAGTACAGCCGCGTAGAGACAACATCCTCACTGTTGACTGTTAGGACGACAGAAAGGGAGACAGTTAGTTAGTTGGCAGGAAACATTCACATCTCAGAGCGAATGTGCAACTGCTAAGCGCATCTCTGAGGAATAACTAGAATGCTTATTGTTAAAGCTACACTTAACACTCGATTTGAACAGTGAAGGAAACTGCATTGTGTAAAAACGTTACTCATTAAAGCAATGTAAGAACAGTGCTAACACAGAACGTGCAAACATCCAGTAGCCTAATTATTTACTAAAAGGAGTGTTTGTTTCTATTTTTTACTTAATCATGTTGAACTGACCGACTGCAGAGGGAATACGTTGTAAGACGTGGGACCCTGATCAATCAGTTGTGCAGGTTGCCAAAAAATTTTGACTAAGACAATATTGATATTATTAGAAAAGCACATTTTCTGAAGAAACAACATGAAAGTGTGTTTACAGGTCTTGGGGAGTGCGACTGTATATGAAGAAAGTAGTACTAAGTTTTTCGTGGGTCCAGATGAAGCTGCATGTAATCTGATAAATTCCCTCCAGAGATATCGCTGAGTGATTGAGTTGCATTGTAGGACATGTTGGACTCATTATGGTCAGTTTACAAACAAATGATCAAAATCGATAGAGCGGAACGGAGAGATATCACCTTTTTAATGAACACAGTTTTCCTCCTTTTCAAAACCTGGTGCCTACATTACCCAAAATGCAAGTTAGCCACTGAGTGGCATCATTGGAGGCTATTCATCAGATTAGATGCAGCTTCCTCTGGGGCCACAAAAGGCGTTCTACTACTTTTCTTTCACGAATCGAGGAGCACACCTCAAGACCTGTAAACACACGTCAATGTGTAAGATTGATGGCTTTAAAACATGTCTTTAAAATGAATACTTTCTCTAAATATTCTTCATGAAATGTCTTGACAGTTGTGTACATCGTATGAAATAAGAAGTGAATATAAATTGTTCATTGAAAAATATTAATGTCTGTTTGCTATATGCTCTTAAAATTCATTACAGTATTTTCCATCCATGACTCAATCCACTGGAATACAAAATATTTACGTGCGTATGACTCACTTGAATATATTACTCAAAAAATAAATACTACCTGATCTCACACTAACTCGCACAGAAACACACATACAAACTGGATCTACAGGCATTCGGGTCACCTCAACCCAAACAACTTCCTCCCTGTGTGCCAAACTGCAGCCGTCCATCTCATCCTACATGCATTATCCTAATACCTCTAATCTAATATATGTGTCCAGAGAGCCCTTTGAGAATCTGCCTCTCAATATGAGGACGAAACGCGTCACATGGCCTGACCCTTCCAACACCCTCATCTTTTTTCCTGTTGATATCCTCTGTCGTTCAAACAGCAAAGCATTCGCATAGGCGTGATGGCAGACTGCTGCGCTCCTCAGGCCTGCTCACGTCCGTCATATTTACTGTAGCTAGTATCTGTAGCCGTACAAGCCTGAGGAGCTGGATAACGCAGATGTTTGCTGTAAAACAATGGTTTTGTGGCGCAGATGAAGAGCTGCTGCCAGATACGTCGTCCTCAGGGAGAGAGACCACCATATATCCTCTCTCTCAAAACGCCCTCTTCCAGTTTAGAGCCGGGTAGCGAGGCGTCTTTTAAGATCTGTGTGTTTCTGTGAGTGTGTGTGCTTGCTGTGGGTGGTGGTGGTGGTGGTGGGTGTACAGAGGGGAGAGTAAAGAAGTGCTGAGCTCAGCTTGGCTGGAGGCCAGGGGAAGACGCTGTGCCCCGAGCCAGAGAAGTTTCTTCTCAGACAATGATACTTAATTAATCCCTTTTCCCGGATTGTGTCAACAATGCCTGGATTAGCCCTATCTCTTTAAATTCGCTCTGCGCTGGGAGAAAATAGGGTGTCGGCAAAGACACATCAATGGAGATATAAAGACGCTATCAGATGTCATTTAGGCTCTAATTTCTACTGATCCTCCACATCAATGGAGATCATTAGTAACTAGCTATTAAAGGAGAAGACAGAAGCCCACTGGCTGTCTTTTTAAGATCTTAATACACGCCGAGATGGATGAACAGTTGATACAAAAGACGTTTTTTTTATATCTGCCTCTGTCCAGTATAAATAGTAACAGGCAATGACATTAATAACATGACATGAAAGGGATGAATCACATGAGAAAAGGCTCTGAAGTAAAATGCAGGGATTAGGGATAACGCCCAAAGTGGCATAAGGTGATTTTCACTCTCTCCTCCTTATCTCCCTCAGTTGCTACTTTCGTGTTTCCCATCTGCCGTCATTCTTTCACCCCGACCAAGACACAAACACACTTCCCTCTTGTCTTTTTCCTGCCACACTTGAGACGGGCAACGTTGTGCAATTGGAATTTGTATGCCAGACGCAGGAGAGTTAAATCCACATAATCTCCTCTCACATTTAACACACACACAGTCTATCCACCCTGTAATCGCACTGCTGTGGGAGGCCGGCGTCCGACTTCCCTGGTTCTAGTGTGTGTGTGGGCATGGAGCGGAAGGAGACACTGGGAAGCGCAATATTGTAGACAGGACACGGGTGGCTGGTTAGGGGGGTGAAAGGTGCTCAGGTGCAAAGGTGTTCGGATGCAGCTGAGTGAGGGAGCGAGTGTGTTTATGTGTGTGCGCGTCCGTGTGTGGTAAGGTAGAAGAGATGGTTAATGTTAAATGACTGCCTCGGTTCCTGATGTCAAACTCAGCCGACGAGGCTGAGGTGTGCGGGAGAGAGATGGGATCGCTGCTCGCAAGCGCGGCAGAGATGCTGAGGATGTAGAGAGTCATTGTTCTCCTGCCTACCAGCAAAAAAATTGGAGCAGATCCTCTGTGTTCAAAAAAATCCTGAATTCAGGTCAAGTTCAATCCATCCTGCCGTTCGAATCCGTGTCAATCACTCTCGCAGGCGGCGAGGCTGACTGATCTGCACTTTCAGCACCGGAGAGCGGCGCAATGTGTGGAACACACGGAAGAGTTTCCGCACAGAGTAAACAAGGAGGAAACTGTTAGCAGATGATACCAGTGACAGTGACCTGCTTCTCTTTGATGACAGCTGCTATTTTTAGAGGCAGAATATTTTCATGACAAAAACAAAGTATTCTAGCTGTAAAAGCCCTCAAAAAAAAGAAACGACATAACTGTAGAAGAATCTGTGCTCAGAATACTGTCCCCCTTTCACATACAGGTAATCACAAAATACTGTTATTCTTCAAATGTGTGGTTTCTCACTTTTTTTTTGTCCAGTGCATCCAAAAAAAAAAAAAATGGGCTCAAGTACCCCTTAATTACACCTTCAATGGCCTTCATGGAACTGTTTGATGGTATTCTATCACAGAGAAAAATGATTTTTATCAGGCAACACAATGAAAACACATTCAGGTGAATTTCCATGATCAGGAGAATCACGGATATCCTCACATGAGTGACTTGACATAGCTGTCTAATAGCTCGCTAACGCACAGTCCGATATTGATTTCCTGATCTATTTTGAAGTGCCACAAGGGGGATCACAGGATATGAGCCTGTCACCATGACTGGAGGACTCAGTTTGTCCACTGTATTTCCCTTACAAAAAAAGTTAAATATGATGTTTGGAAATACTATATATTCCAATGCAAGAACTGAAACTCAGAGGGAAAAACCCTTTAAAAAGCAACCGCTTATGATGCGATGGCTAATCGCTTTGTCCTATGGCATGAATTCAGGTCACCGAGTTCACAAACACACACTCATGCACACAAAGACACATGTGTAGCAACCACACGGAAGCGAGCCCGGGTCTACGCTCCACGGCCTCCAGCGGAAAGGACCAATCGTGACGATGAAGACCACGGGTCTCATCGCAGTAATGGTTCAAGTTTGATGTCTAAACATCGAAATGGAATGAGAAGAGATGAGAGGGGAAGAGTGGATAAGAAGATCTGAGTAAAAGGTCAACATGTTGTGACTTGGCAAAAGGTGTTCCCAGGCTGCAGCTGTGGATCGCGTATGATGTGATACAGGCTGTCGTGGAGTTTTTATTGTCTCGCCTTCCCTGGAGCCTTGGCCTCTTCGGGATATCTGACAGCTGAGGTTTGCAAATGGGACAGCAAACGTCTGATTTTCATATGAAGTACAGTAATCTGCGCTAAGTAGCAGAATTAAGGACATAAACAAATCATCCTCCCCAGACTTTCCATGAATTGGGAACGAGATGCAAAGAAACAGTGCAATCAGTCAAATATATGTAATCAACTGTGAACATCTAATGTAAACAACATGAAGCACAATAACCTACTTTGTCCTCTTTATTTGGGCAACATCTGGCCTCAGATGGTTATCAGAGTCCTTTCGTAGCCTCGGGCTCCCTTTCCAGCCTTTCCCCAGCGGAGAAAGATGGAGCAAAGGAGCAAAACTCATCCGATCATGAACTGTATTTTTGATTTCCTTCCTCACATCGACTGACGAGGAAGGTCAAAGTGATTTGGGGGGTGGAGAATCACCCGCAAACATCTTCCCAGTCAGCTGAGCCCTTCACAATCTTCCTCCATATTTGTTCCCTTTTCTTAACCTTCACTCTTTCTTTCGACTCAAATCTTTCTTTGCTGTACACTCAAATACATTTGCACTTTCTTCCTGTTCTTGCAGTGGATATGAAAATGGAGTATGAATATGTATGCTGGAGAAGCAAGGATATTGCCTATGGTGAACCGCTATGCATAATGCAGCTTTTTCTGTCTCATCTACATTCATTCAGACACGCACACACACACACACACACACACACACACACACACACACACACACACACACGCTGAGATTCATACCATCACGTGCATAGAAAAACAGGGCTATAAATCCCTCCCGCTCTCTCTCTCTCCTTCAAACACACACACAAAGTCACATAAATACGTTTGAGATTGCACATATATACGTTCATAATAGGGAGTAGATTTTCCATGTGGCGAACCATGTAGCACTACAGATAATGGCACACAAAACACATTCAGGCCGAATAACAGCTGAAGCATTGAAGTCTGTGGCAATACAGCCTTTGCAGTGATGCCACAGCAAAAAAAAAAAAAAAAAAAAAAACAGCAGCACATGAAAGGCAAAAGATACGATCATGTTTGATAGAGGATGCTGCTCATTCACTATACAATGACTCCAGATTGAGATATGCATTAGGGTTGCATGACAATGTGTCTCTCCGCTTTTGTGTGCAGTCAGAGAGGAAATCATTTCTAACACGGTGTCATTTCGCTGTGGTGAAGACAAGAAAAACTGCATGGCATGATATTAGTGGATGTGAATACACTTTGCATCTGCACACACACACACACACACACACACATACAGGGGAGAGAGCAGGGTAGGTGGTGGTAAACAACCCCTATACACAGTTTGTGCAGTGTCAGTAAAATATCAGGCAGCAGCCATTTCAGCATTTGAAAATTCACATCTCCCACTTCAAAAGGATGATTTCCGTTGTTGAAGTGAGTGTCAGATTTGTAGAGATGTGTTGTTTTTTTTCTCCCTTCCTATTCTCCCTCAGAGACAGGGCCATAAATTGTTTGATAGTAAGCAGAGCAAGGAGAAAGAGAGAAAGAGAGACAGAGTTGATTGTGAGATGCTGAATTGCGATTGTTGGAGTATTTTGTGATTTCGAGACAGGAGACTGAATCTTTCTCCGTGCGTAATAGAGAGGGCACCGGGCTACCGGACACCACTGTTGTGCGTAAAACCTGTTGAGTGAGCGGTAAAAATCCACTTGTGCGCGCGTGCGTGTGTGTGCGTGTGTGCGCGTGAAGGCTTAGTGCAGTCACATTGTTGTTGCTATGGACTACAGCTTTGTGATAATAAACAGACATTTTGGAACAGCTGGGATTGTTTTTTGAGAGTGGTGCGTGCGCGATCGTTAACTCATAAAAATAAAAAAAAAAATAAAAAAAAATAAAAACCTCTCCCTTGAGCGAAAAGAAAAAAAAAACTGCTTGAATACGCCTTGAAGTCAACACCATAGCTTAACCATTATCTCATTGGCTAATGTGTTCCTGCGTTTCAAGACCTGAAAAATAATGTTCACGCTAAATATATGACTTGTTCAGATTGGACATGTTTGCGCTGCGAGTGGTTTAAATGCAAAAAGCGGAGCGCCAACACTCGACAATGAAAACATGCTTTGCTCGCCGGAGCACAACGAGGGAGGCGAGTTAACCTGAGAGTGACATGTAGCTATTATACCTGTCTCTCTCCGAGGAAACTGACAGGTAGAGCAGGCGCAGCGGGACTCAAGAGCCGGAGAAATACGACATATGGAGGCCCCCCCCCCCTTTTTCGTGTTGGGATCCAGTGGGACTTCGTGCGTTTTTGGAGCGATGTGCAATGCATAGATTGTGGGAATGCTCTTTTACATTTTCGATTTTTGTTCACAAATCCTATCATATGACTTTGTAGGTGTCTGAAAATGACTGAGTTGTGTGTGACCTCACTTGACGCAACAGCCGAAACTTTTTACGCACACCCTCTCCATCTCCAAGTTCTCACACATCACTTTATATTGCTTCAAATAGACCAAAATAGTCAGTCTCGAACTACACGTCACGCAGCCCTCTTCACACTAATCCACCCGGCTCTCACACCGTGATATAAAAAGCCAGAGACAGAGGGAGGGAGGAAGTTGTTGTCTTCCATCATCCACTGAAGCCTCAGTTGTCCAACCCAGACGCAACAATCTCTGAAAGCATCGTGCGGGTGTAGCCTGGTAGCCACCGGAGTCTGACTCATACCGCAATTACTGGGCTCCCCCTCAAAGCGCTTCTCCTCTAGTCAGTATCTGTTTTGATGCCACATTTACACACAGCCCCGTGGTCTGCAACGCCGCAGCCGAGCGGCTCAGGCCGGCCTCGAGAGCGCACAGGAGCACCTGGAAACACTCTGAACTATACATGCAGACGATCCGACAGCAGATGAGACCAAAGCTGCACGTTATACTTCATTTATGTATGATTACGGTCCTGAAAGTTGATGTTTTATTTACTGAAATCAAGCAAAAATGGCACAAGTGATGACATTTCCTTTGATCAGACACACACACACACACGCACGCACGCACGCACGCACACACACACACACACACACAAACACACACAAACACACACACACACACATACAATAATTAAACGGAAAAAAGGTCCTTAGTCCACAAAAATGCACAAATAAAAATAAAGTGCATGCATAAAATAGACGTCAAGGTTTTTCTCCATCTCTGCAGGATCAACACTGTAACACAGTCAATATCCAGCTTAATGTTGAGTGTGTGTTGCAGAGGGGCCTGTCGACCGAAACTGGATAAAACCGGAATCACATTAATTGATGAAATAATTATAGCCAGAGCTCTCACTCCATCCCCATCACTGCGCGGCATTTTTTTTCTCTCTCTTTTTTTTTTACTTCAAATTTGCACAATCACTGTCTGAATCTCCTTAAATCCCACACCAAAGCGACTGTCGTTAAAACTATATTCATTGCTCTAATTATTTAAGCCCCTTTTTCCAGTTTTCTCGGGCCCTGTTCTGGCCTATCAGGCCTTAAAAGCAGATTCCCACGCAGCCCTCAGCTGAGTTTGTCTCAATTTTATTTCCATAAAATGACAAGCAGCCTCCCAAATCATGACAAAGAAGGATGAGTGTACCCCCCTTCCCTCCTCCTCCTCCTCCTCCTCCTCCTCTCCTCCCTCTATCTATCCATCTATCCATCCCTCTCATCTCCCCCCCCCCCCTCCTCTCCGCACTCATGGGTGCAGGTGTGTTGATATGCAGCCACAGCTAAGCAACACACGGTCAGTCATAACCTAATGAATGTCGTGTTAATGACAGAAAGAAAAAAAAGGACTGACTGAATTCTCTGGAAAAATGATGCAGTGGTGTGATCTGAAATCTATTCTCATGCTGGTGTAAAAAAAAAAAAAAAGAAATAAAGAGGAGAATTGTGTGCCATTCTGGGAGGCGCGGCCGAGCCAGGAAAATACGCAGTACTAATGCATATGCATGTATGATAACAGACCTACCTTTCCCCCCATTAAAAACAAAGTTTATTAAAAATCACACGCGTCTAAAACACACCGCAGACACACGAGGCGTTGGGTCGCAGCAGATTCGTGCAGAACGAGCGGAACATGGCGTGGAAAAACAACAGAAAATGGAAGTTTGTTTTTTCCACTGCGTTATCTACATCTCTCCCATCTCAAGCACTCTTTCCGCTCCAGTGGCTGTTTGCAGCCCCCGACCCTCCTCCCCCTCGTCCTCTCATCACACACACACAACATTCACACACACACACACACACACACACACACACACACACACACACACACACACACACAGTACATCTCGTTCAGTCACGGGACAGGGCGATGTACAGTGTGTATAATCGAAATAGACCCTGTAATCCAATTACATACAACAAAAAACAGCCCAGAAGTCCTCGCCGCAGCTGCAGCCTGGCAGAGGGCACCGCCAAGGCCAACGATGGAGACCAGGAGCACCAAACACACCCACAGTTACTGAACAAACGCTTCATATCCTCACAAATGTGTCAACAATTAAGGCTTACAATGAGGTGTGTTCGGTTAAAAAAAAGGTGTGCGCGTGATGGAAAATGGATGAAAATGAATTAAAAATTCTAAAATCTTGGTTCCTTATTCCCACTGTGTGCTTGTAACGAAGTGATGGGAATTGAAAGAAAAGAAAAGAAAAAGGAGATTTCGTGTAAAATAGAGGCGAACCGGATCATTCTCTCCCATCTGCAGCATTTGGAGCGAAAGCCAATCAGCAGAATCTGGTGCCACAGAAAATGGTGGATGAATAATTAGACCAGGGTGATGATAACAACCGAGTCTGCACACACCGACACTCCTACATTTTCTTTTTTCTTGTTTAACTAAAGAAAAATAACAAACTGCGGGCTGATAGACGGCCTCGTCTTTTAAACATCCCAACTGGGGCGCATTATCTGCAAATTAAAGGCCAGCGCTCGATACCCCCAGCAACAGTTCACACGTCTCTCATAAAATGTATTGACCCTTGCTGCCACACACGCACGCACGCACGCACACACTGGTGTTCATACTCTATTCCAGTGTTTCTTTCAAAATAAATAATTCATAAAAAAAAAGGGTGTTCTAACCCCCGAGGGACCCCCCTTCTCCCCTCTCCTCCCCTCCCTCCATCCTGATGCACGCGCACACTAACATGTAATTCGTGTTGGGACAGGAAAAGTCAGCCTATACGTTAAACTCCTCTGGCCCTCCTCGGACTTTTTTTGCGAGTAAACAGCCTCCAGCTGCGGCCAGCGCCAAGCGCTCGAGGTCGCCCCGATCTATCCGTGCGCGCGCCCGCAGATCCTTATCAGCCTCTCCTTCTATTCAACAGCCTCCATATTCACGACACCTCCACACACTCATCATGCAAAATGCAAATGTCTTTTTCTCGTCTTCAACGAACGCAATGTGCACTTTTGGAGATCTGTGGCGGCTTTTCCCCGCTGCGCATCCCCAAACGAGGTGCACGTTGATTTTATGCACATGGTGAGCTTTATGATCTTTTTTTTCTCAGAAAAAAAAGATCATGTTATCAGCTTATCATTGTGAGCGCGGGAGAGGAATCCGAGCCCTCCTCCAGCAGGAAAACGAAGGCTCAATCAGGAGAGCATCGTTTCAATACATAAAGAAAGAAAAAAAAAGTTGCCAGTCCTCCTCCAAAAGGTGATTTAGAGTTGGACTTGACACCTCTACCCCTCCTTTGAGGATTCCATCGATTCAACCCAACACCACTCATCATCCTGATAAGCTAATAAACACGCACGGCCAACTTGAGCATCGCACTGGAGGGCAGGCGGCATGCAGATAAGCATCACTCGCAGAGACACATTTTCCAACCTACCTTCTTGCAAAGAATACAGCAGAAGTAAAGTTACAAGCCACATGCCATTAAAAGCAGTTATATTTCGCAGGAATGTTGTGCAGTCCCCCCGAGAAGAGTGCACGGCGCAGCGGTCGGCCAAGCGAGGCTCCGTGCTGGACTGGTTCTGCTGATGCTCCCCGGCAGTCTCTCCAGCCCTGGTCCCACACTCTCCAGCGCCGAGAAACGAGCCGCGGAGAAAGTACCGCCTCTGCTCCCTGTTCTCTCCTCCCCTAACCGGGAAAGGCTGCTGTCGCTCCACCCCCGGTATCCTAATGATGCGCCGTGATGGAGAGGTGAGCCGTACGCACTAACGGGGGACCGAGCGGAAACCACTGGGACCTCTGGATTACGCGCACGGGATCGATGCCTTTATCCGGCAGTTTGATGGACTTCCAAAGTTTAAATCGCACCCTCATACAAGTCATTTAAATTGTTAGTTTTACGCAAGGAAGTAAAGAAAGCACCAGCCGTTGGAAGAAAAAGCCTGCGCGTATTTCCCATGCAAATCAGCTCGAGAATTTCCATATATCAGTTGTCATTGTCTGAGCAGCGGTGAGCGCAGGGAGTCGATGTAAAATCGTCCAGAGTGTGCCATTGTAAAGTTAGAAAAGAACATTTTGGAGTGTGGATTCCAGGTGAGGAGGAGGAGGAGGAGGAGGCGGAGGAGGAGAAGCTGCAGCCTCCGTCTCATTCAAGGGGAGAGTGGGAATGCGCTCTGCGCTGCGCACCTGCGTGTCGCTACCGACGCTCGTGGCGCTCCAGTCACTTTTCTTTAGCGCAAACTGAATAGTTTGGATAATAAAACACAGCCCGAGGCAGCGATCGATAATCAGCTTCATTAAAAAGGTGCGTATCGGGCTAATACTGTGATCGAGATGGTCGATACATTCGATCCGTGAATCTCTCCCTTTGATTCTCTCTGTCTCAGACACACACACACATATAGGGACACAGGTCGTGCGCACACAGATGCACTGATCAGGGTTAATCTTTCGTTAGTTACTAACAATAGAATCACGTATTCCAATAAAAACAGAGCTACCAATATTCACAGATGGGCCGAAGTCATGGATACTCCAAGATTTGAACCAACCAAGCAAAAACCTTGTTTATTCCCACACCAATAATTCAATTATACTCGATGCAGTAGCCACAGGAGGTCTGGGGAGATACATGGATACATGTGCAGCATACATTAATGAGAGCTGCTACAGATGATCTTTGTGCTTTTAATGTATCAATATGCAGTGCTGTAAAAAGCACTCAAAAGTCAAACTTGAGTAAAAGTAAAGATATTACGTAAAACATTACAATGATACTTTAATAAAAGTCTTTAAGTATCTGATATTTTTGAATCAGCGTTCATTTTGACACACTTATGCAAAGTGACTAGTAACTAATGTTATCAAAGAGATGTAAATTTAGAATATTTGCCTCCAAAATGTGGTGGAGTGGAGGTACAGACAAGGCAGAAAATGGAAATACTCCATTCACTCCAATTTTACATTCAAAAGTAGAAAGTGCCGCACTTAAGTAACATTCACTGTTTGTTAGGACATCGGTTTTCTGAGTCAAAGTCTGACAAATATATATATATATATATATATATATATATATATATAATAAAATATTGAAGAATACCAGGATAAACAGACAGAAAAATACAAGGAGTGAAGGAGGAAACAACCTGCAGTGACGCCAGCCTGTTTTACATGTATTTACACTGCAGCTCAGCAACTGACCAGGAGACAGTCAAGCGTGGGAGTGCGCCATGTGATGTGATTTCAACACCAGTGTACCAACAGATCTACTGACACGTTGACTTCTTGTTTTGGAAGTATTTTTTCTTTAAAGCCCCTTGAAGTAACATTCATTTTGTTTTGGATTCTGGTAAAAGGTTTACTGCCGTACCACCAGACTAAAGAGGAGCTTCTTTTCCATAGGCTATGAAACTCCTGGTTTTTATTTTATTACTTATCCAAATCTGATAAGTCAGAATCGGACCGGCATGAAGAACAGCTATTTCAGTTATAAGTAAATAGCTAATTTTCTCCCCGATGGTCTCTTCTGCTTATTCTGCCATTAAAAATTTCACAATATATGCAGATCACTTTCATATCAGAAGTTGAGCAGCTGGACACAATGATGTCTCCTGCTTCATTGTGACGTCCATTCCCAGTGTATGTGCAGTGGAGGCTTCAAATTTTACACATCACCTTTGTGTTTGCTGAATACTGGACCAGGATTGGGCTTCCAAGCTACTTGTGATGTCACAAATGCTGCCTGTAGCCCCGCCTCTTAAAATCTGATTTCCAGTGAGCGCAGAAAAAAAATGTACGCTGTGAGCATGAAATGTGAAAAACAGCCTCGTCTCATACGTCGTTCCCCAAAGCCCCCCCCCCCCCAAAAAAAAACATTTTTTGGGGGGGAGGGGACTTTAATAAAAGTTTCAGGCCATTGTTGTTCACACTTCAATCAATTATTAGGTGGAAAAAAACAATCAACTGAATCATGCAGCCTCTGAGAACTGAGAACACCACGTGGGTTCACTGCGCCTCTGCTTTTTTCATCAACGCCTGAATGATCAACGCATGATGAAACAAACACCCGAGCACAGCTGATTGTTGTTGTCATCCATTTCAGTCCGACCGCAGACGCTCTCCTCGTTGTCCACTCAGTCGCACTACTTATCTGACAGCACACACCTTCCACTTGACAAAACCTCCGCCATCACTCTCTCCGGGTCTCTCTCTCTCTCTCTCTGTAATATAACGTGGTCTTTTTTGGGGGGGGGGGGGGGGGGGGGGGGTTTGAGTGCCGTAACCAGAAGTAGTCCTGGTTGTGGAACAGAGCTGAGGCAAGCTGTGGCCTCTCTCTCACTCCCACAGAAGAGCCGCTGTAGTGTGGCAGGCGAGGCAACACACTCTGCCTCCACTCTCTATTATGTAACAGGTGGAAACACACACACCCACGCACCCTCTCTGTCTCTCTCAAACAGACCCACGAACGTGCACAAGCGCCGCGACGATGACAGGGACACATTTGGAGTGGGAGCACTTCCATTATGCATTCTGTACATCCGGATGTGAAATTATTCTTGTGGGGTGGACACATTTGTAGCTGAATGCAGCCACGAAACCATAGTCCAGGTTTGAAAGTGCAGCCTGGAGTGTATGAGTGATATGGATACTCGTGGGGAATATAATCTGCCTCAGCGTCGTCTATCCTGCGCCTCGACGCTCCTCTCCCAATGACAAACTGGTCACAGCACCCAACGCCTTGACACTCAAACCGAGCTCCGCCCCGGCAGCAGCCCCGCATGGTAACGCATGGAGTCTCCGTCAGGACTTCAAAAGGCAGCGTGGCAAGCTGGTTAAAGGGCTGATGTGAGTCGGCCTGACAGCGCCAAGCAGGTTGTACTGTATGTCAGACAGTGATCATCATGGGGGCTGACAGGCTGAGCAGGGCCAGCCAGGCCGGAGAAAAGGCAGGCAGCTCCCAGACAGCTCGAGTGACTGTCACCGAGGACAGGACCCAGGACAGGCTGCCACCACACCATTAAAATACAAAAAAATAAAAAAAACACACAGTGAGGCCACGTGACTCATCTCCATCTCCATCACTCCACTCTGTCGTTGCCTGGAGATAGGGAAGGAGATAGGAAAGGAGGGGAGTGAAAGGAAGAGAGTTTGTTGACTGAGGAGGGAAAAAAAGTGGGTGAGCAGGGCAACGGAAAGCAGAGGGAGGGGAGAGTGAGGGGCAGACGGAGAGAGTGATGAGGCGGATAAGTTAATGTGGATGTTAATGTTAATGCTCAGACAATCAAAGCTCCCCTCAGGCCCTGACTACATGCTAGGATCATATTAGCGCTAATGTATCCAGTATTAATGCACAGCCCCCGGCCCCGATGAAAACCGCGGCAAGGTCAGAATTAGGAGACGGGGAGGGCACACGGTGCTGCTGCTCAGCTCTGCGCAAGGTCACCAGGATCCAAATGAGAATGAGGAGGGAGCTGCAGGAATGGGGTTGGAGGCGCTGGAGGCGGATTTACCCGACGAGGGGTCAAACGGAGGAGTTTTGTTCCTTTAAAGCCACATCATGGCACGCAAAGAACTGCAGTTTTTTTGTGAAGTGTCAGTCCTGAACATTGTCAAAAACCACAATGTGCCGCAGAGCTGCTTCCCCTCAGTGGGGGCCGCCAAGCTAGCTCTGCATGCCACTGTGTACGAACGAGCCTCTGCATTAGGCTAATATGAATCACACACCGCCGTGCTGCAGTACATTAACGAGAAAGGTGCCGACCAATGGTGTGTGTTTGCCTTTAAAACCGAGCACGCGTGATTGTTGTGGCAGATGTGTGAGAGTGTATCAGCACATCAGAGGATGTGTGCGTGTGTGAGCATGTGTCTACATGGCGGCGAAGTGCTGGACATATATTTGTGGCGGCTCCCCTATCCTACTGTCGGGTGTGTGTTTGGGAGTGTTTGCTAGAGTGTGTACGTGCTTGTGCGGTTTCTTGCATGAGAGTACGTGCGCGTGCACACGAGACATCAAGGGGTGTTAATTTATTCAAATGAGCTTGCGAGGATAACGAGAGGATGGGGTGAGGGGCGGAGGTGGTGTGTGTGTGTAGGGGGGCACCTTCTTCTGCTGGAGGTTCAGCTCTCCATTTCTCTCTCTCTCTCCCCCTCTCACTTGTTTTTTCACGTTTGCAAATGAGACTATTTGCATGGCTGAGGAGGACGGAGGCGAGGGAGATGGGGGGGAGGAAGGCGATGAGACTGGAAAAAGAGAAAGACAAAAAATAAATAAAAACTGGAGATGGGGGAACGGTGCGATTCTGAGGCAAACAGAATGCCCGCAGACAGAAAAAAAGAAACACACACCGTGCTAGGGCGCTACCCCCATTTCCAAGATGGCTGCCGCTGGAGGCGTCCTCTGTGGGACCAACCCAGAGACCCGCTGCTCTCGCTCCGCAGCGGGTGACACACAAACACACTTTCTGACTTCGACTGCGTTCCTCAAGCATAACGAGACAAATGAAATTTGAACGGCTCGGTAAAGGATTAACATTTATCTTTGGGATCTGAATACATTACAGGGTGAGTCAGGTGGATATGTTCGTGGCTTGTACAGAGATATTGATCAGAGATATCTAGTGACACCCAGTGGTCACAATTAAAGATGTTATCATTAGGAGAACTAATGCTGACTTATCGAAGTTCTCAAGTAGTGACTCCAACTCAAGGTCTTAGTCTAAAGATCAATAATGGCGAATTATTTGATTATTCAAAGAATCTAAGGCAGCGAAGAGAGTTTGTTTCAAAATTATCCGTCAAACTTCTACTTAAATTAAAAAGAATTTGACAAAATAACCCACCAAACATACTTTGAACCAATGCCACAGTGCCCAACACATTTATCTTTTCCTCGATTGTTTTCTTGTCATTTTTAAATAATCGAGCCTCAGCATTGCTCCTGACATTGCCAACCAAACAACTGGATTTCAGTTGGTTTTGACTAATTGCACATTTACAAGGGAATTTACACAACTGAAGTACAACATCAGCTGAGGAGGGCCCTGCCTCCTAATGTTGTGGCTGTGGTTCAGCAGTCGACCAGCTCCGTGTCAAAATGTGTTTCTCTTTTAGCTTTTCGTCAAAGTTCAAATCCCTCAGAAAAGTTAGTCAAATTACCACAAACTAACTGAGAAACATAAAACCTGGGGATAGACGGTATTTCTCCAGGACAGGAGTACACGTAAAATGTGAAACCACACAAAATATTACTTGAGGATTGCCTCCATTCTTTTCCCTATTGCCCATCTATTTCAACTTTTTAAACGTACAAACATTAAAACCAGTAAATACAGATATGATGTCATAAGGAATAAAACCAGATTTAGATTTTCTCAGGAAGAGGACAAGAAGAGGATTATCTTTACTGTTGCTCTGCCTATGTGTCATTTTCATGGTTATACAAAGGCAGGTTGAAGAATCTGCATTATAGGATCAAAGGTCAAATAATTTGTCGGGATTTTTAATAAATGAGAAGCAGGTGGGACATAGGGAAGTCAGTGGGGACCCAAAACCCAGTCCTTAATTAATGCATTGCACCAGTCTTACATATACAGAACGCACTGACAGGTGTGTTCATTCAATGCACACCTGAAGGCGATAAGAGGGTGAACTTGTCACAGAGTGGCTGATGGTGGTGAGAAAAATGGCTGGATGACAAAAAAACATAAAGCATCATAAAGATACAAAAAATAATCGATTAACATTAAAAACAGTTTATAATCAAGGTCGATTCTTTTTCTTTATCGTGTCTTCTTCACCACACAGCCTTCAAGATATTGGTCATACTATAAAACTAATACCTGACTGGTTATAACATAAACTGGGTCACTGAACATTTTCACTAGTCATTCAAATTAGCTTTGAGACACTGTGCATACGAACTCCATTGCCATATATCACGACCGTACATAAATAAGGGATGAACAAATAAATAACACTGCTGTTGACACTCAAATCTTTACAGTTCTGGTCCGTTACATCACATTAAGTCAACAACAAACTGATGCGAGAGAGGGAGAGAGTTGGCAGGTGTGCAAGGACGCTGTGGAGCTTAGCTGAGGGCAGACTTTCCATCTTGACCCTCTGTGCTTTGATCTTATCACTTTCCCACGCTTTAAAAACTCCTGTACCTGTGTTATACTACTGAACCTGTTCCACACACACACACACACACAAATAAAACATACTCACAACAACATAAAGTTGCAGCTGAACAGCAGAGAAAAGCTTCTTTAAGCCTTCAGCTTGAACAACTAGAAGAATATAAAAACTGAACTTAAATCATCTTTTAATGTATCTTTTACGAAACTGTGACTTGTCGACCACACCAACAAAAAAAAAATCCCATGAAAAAAAGACCAAACCAATGAATTGTTCTGACTACCAAGCATATCTTCGCAGCCAGAGCCTGATACTGAGGCTTTTTTCTGGATTAAAAACATCAAAAAGCCACATTGTTGACCTGGATGACAGCATGTTCCTTCACTACCATGAACATGGACACTGCAGATTCTATTCATTCATCAGATGAATCAAATCCAGTCAATCAAGTCCTCATCTGAAGATGTATGTAAATACAGCATTTACTCCAAACTATTGCGCCATTGTTTGTTTAAAATAAACCTGAGCTGCATGTTTCAAACATTTCCCTGTCCCGACTAACCTGATTCAAATGAATGTGTCATTGTCAGCAGAGTTTGATGCCGAGCTGATCATTTCAATCAGGTGGGTTGGGGTGGGGAAAACAAACACACTTTACTGATAATCCCTACACACTTTTACTGAAGTCAAACATAAAACTTCCACTACAGAATTGCAAGCGGCACGAGATGACTAAGAGAATTGCAGCGATCATCTCAACTCAAACTAAAGGTAAATTATTAAAACTGCAAACCTGTTTCATTTGTAGAGGGGACACGCCCCGTTAAAACGGGACACAGTCACCAGCAGTGCTGCTTTTGTGTTTTAGTCGCGTCTCATGAAGTGTTTATGTTTCTTTGTCAACCCCAGGCCTTTAAAAATGTTGGTTCAAACCCATCCATGCAATAAAAAACACATTTGATTCACTCTCCACCTGTTTTGTCTCCTGCAGTCGCCCTGATGTCTTTTTTGCCTCAGCAGTTAGTAGTCATCTTAAATGCTTATGGGAACAGTCAGTTATCAGCCCTCTCACACCTGTCAAGCGCAGTGTGCATTTGTTTCTGTGTGTGTATGATGTTATCAGCTCAAGTCAACCATGTGATAAATGGCCTCTCGCGCTTACCTCAACTGAAGCCCTTATGGAAAGCAGCTGACCCGAGGCTCTGAGGGGTCCAACTGGTAAAACCGCCTGCTTTCACCGCAAGTCCTGGGGCTGTGTTGACTTCTTCAGCGCAGGACCTTCATTTTTACACAAAGGGGAAAAAATACACAGTTCACCATAAATATACAGCATTCAACATAGTGTGAGTTATGCCTACTTTACCTTGGTATAACCGTGACAGCATCAGGGAGTTTCAACATGGCAGTGAATGCACCACAGGAAAAAGGTTTAGGACCTTTTTAAATGCAATTTAGAGAAAATTCCCAACTAAAATTTGCTTAAAATATTTGATAGTGTCATTAAATCCAGCCAAATGCACTGTGTGGTATTGAGGTATGTGGTCCACTTGTTCATCATACTTTTCATGTAGACATTAGCAGATACGTTTTACACGAACACAAGGAAAAACAGATACCCACTGATTAACAGTTAACATTCAAAAGATAGCACAATTTTTTTTTAATTACCTTAAATCACCCGCCAAAACAAAAGAGCTGAGCCCAGACAACAGTCCCCCACGTAAGATATCACTTGAAGAACCCTGTTGGAAATATTGGAAAGATAGAAAGTAAAATCCAAAGTAGATTAAAAAGAGATTATGAACGACCAGAATATCTCTCTTCTTCTTCTCTCTTCAGAGATAAATCCTGACCAAGTGCAGCCTCAGTGGTCAAAAAACTGGCCATTGAAAAAGGGAAGACAAAAAGAATCACAGCAACCAAAAGAAAAACAGAATAAATGGTATCTGTTTAACAGGTGAGGCTGAGGCAAAGATGCTCCTATTTCTAATCACTTTAACAATTTCAACTTGGTCTGTTCTGCACTCATAACATTTATTGCTTGTCTGCCCGTCCAGTGAGACGGATCCCTCCTGAGTCGTTCCTTACTTGGGACAGAGGGTGTCTTACACTTTACCTATAGGTTGTAAAGCCCCCTAAAACACTGTGATCTCTGATTTTGGGCTATATAAAAATAAAATTGACTCGTTTAGCCTCAGCAATTGTCACATCCTTAGGATTTTAAGTCTTTTTTGTGTGTATGTGTGTCATAAAATGAAAAGTTCACATCAAATCATGTCCTTGTATCAGACATTCTATCAATGAAATGTATAAAGTGTGATTTTTCTCGCTCTATTCTGTACTTGTGGCATCTTCTGCATGTCCTGGGAGAGGGATCCCTCCTCTGTGGCTCTCCTCGATGTGTCTTCCATCCTCTTTTTTCCCCTCCGTTATACAGTTTTTCCTCTAGGAACAGTGGATGTAGTTCACCGTACAGATTGTAAACCCCACTGAAGAACAAGTCGTGATGCAAAAATGATCTGATATCTGTCAAAATAACTGCAGTGTGATCTTTTGACCATATTCGCGTGCATTTTGACGCTTCGGCAACGTTGCCCCCGACGTTTTAATGCAGATAAAACCCATTTCACTTGAACTGACCCATACACACACAAAGTCACATATATGCGAACTGTATATTTGGGCAGTTTTTACTGACATGGATTTGCTGAATTTTGAACAATTGTTAATAATACTGCTGTTTAGGTGTCCAAATACTATGTTGCCTTGAATTTCCTTTCAGTTTGTTTTTGTTATTTCCATGTAATAAAGTCCTTAAATTGTTGGGTTTTTTTTTAAATAAATAAATAAATAAAGAAGAAGAAAAAAACAAAGAGAGAGAGAGAGAGAGAGAGAGAGAGAGAGAGAGAGAGAGCGAGAGAGAGAGAGAGCGCAGGGGGTCCTTGGGACTCTCCCGGTTGACAGCTCCTGTCTCTGCCTGTAACGACTTATTTATTCAGGGATAATTAATCAGGCGCAGTTTTGTGCGGGATGATTAATGCGCTTTGTCATCTGTACTGCAGCGGTGAGAACACAGTACAGTGTGCCTCAGCTGCCTCTGATGTAAAGGGGACGTCCTGTTCACAGAGCAGGGAGAGGAGAAGAGAAGAGAGGAGAGGAGAGGAGAGGAGAGGAGCTCAGTGGTGGTGCTGCATGATGGAGGCCTTCTCCTCAACCCAACTGAAGATCTGCGGCCTTCACCACGCTGGGACCACTCAGGGAGGTCTACTACTGTTGCTGCTGCTGCTGCTGCTGCTGCCGCCCATCTGATAAGACCTGAGAAAGTCTCTATTATTATATTCCTGTCTCTGTGGTGGATTTATGGTGCGTCTACTTGTTGTTGTTTTTTTTATTTCCTTCCTGATGTAATCTGCAGCACTAACATCACTCAGGCTGTCTGATGTATTGCTCGTGATAGCATCCGTGACCATCCATCTTTGAATTTTGATTATCAAAGCTCTTTCCCACCAACCTTCTTGTTTCTTTCCCACAGTGTTTGGAGTCATTTGACCTGTTCCTCTCAGTCAGTCAGCGGCTTTCACTCCTCCACCGGCCTGTCGAGGGAAGTCGTGGCCGGGGCAAGGTCTTCTTCCTGCGGTCACGCTGGTCTCACGACGCCACCTGGTGACCGGTGTTGTTACCACAAGTCTGAGGAACTAAACTGCCGCCTGTTGTGTATACGCTTTCTGTGGGTTATGAGGTGTTCTGACAAAACCGTGATAAAAAACCGTTTTGTTATAAAAGCCTTAACACATTTACCACCAGTAAGTACACCATGTCAAAATCACTACTGAATGGAGAGAATTTTACACAGTTTTCACAAGAAAGGTTTCTTTGAAGAGCTTAAAGTAAATGTAAAGTGATGAAGCAAGAGGTATAGCAGCTTAATACATAGTAGACATAGAGCAACCTGTTTAAGGCATTGAGTAACCAATGTTTTTGACCTGTTCATGGCTTTTATTGATAGAACAACATTGAAAAGTGACAGGAAGCAGGATAGAGGGGGTGGCATGCAGCAAACTCAAACCAACGAGGACACAGCCTCTGCACATGGGACACCTGCTGCACCAACGGAGCTACCAGGGCACCCAGGGGACCAGTTTAGAGCCGCGGACTTTATCCAGGCTGATCAAGTGCAGATCAACAAGTTTTGGACCCGAAAGCAGGCGACAGGAGAGGCTTACGTGATTTAATGCATAACCTCACAAGAAGACCAGTAGGCAGGCAGGCAGGAAGGTGGACAGAAAACAGGTCTCTGATATCTAAAACCCAAATACTGAAACAGTATCAGCAGGGATAAATCGAAACAGGTGTGTGGAGCTTTTTCACAGCAGCCATTTTGACAACAAGCAGCGGGGTAAGCACAGGTGTAACCAATGATACCAATAGAGATTGTGTTCCATTCGGCTCAAACGGAGTCATGATGCTGCTATCGTGCATGTTGGCTCACCGGAAAAGTCTCCGCCACACTAACTGGAACACAACCCTCATTGATTGTCATTAATCAAATCTGTTTACCTTCTGTTTCATGTCGATATGGCTGCCGTGAAAAAGGTAGGTTATGGGAAAAGGAGGGAAAGTCCTGTCTGGTCTTCAACCGTGTGCACATACCTGTTAACAATCAAATAGCTTACCTGAATGTGTGTAGTGATTTGAGCAGCTCAGATATTAAATGTTGTTGTTGGAAACATTGCTCTACCTGGGGGGGGCATGTCCTGTCAGGCAGGAGGAGCTTGTTTTGTTCCTGTTGCTTATTTTAATCATCCTTCCATATTGTAGTTTGTGGTTTCTGCTTTATATTGTTGGTGATATACTTCTAAATTACATGAATCTTGGTATAGTGTTGTCTTTAACATTACTTTGTCCAGACAGGAGCAGATTTCAACGCCATCTTTTTTTCTTTTTTTTTTTACCTTTTCTCTGATGATGTCACTATGATGATGGCAATGCTAGCAACGAATATAAAACTATTAATACTGCACAGTAAAAGTCATGCATTCAAATCTTTGCTTAAGTTAATTATGAAAGAGAAGCAAAATCGGCACAATACTAACATTTACTTAACTTCTGTTCAAAGTGAAATTTTCCATTTTTAAATTATGCCAGGTATTTTGATGAATAATGTAACAATATTAAAAACAGATCAAGGTTATGCACACTTTATTAATACAAAAGCCTCATATTCTCACACACATAACAGTTGACAGCATCATAGCACATTCTGGCACTCTCCTGGTTCCCGGCTGGTTCTGCTCAGTTTACTCCTCTTCAACAGGCCTTGGCTGTAAATGATAAAGCAGTAGTTGTAGTAGGTATCTGGGGATTAGGCCATCTAATGTACAGTACTTTGAATTTCATGACATGTTCAGGTAGTCTGTCACATTTGACCGAAAAGTTTACAGAAGTCTGTCATTTTTAATAACCTGTATGACCAGCAGATGTCACTATAAAGTCATATTTTATGTCAGCTGTTTGTTACCTTGGACTTGCCACATTTGGTGATCTTGTTTCCTTTGGAGAGAAAAAAAAAATAGATCAAGTTTTAAGTTTTTCCGAAAAGCTCAGAGCTGTTGTGCTTTTCTTCCAAACAAAGCTCCTCTGATCATGACAATGACAGAAACAGAGGTTTGAGATGGCAGCAAGAGATACATTTCAGCCCCTCCACTCACTGAAAATGGTTTTAGAGGCACCTTTGTTTGCATTTAGCTGCTCTTTACAACAACATGCTGTATGATAGAATCTCAACCCTGTTCACACTTCTTCTGTTTCACACTGTTTTGTGTTTTCACTTCCTGTGCCAGATTGAACTTTTCTCTCACATAGCCTACACAGGATGTAGTTGTTGACTTACCTGCCAATAGAATGATTGAAAGGAACACAATGATCCCGGCGAAGACCAGACCTCCGACACGTAGTGTGTGGTAGTCTGAAAGGTCACATAGGACATTATCACCACAACATCACTTTCACATATGGCAACTATTTCTGTTCCACACCGTCTCAGACTTCCTCCTTCGCTTTCCTTCACACCTTTTTAACCTGCCTGTGATTTTCATCCTCTTCTTCTTCCATTTTCCGATATCACATGCATCTTTTACTCCCTGGCTCCCACTACTACTCCTATTTTGTTCCAACAAATCTGCATATCCACCCGAGGAACTTTCCCCAAGGACTAGGAACCTTTAGAGGAACTCGGTGCGTTTCCATCACAGAAACCTACATTACCCAAATTTAAGTATCGGTGACATTATTTTAGACCACAAAAAGTCCCTGATCGAGTGCAGTACTTTCCAAAAGAGGAACTTCGGAGTTTCAAATTTTCTGATTGGTTGAATACTTGCATTTTATTTCAGCCGCCATTTTTACAGATCTGCAGCTACAAACCATTGTTTTTTCTAAAGTAAAAGTATGTCGTTTGAGGAGAAGGCATATGACTGACAGATGCTGTACACATGCAGCAGATTAATTTGACTAATCTTCTAGGGTCTTTAGAAAGTGATTGGAACGAGACAGACATTGAGAAGTAGGAGCCTTTTAGCTGCTTGAAAAGTAGTTCTGAGTAATTTCAGGAGAAACTCAACTGAACCCTCCAACATGCCTGTTTTATTTGCCCATCTAATCTCTGTGCTGGCAGAAACACCTTTTATTCTGTTCATGCATTCTACATTCTCTCTTTTTAGAGCGCAGGCATGAGGTAAATATTGAATTTCTTCATCTGAGCGGATAGACTTTCAATGTTGCCGTTACTCACCATATACAAAGTCTGCGTCATAGTCAATGTCTGCACCTGGGGATGGACAGAAAACAGACATGGGTAGACATGGCAGTCTCTGCAACGCGATACATGGGCATCATAATGTAATAGATGCTCTTTCTTCACTGTTGATAATTTTGGTTGATTTCTGAATGTTTTCTACTAAAATTCTTACTTAATGGACCTTTAAGTAAACTGACCCAGCTCTGACTGCTTGGCTGCGGGACTCTCCTCGGTTTTGTCAGATTACCAGGGGGCACCTAATTTAAGTTTCATATTGTTGTTCTTCATTACAATAGATATGTCTCTGTTGTTGAAGGGACAGTTGATAAGTCATCCATGCACAACTCAGGTACATGATTTACACATTGTTTTCAGCGATTGTGACTCAGAATCAGAAACCAAGAACGACTGTGACCTTGCAGGTATCGTGTCATTCGAACTATGTCATGTTAAAGTGGCTGTCTCATTCATCCCCTGTTTGTGGATAATCAGCAGTTCAGCTGCAGTGAGGCTTACCTTTAGAAGACATGATGCCTCGTCTGTGTGTGTGTGCGTATGTTCAGTCGACAAAACTGGAGGGGACAAAATGTAAACAGGTTGGTGACAGCAGCAGCCGCTGGCAAGTGATCCGCCCGTGTCTGCTGTTTTCAAAAATTCAGGAGCATCTTGTGTTTTTATAGAAAGACAATTAAAGTATTCACCATCATGACTCCGTCTGAAAACTGTGGATTTGGTTTCAATAGCCCCTACGCTTTAATTAGGTTAGAGGCTTGTTTAATCGGCTTATTCACTTTAGATGAGAGGTGGTTGAAAGGCTCCGAAACTCTACACGTCCTGACAAATTGCCTCGCTGAGTTCCAGACTTAAGAGCAAAAGGATTGTCTTGATCTTCACGGAGAACTTTAAGAGGCTAATGGCTATATTGATCCACTCCTTCCCCACCACCACCCTTTCTTTCTCCATCCCTCACAAACACACATACTTTTCACAAGCTCCTCTACATCTCCTGACCTATAATCATTAACTTACACAGATTAACAGAGTAAAAATTTCCCCTTGCGGTCTCCGTTTTGTTCGAGCGCGCCACCATGAATTGTGTACTCGGGTGCTTTCATTTATTATGTGTCGGGGCCTTTGCGTTGCACCACTGCGCGTAAGGGCATAGCAGACAGTTACTCATTAATATACACCAGCTCCAATAGTCATTAACCTTGAACCTTGCGCAATGTGTTCGAGGTTATAGATGTGGGCAGGAAAGAGTATTCCACCCAATAATGTAGAATTTTGGCAGATAACCACAGCACCCCTAAAGTACAGCAATGAATTCAATTGACAAGTAGTAGACAACAGAGTGCCGTCTGTCCTCTAAACCCACTTTTACAGCACATATTAACTGGAGCATGTGAGCGTTTATATTTTGCCTCATTAAATAATGGAGTAACTTAACTTTTCATTAAACTAAATCAACTAAACCCTCAAAAAACAAACATTAACATTACACGCACAAGAAATGTGGTCCTATATTCCACAGTAACAGTTATTTTATGCACCTGAAGTGCACACAACAGATTGATTTGTATGAACATTTATTCGGAAAAGCGAGTTATCACTCACCTAAGCTGAAGAAGGCTCTGTAATACCTCTTTCCAGGTGTACGTGTGTGGCACAGACTGTGTCATAGGCAGGTGCAGACCAAGCTCCCACTTTGTAGATCCACCCACACACACACACACACACACACACACACACACACACACACACACACACACACACACACACACACACACACACACACACACACACACACACACACAAACCACCTCTACACACCCACAGCCATATATCAGTCTTGCTGCTCAGTTACATATTTACCGTTTCAATCAGTAAAGTTTGTGCTCTCATGCTAATAAAGAGCATATATCTGCCAACCTTTGGAATCATAGGAGAATGATCGACATGTTACCAGCTCTGCACATTCATAGCCTCGAGTGTCATCTTGTAACCTTGGTTTGACATTGTCGGGGAAATAACCAGATTGATTTCGGGGCCACTTGCAGAATTTGATGTTCAAGGATAAAAGAAAGACTTTATTATGTGTGGTCAGACATACTTTTATTTACTTATGCCAAAAGTACAACAGGTTGCTACACAACAAGGCCTCATGCGTAGAATAAACACAGCTTTTACTTGTACAGCGGTCGTCTTTTAAAACAGATATACTCGAAGTTGAGTTTGATGAGTGCCTGACCTGACAGGAGATTCACAATGAACACTGTTCATCTGTTCTCTGGCTATGATTTGGCTTACATTAGGCTACTATTAATGTAGTCTTGAACATAAATAATATCAAATGTTCTCTCAAAACTCTCAAACTTTTTGTCTCTCCTTTCGGAAATGTTGCACCGCTTTTCAGAGCATCATGACATTTGAGTGAACAACATTAAAGAGAAAAGAAAGAGAACAGGCTTCACAGAGTGTGTGTGTGTGTGTGTGTGTGTGTGTGTGTGTGTGTGTGTGTGTGTGTGTGTGTGTGTGTGTGTGTGTGTGTGTGTGTGTGTCTGTGTGCCTGCGTGTGTGTGTGAGGTGAAACTAATCATAGTCTGCTGGAGAATAGTTAATCCAGGCGGAGCCAGCAGTGGAGAAGAAGGCAGTGAGACAGCTGATGCAGGAGTTCCCTCCACTCTACATGTGAAACACTGTGCTGGAGGAGCTCACGCAGAGACCTGCAAACTATTCCTGTGCTCAGTCAGAGAGCTGTGGTGGTTGAGATTGTCTCATATAAGGCTCATTACATTTACATGTAGAAATACAAATGCACATGTGATATACACACATACATATACAGGATATACACGCACATATACACACATCTGCACGCAAACACACACCAACCATTCAAATGTAGACCTAAATTAGGAATATTTAACTGTTTATCTTATCTGTAAACTATGTGTATTAATATAGATGTACTTATATAGGTTTTTAGTATACAGTATATGCATATATATTATAATCCAAATGTGACAAACATTATCCAGGACAATTAACAAAATAAACGACAAATTGACAAATCCTAAAGCCTGAAGGCATTAAATACAAAACGGTGAACAGCAGACTACACAATATTAAAAATTCTCTGGGGCTTCAAAGACAATCTTGTGTCAAAGGTGCTACTGGCTAAGACATACAACTGGAGTGAGAGACTGTCACATAAAGGCACAGGAAAGGACAAGAGCACTAAGGGACTGGCACGGTCACAACTGAGCACAAAGGGCTAAAGATGTATGTACATGTTACACTTCTAATATACCTCCTCTTACCCCGTCATATAAGCAGTTACCATAATCATCAATTTCTCCAGTGTTTTAGTGGCTTAATATCAAATAGAACTGATCATCATTGCAGAAGGCAGTCCGGTCCGGTGGAGTAGGCCTCAGTTCTCTGCAGCAGTCTCTGCAGGCGCTGCAGCTGAAAGAGGTCACGGACGAGTGAGTTAGACGAAGCAAAACATTAAACTTGCATTCACACAGTCAGTTCTTAAATATTTTACTCCTTCTCTCCTTTGCTTTTTCTTTTACATACAGGCAATCAACTGTAGGACTACTTTAACAGTTCTGCTATACTCTCTAAGGATTAGTAAGTATACACACATTTAAAGGCTATTATGCTCATTTTCAGGTTCCTAATTGTATTTTGGGTTACAAACGGAATATGTTTATATGATTTACTGCCTAAATAAACTCATCAGTTTTCTCATACAGTCCAGTGCTGCAGCACTGTATTCCACCTCTGTCTGAAACGCTCTGTTTCAGGTACTGTCTTCCTAAGTTACCCATCTAGAATACTAAGAATGCTCTGATTAGTCAGCTCACACAGGCACTGCTAACAACAGAGCAGCTGTACTAAATGAATTCTTATGTTCCAAACTAGCTGACTGTGAATGTGTGACATGGTGACTGATGTAGTGTGATGTCACAAAGTCACATAATTTAAGGGGGGACTACTGACGAGGCATTTCAGGACCAGGGTTTCCTGTGGAAGGAAGGAGCTTTTGTTGCCGTGGACTTTCAAGATCTTTTACGAGAACAATAATCTTTATAACACACTGGAAAAGCATAATAGGTCTTTAAGATTGTGTATTGCTGAATTTATTTTAAAGGGCATTAGGAGTTTTCTTGAGGTCAAACAGTAAGTACATCTACTCAAGTATAGGGTGCAATTTCAAAGTATTTTGAGCGTTACTCTATACTTCTATTCCAAAATATGTTAAACATTTCTTAAACAGCTATGGTTATTAGCTTCTTATCAGATGAATATAATATATGCAAAACATAAAAAAAACTTTATAAAATATGATGCATTATACTAAAAACTTCCTAATAGCATGTACAAACTTGTTTAAATTAGCTCAAGCTTGACCAGCTTGAAAATTAGAGTTCGGTGTAGCTCTTTTCACCAAAGAATTAAACTTTTACGTTTTACTCAAAATATAATTTGACTTGCGGTGGAGTATTTTTAAACTGTGACACTGCTACTTTTATATAAACTGCACATCTGAATACTTCTTCTACCAGTGTCCTCCAGACCCCATTATAAAAACCACATTATGAAAATCATACTGTTCAAAGTTGCATAATTCAAACTTGATCGAGATTGTTAACACAACACTCTCAACATTTCATCAGCTTTATTCTAATAAAGCAGAAGCTGTTATGAAACTGTCTGTTTGGTGGTGCGTTCAAGGATGTCAGAGCATCCTTGAACCGAGAGCTGCATGAATGAGTACTGTTGCCAACTTAATGAATTCTATGTTCAGTAAAACAACTTTTCAAACTGGTTCGGTGACTGCAGTACCCTCAAGAAAGATGTTGTGACATTCTGTTTAAACATTAGCTCTCCATTTACTGGTTATTCGGGATGGAGGAGCCTGATTCAGGCAAATGACCAGCAGGAATGAGCTGTGCATGTGGGAGTCAGAGAGAAACATTCAAGTTATCCTGTAGCTCTTGAGGAGGAAAATAATGTGGTTTCTTTGAGCATGGTTAAGAGAAACCACAGAGTGATTAACAGCATAATATGCTATGTAAGGAAGCTGGTTACACGCACCACACACTACAGGACGCAATATACTTTTTGCTGACAGCTTGTAATGAGAATGGCCCAAACTTTTCTCTCTATTTCTCTCTTCAATCTCTGAAATCTCAATCTTTGAAATAAGAAGAGTAGAACACAGAGACTATGCTAAAACAAAAGCATGAAATTCTTTGGTGACGATTGGTGGCTTGAACAATCTTTAGTTACATCCTATTACAAAAAGTTGGCACCGGCGACACTGTCAGGAGATCAAACACGGATCTTGTGAAAATGATTGTGCAGTTGGTTGTTCCTTTCCTTTAAAAGGATGGCAACTTCTGAAATCTCAGATGTTGGAGCTTCCTCAAATGCACCCACGGGGAGGGTAAAGGTGACAAAATGTGCTCTGTAATAAATTACCGATTACAAGTTGTAGTTTTTTCAAGCTGAAAGTAATGCAATCAAAATTATTATATGTCTTGGAAAATGTCAGCAGTAATTTAACTGGGATATATCTTTTATGATCTCTGCCTGTCTGTCTGTCTGCCTGTCTGTCTCTCCAAGTATCACCAAAGCATGTTTTGCCTCGCCTAGACATGAGAAGCACACATTCGTTCTTATTTCACATGCCAGTTACCAATAATAAATACACAATATCTGGTAAGACTTTCAAAATAAAGCTTGCTTGAGTTTCACAGTTTGATAAGGTTTTTTTTTCACCAAAACTACTTTGGGTTTGGGTAGAGGAAAAGATCCTGGTTTTCACATGGGAAAATAACCCAGTCTCCTGTGTTAAAGTCCTGTGTTTGAACCATAAATCAAGCTCATGCCTAGTGGACTTTGTTGCTCTTAATACAACAGTGATCCTTTGTTCCCATCATTATCGCCCCCTGTTGGTACTGCGCTGTCATGCACAGTTGTACTTTTCCCGTTTTATCAAGGTGAAACATGACAATGACACATTATCCTCTATCAGATCGATATGTCTATTACACTGTTTGCAGGATACCGGGCTGGTCTCGCACATACAGTTCAACATGTGTGAACACTGAATCAGCCCCCCTTCTCCCCTGTGCTATGGGCTCTCCCAAAGGGAAACTCTATTATGGATGTGTGTCAGGGGGTGAGCCAGAGGTGAGGGAGCTGACAGAGTTTAAATCTCACCCGTCTCACCCACGGGGACAATCAGGTTCTCCTCCTGCTTCTCCTCATCTCCGGGGGCCCTGAGGAGAGGATCCACAGGTTGTCATGGTAACTAAATCATTTCATGTTACACAGCCTAGTGTTTGGGGTGATTTTCAGTCAGATAAAAGGACACTGACATACCTGGGCTTCTGGTTGATACTGCAGCGGCATCGTCGACCTAGAAACATAAGCAACCTTTAGCTGCATTGTCCAGAGGTCTAATTAATCAGACACATTAGCTGCATCACTGTTACCTGATAATGTAATGCTGCAGCGACACAGTGTGGAAATGCAATAATGATTAATTGACTCATAATTAATTGTTTTTAATGCGCTTATAATACTTGATTACACTGAGTGCATGTGCATATAATAAAATAATACACAAGCTCACGCACACACACACACAACTTACTGAGTATGAGGAGAATGCCCAGTGTGAACAGCACCACGGCAAATGCCAGCCCGCCAACCCTCAGGCTGTGATAGTCTGCAGAAGTAGTTCAACACCAGAGAAGAACACCAGAGAAGAGACATGAGCAGGAGAAAGAGATGTAATCAATGTGGCATTTATTGCAAAAGTCTCTGATATGTTGACTCAATGTGCTGATGATGGCCGCTGGTGAAAAGAAGAAATATTTTTCTAAACTTACCATAAACAAATGGGTCTTCAACTTTCTTTTGGTCATCTGTAAAAGCATAATATAAACCACACTCTCAGAACCAAGGTGTTCACATTTATCAGTCTTCTTACTCTGGGCACCTTTTAACTGTTAATTGATGTCTCCCTCTCTTTCCTCTATCTGTAAAATGTATACATATTTTTGAGTTAGGGGGCGATTACGTGAAAGTATCCAATCGAATGTAAACGATTGGATAAAAATTAAATAAAACCACACTTGGCCATTAGCTCCTGGGTAGAACACAATATGGTAGTAAGACTGAAGTAAGTGTTTAGATTTCAGGGGCCAGTATTTCAAGATGATGATTTATATTTGTTAAATTGGATGCAACTTTGCTCTGATCCAAAACATGTCATAGCAATCCAAAAATATCTGATCTTGAAGATTCAGATTCAGATTCAGATTTGGCAACTTACTCATACCCTTAATCCAGGTACAATTCTGAATTGCGTTATTTCAGACTTCAAGGCAAGGATCTAGATCAATTTATTGCCAAAATCAAGGATCATTTGGATTCCACCCCAGAGGTGGTTTTAAGACAGATTGGCAATTATCCTTGGCATCACTACTCACAGATATTGTTACCTAAAATGTAAATACACTTACAATCTAAATTCAATGTACCCTTTAAATGTGACAGTGTTTTAGTTTTAAGAGAACTTGTTAAAAAAATCTCAAGCACTTTAAAATATTGTTAGGTCACACTGCCCAATTCTTTCAAAATTGGCTCAGAGACACACCTCCTCTGCGTTAGTGCTCAACGCCGGAGCCCTCCAGGGCTGTGTGCTCAGCCCCCTCCTGTTCACAATGTACACTCATAACTGTGCTCTCAGACTTTGAGAGAATGCTATTGTGAACCTGGCAAAGATATAGTATCCGCTGCCGCACCATCTGACTACGGAGCAGCTTCATTCCTCAGGCTGTGAGACTCTTCAATTCATGCTTCACACTAAACTCAGTCTATGCAATAGCTAGTTTTTCTGTGATGTAGCATAAAGGGACCAAAACTCAGATTCGCTTTGCAACTCTGGTGTTGTTAAATGATAAATAAAATAACCTTGTTCTTGTTTCTTGTACACAAAGCTCAATAAACTTACCATAGTGGTTTTGTTCCTAATATTAATCATAGTTAATTTGATGTATTTCCCAATCTTAACTCTTCTGTAGTTGCCATGGTCAGATATTGGAAAACAATACTGTCATACAATATAATCAAGGGTTTTGCAGAACCATCCAGAACTGATTTTCTTATCTGGCAATAGAATTTGAAAACGTAATAGGGCCTAGTATTGTTTATACCCACATACACTCTCATACAAAGACATTATCGTCTCTCTTTCCTACCAAACAGCCACTCTCATCTTTTCAGTATCGATTCCAATCTCTAAAAATCTATTTCTAATCAGTACACAGACTTAATCCATACATCTGCCACTGTTCACTGCAGCAGGGCAGTCCATAAAGGTCGGATCTGATCTGGAAACCAACAGACCCGTCTATATGTGGCTGTTGGGAGTGAGGTGTGACCCCTTATTAGAGATTAAATCAAGAGTACTCACCCTGCTCACTGGGCTCTGATACAGCTGAGAGGCAGCAACAAAAGGAAGTGGTTTTGGTCAGGGGGCGGAAGGAGAAAGGAGAGGATAGAAACACAGGAAATGAGACAGTACACCATGAGTGAGAAATACTTGAACACCATCTATCTATCTATCTATCTATCTATCTATCTATCTATCTATGTTTACCTAACACAAGCTCTGATTTTAACACAAAAACAGTTGGCATCACAGCTCCACATCATCTATTTGTAGTGTGTGACTGTGTGTTTACGTGTCTTACACTTAATCATACACCATAAACAGACCTCACACACACAGTCAGTGACTAACCAACCAACACATGAAGCCCTAAAGTACTAATTGATGTTTTGCTGCAAGCACACACCCAGTGAGAAGCCTTTTCATTTAACATAACCACCTGCCCCAACACTGCCTCCCTATGGACAATTACTGTGTGCACGGATGTGTGTGTGCACATGTGTGTGTGCACATGTGTGTGTGCACATGTGTGTGTGTGTGTGTGTGTGTGTGTGTGTGTGTGTGTGTGTGTGTGTGTGTGTCTGTGTCTGTGTCTGTGTCTATGGGCACTTACCAGCCACACACACCAGGAGTGAAGAGAGGAAGAACAAAATAGTTTCCATGGCAACTGTTGACATAGAGTAATAAAGAGGGAGGGTGAGAGAGCGAATGAAAGACAAAACAAAATACAGCGAGAGGTCCGTTTTACTACTCCAGCACATATGCCCCTGCACAGCAAGACATAAACAATAACAATGAACACATGCACACAAACGGTTTTTATATGCACTCCTCAGACTATACAGTAAGTGTTGTGTGTGAGAGTGGGAATCACATCACAGCACTGGCTCTATCCAAATCCCTGGAGTTTGACTGATGCCTCAGGGTATAGTTTTTATCTTGCATTACGATCCATGTTCAGAGCCTGCTGCTTACATGTTCTCTTTTCCTGGAAGAGATTATGCCTTTTCCTCCCTGTGGACATCACACAACCTTGGCCTATTTTCATGTAGGTTGTTCAATGCACACAGACAACTGTGTCTCCGGCGAAACGTGTTCACGTTAAACTATTTTGCTTCGGTGAATACATTTTGGAGGAGGTGCAAAGTCGGCCAGGTACGTTTTTAACCATGTTAGCTGCATGACTCCAGGGCTGGCAATGATGACCTATCAATTTGTGGGTCCCCCACTTTGCTCCAGACAGAAATATCTCAACATTGCTTGCATGGATTGCAATGAAATCTTGTACAGACATCCACTGTTTTTGAAGGATAAAGCCTAATGACTTTAAAGACTATCAGTCTTTTCCTCTAGCATCACCATGAAGTTGACGTGTGGTTTTATGTGAACTTTAAGATTCATCTACCCCTTAAATGACATTGGTGATCACTTCATCTGGTCAAATTATTAAAAATTTAATGACTATATTCCTCATTGCTGTTCTTTGCATTCAGTGCTGATTAAGAGATATAAGCATGCTGATACAATTCAATTCAATAAACTTTATTTGTCCCAGGGGCACCAATCAAACGCTAAATGGTAAACATTACAGCTACTGAAAACATTAGTGTGTTAACATTTGTAAAAAATATTAACATGATGACATTAGCATTTAGCCAAAGTAAAGACCCATAGGACCACGAAACATGTCTGTAGACACATAGTCTTGTTTTACAGGTCCAGTATGTAGGAATTTAGGGGGCTTAAGACGCAGAAATGTAATATAATATTCTTTGTGTTGCTCTATGTTTTCATTAGAGTAAAAAAAATCCCCTAAAACTAAGAATCGTTGTGTTTCTGTTACCTTAGAATGAGACTTTTTCTTCAAGGGGGTCCGCCATATTGCAACGCCATATTTCTACTGTGACCCAGAACAGACAAACCAAAATCTGACTCCAAAGAGGGCCCTTTGCATTTTTCCTGTTTTTTTGTGGCCACCATAGGCCACCATATCATAGGCCTCCTGGAAACTAAAGTGTGAATAAGGTTTAATGTTTACAGTATATATGTTACTTACAGCCGTGCTCTTGGTAACACTTGGGTCCTCACATTTATAAATACATAATGACCACAGTACTTACAACTGCACAGATACAGACCTGTTGGGAACGACAACTCATAAGTCAAGATGTGGCATGGTAATTTCCCATCAGTTCACCACTGCAAACAAAGTGTTTGGTAATGCATTGTACATCAATCATCAGGGGCAAACAAACAAAATGAAGGGGACAGGGCGCAAAGTCAGAAGCGCTTGTCGAATGGTTTTATGTCTTTGGGAATCAGTCTGATTCTGTATACACTGGGCGGAAGCATTGGTTGATTGATGTTTCGATAAAGGTAAATGCATACAGGCCACAAGATCTGAAAGCATTGCATTTTATGAAGCATATCAAAGCTTCACACAAACCATGTATCAAGCCTTCAAAGTCTAAAAGCTTTATTTACCTCAGCCTTTACCTCGGCTGTTTGAGAGTGCCACGTGGCTGTCCACCTGTCTACGTACATGCTTTTTTCTTTATTTCCATCCATCCAACTAACTGGCTCTCTGACTGACTGGGTCCATTTATGTCCATATACCCATCAGGCTGTTTGTCTGTCAACAACTCTATCAGTGGTAGTGGACACAGTGCACTCAAATGACAACAGTCCATTATGGCCATTAACTGAGGAACCTGCTGTTGCATTTCTGCCCAGTTGCTATTTGTGTGTATGTGTGTGCTTCACATATTTGATTTACAGACCTGAGCAAGGCAGTAGTAATTAGGGCATTTATGAAATAATGTGACACAAGATGACAACGGAGGAACAGAAGGCCTACGGCATCCAATAGATTAATGCCATCTACCCTTAGAATTATAACCTTGAACAGAAGAATTTCGTTTGAAAGACAGTTCACTTGACTATTTTCATTTTTATGTTTGTTTCGCTATGTTTAAATGGATGTCAAGTTTTGATCCTGTCTTTTGTTGGGGAATATTTTTGATAAAAGGCTTTTCTTGTTTGAATACACACATTGTCATTAAGCTTGCTAACGCAACGCTACAACAAGCTCTCTGAGAGGCTCAAATTAGTGTGCTTATATTTATGCTATACGTGTCGGCATTTCTTTTCAGTGAAACTAACGTACTGCTAAAGAACATCTGGGAAAGGCAACTCCAGTGTTTATTATTGTTTTTCGCCATCGCTTGTCCAGATCTCATTTAGCCTCTTAAAGTTTTTCGTTTCTTCGACAATGATACACACTCCTGCGGTTTTTCTTGATCATCCATCATTTATCAGATTGTGGTTTCAAACGTCTCACAATACAGACTGTCTAGCAGGAAACAGCAGCCACTTGCTTTTCTTCTTCCTCGTCTTCTAACCTGGTCATTTCTGGCGGCCATGCAAAACACAAAAGCCCCTCACTAGTGCCAGGTTTGTCTGTTCTGGGCTACTGTAGAAACATGGCGGTGCAACATGGCGACCTCTGTGGACGGAAACCCACTCCATATATAGATATAAACGGCTCATTCTAAGGTAATGAAAACACAACAACTCGACTAGTTTTCAGGAGATTATACACTAAATAAAACATACTTATGGATATAAGTCTGTTCTGCTACGTGCCACTAGATATTACAGACTGAATATGTCTACAAATAAAAGAGAAAAAAATACTTTTAGTTTCAGTGGTGACGACACAGTCACCTCTAAAACCTCTGCAGTCTTTTCTCACGGTGCACTACTATCAAAAATATGGTGCACTCAGAGTGAAACATTTCCAGTTCAGTTAAAACCAAACCCAGATATGACTGATGAGAAATGACAATATTAGTGTTTGAAGGCATGCCTGTCACATCTCGAAAGAGACATCGCTTTTTCACATCAGAGGTGATGATTGATGGCTGCCCCCAAACTGTACATCACATTCAGTTCAGACACATTAATATATGCTGATCCGGCTCGGGTACAGCAGGGGGGAAATTATTCATGCTGAGACAGTGCCTTGGCTCTTTAATACAACCATTACCGGAAGAAAATTGCTTTCTTTGTGATATCACTTCATAACAGGATATTTTTCAAACATCTGTATGTGTCTGTTTGTATTTCAGTAAGTATCCATCACCACTGCTGGGGTTGTTACATTTCCACTAACACTTAATCTGGACAAAATTGTATAGGCTAGTTACTTCAGATGCGTGATATTGAGCTTTTTTAAACGATACCAATAACTGATAACTGGTAATTTCACATTGTTGTATTAAAAAGGAAGTTCATAACTCATAGATAATGCACCTGCTATAATTTAATTAGAGCCGAATGAAGACATTCTAAATAAAAAGGCCATGATACAATGATACAAATTAACCATCAGGTCGTTTTATACATACAAGCAGCAAAGGACGAATTTCATTGCATAACTGAGAACATGTTTCTTTACTGTGCATATGACAATAAACACTTTGAATCTTTAAATCTCAAATCTATATCTATATATATATATATATATAAATATATATATATATATATATATATATATATATATATATATATATATATATATATATATATATATATATATAATATATATATATATATATAAAAATTCTTCCTTTATATTGTGTATATTGCTATATTGATGTGAGATGGAGATTGTTTCAGTCCTGTGATAGACTGATGACCTGTCCAAGGTGTACCCACTCTGTCATACTGGGACAAGCTCCAGCTGCCTTGACACAAGTAAAGCAGCGCAGATACAGTTATGGATGGATGTGTTTGCTATAGATGGTACTACTTTTTCTTGCCGAGAATCTTCAAATTTGATTTCAGGAAAGTTTGACTGTCGTGGTGTGGCCGTAAGGTCTCCGGTGCCTGTCGTGGCGGCAGGGAGGAGTCGTGGAGGAGTTTAAGTATCTTGGGGTCTTATTCACGAGTGAGGGAAGGATGGAGCGTGAGATTGACAGGCGGATCGGTGCAGCGGCCGCAGTAATGCGGTCGTTGTATCGGTCTGTCGTGGTGAAGAGAGAGCTGAGCCGAAAGGCGAAGCTCTCGATTTACCAGTCAATCTACGTTCCGACCCTCACCTATGGCCATGAATTTTGGGTCATGACCGAAAGAATAAGATCCCGGATACAGGCGGCCGAAATGAGTTTCCTCCGCAGGGTGGCAGGGCGCTCCCTTAGAGATAGGGTGAGGAGCTCTGTCACCCGGGAGGAGCTCAGAGTAGAGCCGCTGCTCCTCCACATCGAGAGGAGCCAGCTGAGGTGGCTCGGGCATCTGTTTCGGATGCCCCCGGGACGCCTCCCTCAGGAGGTGTTCCTGGCATGTCCCGCCGGGAGGAGACCCCGAGGAAGACCCAGGACACGCTGGCGTGACTATGTCGCCCAGCTGGCCTGGGAACGCCTTGGGATCCTCCCGGAAGAGCTGGAGGCAGTGTCTCGGGAGAGGGAACTCTGGGTGTCCCTGCTCAGGCAGCTACCCCCGCGACCCGGCCCCGGATAAGCGGACGAAAATGGATGGATGGATGGATGGACCGTCGTGGTTTTGTTTTTCAGTTTAGATGTTTCCTGTTTGGTTTTCTATTTTGTAGGGTAATGGGTTGTATTCATTTAGTTTTGTATTTTGCTATAGTTTTGTGGACTTTGCCCCAGCCTGCTCTATCAGTTTTGTTGCCTGCCTGCCTTTAATCTATTTTGAAATACAGTTCAGGTTATAAAAGCTCACCTTTTGTTCTTTCAGCCATCTGACTTGCTGTCTTGCGTTTGGGGATGTGAGATGTTGATTTTATGCAATAACGAGAAATTTGGTGATATAATAAGATAAAATGATATGATGTTTTTCAAGAATTGTTCAAATTTGGCATCTAGAGTGGTAATATCAAGAAAATGTCCTAATAGCCTGGAAGCTGACTACCATAAAGTGATACTGTCATCTTGAGCTCCCTCTTCAATAGCAGTATGAGTCTCCCATAATCTTTTTCTTTCTCCTCTAAAGCCTCCTCGTCGTTTTCAATCATCACATGCTGCCCAGCTGGTGTGACACCTCGAAATATCCGAGAGGAAAAGGGATAAATTGGAAAGATGGGTGGACAAATGATCAACTAAAAATAAAGAAAATATATATCTGTGACAGAAACCTTAATTTGTAAAAAATATATATATATATATATAAATATTGCATGAGGCAGTTACTTATCCACTTGCTAAATGTTCCTATACAACATCCCCGGTGTGTGTTCATCCGGATGCTCTCCTGTTCCAGCGGTGTAAAGATAGTTCTATCGATGTGAGACTAATGGAAAGACAGGATGTTGGAGTGAAGGATGACGCTTAGCTGAGAGTGGTGCGATGTCCTGTTGTGTCTCCTCTCACTACGAGACGTGTTAATGGCACAGATATGACAGTAAGTGTTAATGGTTAAGTGGCCTGCTGTACAACCTCCCTCGACTGTGGAGGAACCACAGACAGTTTGGGGTTCAAGGCCGAGCAATCAGTCTGACTCAGAATACATTCACTCGTCCATTCCCACCTGCCCCTCTTTTCAAGGACAAAGGAAGCAGACCTTTAGGCAATAGAAACCTCAATTCAAAAGTGATTCAGTTGATTATTGGCAGTAGTTATTGCAGTTTTTATTATAGAAGCTATCAAAGAACCTACAAAATACATTGTTGAGTGGTCTATCAACTGTGATTTTATTCTGTATCTATCGAAGCCATGAACAACTATCAATATTCAGAGCAGTCGCCAGAATTGTTGCCATTTCATGCTTCTGCAAACCACGAATATGTTCAAATGTGTATGTTTTATGTCATACATACAATACGTGTCATATCACATTCACAGAGGGAACAGAGGTGGCATGACAGCTGGGCAGGATGGCTGCCAAACAAATCAACACTGTTCGAGGTGGCTTTTCAAAATTTGTAAGGGTGAAATATTTGAGAGTAAACATTTTAAAACCCTAGATGTTTCCAATGAGCCTTTGGGGCAAATTTATGCCGTGTTTATAGCAACCAAGCCAGGTAAGCCAAAACTAGGATCTTTTCCCAATCCTAATCAAGTGGGTTTTTTGCGTATACCTGATCAGACCATAAGCCCAGCTCACCTGGTATCAAACTTAGATAAGATGCTGGAGTTACAAAACATCAAAGTAGAGGAGAAAAAAGCATGGGCACACTCAATCTATGCAAAAATATGTTTAAATTAGCATATTAAAGAAATGTAAAGTTTCAACTAATCCGTGTTTTACAGAATTGTACAACATAAATTCTGACAAATCTATTCTTATCTCACTATGATCAGCAAATGGCGGTAATTTCACAAATTTTGTTTTTATAAAATCCTCAAATCATATTTTTCTTTCGTATTTTGAATTGTGACCAAGTGGGGGGCGATTTAAGATGAAAAATGAAGCAGTCAGTGCTCTCTGGGTGACAAACTGTTTAATGTTCATACTGTAGCGAAATGCCTTTTTCGGCATACCTTTGACAATTCTGTACTGCGATTTCTTCCAACATTATACAAATAAAACAAAACATTTTGACCGTCAGGTGAAAAAAGAAATGACGAGTGATGAGATCCCAAGAGAGAACATCACTTTTGTCAGGGTTCGCTAAAAGTCTTGTCTATGGGGGAGTTTTTTTTAACTATTAGTAGGTCAGTGTCACATTTGTCCCGTGAGAATTCTTCAGAGATTTTCGGCGCATTGGCACTGGCCGATGTAATGTATCACGCAGCTTTTCAGCAGCAGCCTTTCTCTAGGTGTGATACAGGGTACCTGAGCAGTTGGCTCTCCGTCTTTCCTTTAACCTACCTCATCTGCACTATTGTTTAGCAATATTAAGTTCCAGCGCCAGGCCCATCTTTGTCTGAGAGGACAGAATAAGAAAAGGGCAGGCAGGACAAGGGAAAAAGCAGGAAAGGAGGCTGTTTTCTGTAATTTGGGAACAATGAAAGGGCAGGCTGAGAGACGGAGAGAATGGGAGACGAGCAGACGTTATTTGGCAGGAGAGTGCAAGGCGAAGGGCACCCAGAGGAGACACTGTCTGAGGAGTGAAGGCAGGGGGAGGGCAGTCTGTTGTATGATCGTGGCATTTCCAGTATAAAAAACACAGAGCCTGAAAAAGGGAAGGTCAGGAAATGGGATGACAGAGGAAGGCAACCAAAGAGACAACATAACCAAAAGCAACAGGAACAACGAGACGATATCGTAGACTAGGTCGGGGCAGCAGAGTGATAATCGCTCGCTGAGAGATGGAAGAAATGATGATCTAACCTTCTGACATCAGACTAGCTGGCTTTAAATCAGTCTAACACAAACTTCGGACATCTAAATTTACAGTTTAATTAGTGAAATATTGAAAACATGGACGAGATGAGAGAAAAACTATATTCAAATGACAGATTCTGCCCACAGTTTCGATGATCTTACACGAGACCACACCCAACAAACCCCTTACTGTGTCTTTAGGTTGATCCTCATGTTGGACAATTATACATACATTATGCATGTGGAAAGTTTTAAATATGAGGTTGATTATTGTCAATTTTCAAAATTTCAGATTTTGAACTACGCCTTTGTGGGAGTGCGGGTCTCTGAAAGCACATCAATGACTAATGACCCTGAGGCTTTTATGTGCTGCAAACAAATTAAACAGAGAAGTGTCCCGGTGTCCATCATAAAAAGCTGTTTCCTGTTTTTCGACAGTAATAAAAAATAATGTGGGGCAGATAAGTAGGTCACTCCACAGGTCTCCATAACCTTTGTGTGTGTGTGGGGGGGGGGGGGCAATCAGCCTCCTATATGTGCCACCGTTATTATGTTACATCACGATGACAGCAGTGTGCGTCGACTCACACTGTGCGTTATCACCATGGCGACTGCCTCCAAATAATGGGTTAAAATGACATGTCTTATCATATCACAAGGGGCAGGAGAGAGGGGTGTGGCTGTCGAGTAATGGAAATCGCGCACACACTCATTTAGAGTTTTATTTTTGTTGTTGTTGTTGTTTTTTGTTACAGTATGTGTTAGGAGGTTCCGCTCACTGACTCACGATAGACAATCGGCACGATATCGTCTCGACATCCGATCTGTGACGTCCACTCGTGCGTCTCTCAACCTGTGGATCGTCTGATGGAGCGGAGGAATCATCCGCCTGGTGCCTTTTTTTGTTGCTTTTTTTTCAGTGACAGCAGCTTACCCGCTTAGAATACAGGCAGTGACATCATCTGATATTTTGCTTTTTCGGCTTATTGTTTGCGAGAGCACGTCAGATGATCTGGGTAAGGGCTTGTATGTATTTTTGCCGCGCAACCAGTGAAGGTTACAGTGACCAGTGGCAGCAGACACACCCTCATGTTATAGCATTGATACACACGGAGAAGCCTTGAGAATGGCATGAGCATCTTCAGCAGTGTGTGGATATTGCAAACACCACACGTATTGGGGTGATAAAGCCTAATTTTACTTACAGATGTGTGTGATTCACTGAAAATCACGAGTAACTGCACCATTTATTCACACTCTCCATTCTCCATGTAAATGCATTTTCCAGGACTATCATGAGTCCTCTAGAGGTATAACAAAAAACAAAAAAAAGATAACACAAGCACTATCTAAGACATCAAATATGCACGTGTCAACTTACCTCTTGTTTCTCCAAACTGAAGTCCACCACACAAAAATCAATCAGCTTGTCTCACACGGCTTTAGCTCCAGATATTCTCATCTGTCAATATGTGCCGCTCACACTGCACACATCCACCTGTCCTGTGAAAAATAGATGTGATGGATAACAGTGTGGCTCCTGGAGTGACTGCTTATCCAGTGCATTGAACCCTCAGTGTCGCTCCCTCTCCTTCTCCCTCCCTCGCTCTCTCTCTCTCGCCCTCTCTCTCTCTGTCTCTCTCTCTCTCTCTCACACACACACACACACACCCATCACATAGACCCCCAGCTTAATCCCAGCCCCGTGTGTGATTGACAGCTTGTGACGGTCTTTTGGCTTCTCCATGATTAATTGACTCCATAATATCGATTCACCCTGATCTTTATTTTGTATGCTCAGCGATCCCACACAACAGACAAATAGAAAAAACTCACATAAATATGATGCACAGAGAACACACACATTGACATAAAATGCAAGAAGAACAAATTTTCTGAACAGTTTCACAGTGTGAGCGTAAAGGGGGGAGGTTTAGGTGCACGGACAGAGTGCCAGCTCAATAGGGCAGTCAAGGGTCACACAGCTTTCCTTCTTCACAAAGTGAATACATAAAGTGTCCTTTCTTTTAGCACGGTAAACAAAGGTAAACGCTAAAAAAGCCTGGGATGTGCCCCTGAGGAAAAAAAACACACCTCTACAATCATTAATCATTTTTAAAAAGTGTCATTTTCGAACCAATCAAGGAGATCACAGTAGAGTGGACTGTGTTTCATTGGCACAGAACACAAGAGAGAAGGACCAGCCATCTTTAAAGCTTGCTTAAACATGTAGGTAAACGTTAAGTATATTGTACGACTGACAACCACAAGAGGCAGGAGAGTAAGATCAAGAATGCAAGACTGGAGTCAGTGCATTGATTAGTGTGTTGAAACAATCAGGTGCAGGTAATACACGCTCTGCCGTCTGACAGAGGATGAGTATAGATGATGAAGAACATTGAGACGTCCTCGCGTTCAAGTGTGAATTCTGAATTATGTCGTGGGGCCGATCCCCCGAACCACCGTGTGACCTTTCATCCATGTCCTCGTCAGTTGTCCGTGTGTTAACCGATCCGTCTCTCTGAGAAGACTTCATAGTGCAGAGTTCACAGGGTGGCGTGAGAACAGTTGACCTCCAGCTGGAGACAAGGGGGCATCACGGCTTCTCCAACTGTAGGAGGGAGAGAAGAATTAAGATGGTGAGAAGCAGGTCAATTACAGAAAATCATTTGGATGTAGAACATTCCCTTCAATATTAATCATTGTTTTTTTTCTCTCTCTCTCTTCTTACCTGCATATTGCTGTAGATCCATGGCAAAACGCTGCTGACTCTGGTGTAAACACCGGGCTTGTTCACTTCACCACAACCAGCTCCCCAGCTGGTGATCCCCACCAGGTACCAGCGGCTCGTCCCCTGACACACCAGAGGTCCACCGCTGTCCCCCTGGAACATTTAGTTCGCACTGAGTTAAAGCAACTTTATAAAACTGAATTACCTTGAAATAACAGCGTTAAAATAAATCGTAATAGGGTGAATGGTGTCTCTGTCACAGCAACTCTGCCCCCCATAACTTGCCTAAACCTAACAAAGCAGTTTTGTAACCTAAACCTAATGATGTAATGTTTGGTGCCTTAACTCAACCAAACTAAAAACTGAAAACTGAAAAGAAACAGACAATAATAACTGAATTTGTGTCAAAATAGGAAATCAACAGTATGATTGTATGTTCCAAAAAAGATACAAACCCCTGTCTGTTTTTATGGCTTGTTATTCAATTAAGGCGTGTTTTTAATATATGTTTCAAGGGCTTGTTTTGATTGGTGGAATCAAAGACACATTTTCAAATCTGAGGACAATACATTTTTCATAATTACTGTACACCTTGCCTCTCATATTGACTGCTCACCTGACAGGAGTCTTTTCCTCCATTCAGGTCTCCAGCACAGATCATGTTCCTGGTCACGCTGCCTCCATACACAGCACGGCTGTTACACGTTTCTCTACCAATGATGTCCACAGTCACCTCCATCAGATCCCTGGAGACTGTGCCTTTGATGGAGGAAACAATATGTTAATTCATTTTTAATAATTAGGCTCTTAAAAAAGGTCAAAACAGTGGATGAATGAAGGTGAAACTTTGCCCGTAGCTGCCTCAGTACAAAGAAGACAGACGGGAGTCAGTCACTGATAGATCAGCCATGTTCCCTCAGGGGGTCCAGACTTTATTCTGCTGTGCTCCGCCTGCCTGTACTTCTTCTGATGACTGATCTGCCTGCTTTATGACTACTGCCATAGCTCTCTGGAGTTGCATGTTTTTATTGTTCCCAAATATAATCATGCCTTTTAACCTAGTAAAGACCAATTTGGTTACCAGATCCAGGGTTCAGTGTTGCATAGATTAATTTATTAATTATTGTATCATGCAATTCAATAACAACTGTTAAATTGCATTACCCCAGGGACACTTAAGAACTATTTCCCGTACCCACACAGATTAAACATGCTAATTGTACTTGTACTGTATAGGTTTGCACCTTGCTGTGTCTGGCTGCTTCCCTTCATGTGGAAAGCCTTACTTTTATTTAAACATTGTACCAGATGGAAATTTAATTGTGGGATTGCCCATCCTTGGATCTAATAAAATAAACTACAAACTGTCTTTTGTTACATTTTTAGTATGCTGCCATAGGTGGCTCCATGTCTCAGCTTACCTGATCCTGCCTCGGTGGTGCCAAAACCAGAGGTCCAACATTTGGTTCCTTGGGTGAATCGCTGGCCAGAAGTTGGCAGACAAGCTGGCTGAACTTTATCTGGATAACACACACACACACACACACAAAAAAAATTCTGTTTAACTTCTGCAAACACACCAGCAACCTTGTGTATTCAAAAGGATATTATTGTGGACAGGTGTGTACACACACAGACACACACATACACACTGGGCTGGGCAAATCAGATTACCTGTACGACTGGATTCTGCACAGACCTTAAAAGCTCAGCATCAACAGAAACAGAAAAAACATTTCTATGGTAGTCACCGCCCTGTGTATTGTCTGCTGTGTACTTACTTACCTACTCTACGAAAAGTGTTTTATCACAGACATTCACTATTTATTGACAAAATTCTCAGATATTAAATCACTTCTTATATAAAACTAAATAATGTGAATGAAACTGTAGATTAATGGGACAATAATGAAATCAGAGAGTGACTGTTAATAGATTTTTTTTTTTAGATGTACAATTCACCATGACATTTAACTAGGTGTCAATGTGAGGACCAGATTCTGCAGGCAGCCTCAGGTATGTACGTAGGATGAACATACACATAATTTAAATAGAGCTGTGACTGACCATTGAAATCGACTTGAGATGTGAGTTTGAGCAGAGCGATGTCCTGGTCATTAGTTTTGTTGTTGTAGTTCTCGTTCAGTATGATCTTCTCGACCGAGTAGGCGATGGCAGGTAGGCTGTCAAGAGACACCACTCCACTGTACACTTTCCAGTTCCTCCGAGACAAAGCTGCAGGGTTGTTTCTGCAGCACAGAAAGAGACTGTTTAGCGTGAAAGCAATAGGCTCGCACTGATTTGGCATCAGCGCATGGCTTGCCTCAGCCTGCAAGACTTTGAATCTGTGTATTGTAACTTTGACATGCCTCAGTTCAGCTTTGTGGACGTCAGCCGAATAATATGAGCTCTATGATTACAATGTGTGACTTCTCTTTCAGGAATAAATGACAGATTTTTGCAGTATAGAAAAAAAAACAGGCATCTTGAGGAATGCATTTTCCATGTCAGTCACCTTGGGAAGCAGTGTGCAGCAGTCAGAACAAAATCAGGGGAGATCAGGACTCCTCCGCAGACGTGGGAACCTCTGAAGTGGAGCGTCAACTGCCAGGGCCACTGACCGACCTTGGCCACGCTGCCCCCAATGATCCGGGACGTAGACTGTTGCCGACCACAGTCTGGGAACAGAAGGCAACGTGAGATACCAAAGAGACAGCTACGACATTCTTCATAGAGCTCTGAGACTTCGTTTAGTATTATTTTTTTTGTGAGTTTAGAGGGGATCCGTGGAATTTCAGCGGATTCAATTTTGAAATTAATGTTAGCTACTGTTGCTCTCTGTTAGCCGAGGGGATAGAGGCTCTGAGACGAGGTACTTGAGAATGTATTTTAAGTCACATCGTTTGGACTGTTGCGAAAAATCTGACCCAGGTCCTTAACAAAGAAAATCCACAGTCCAACAGAATAATAAAATAAAAAAAAATCACAAATCATCTATAGGCTTGTACATGTCACGTTACAATCCGGTCTCTTTATTATTAAGAGGTGATTATATAATGATCATATTGTGTTACTGGTTCAAAAAACTCTGCTTTCCAAATTAATGATTCTTTAAACCAACTAAATGAGTAAATCTTTATTATATCCATCATTAATAAATGGTAGATTTGTAGTTGATTAAACTAGATTTAACAGTTATTTGACTGTCAACACACAATGAAATGCTTTATGAAACTAGCATCTGTCAAGTAATTGTAAAGACTTTTAAACATTGCATTATTGTAACAAATAGACAAATAAACATTTTACTTGATTGGACAAATAACAGTGAAATACTGTTACTTACACTGTATATCAGTGTATTCACTGCACATATAATTTGGCCTGTTTAGTCTGCTAACTCACAAGAACAGATTGCTATGTAAATGTAGAATGTGTACACTGTTAATCAAGGCTCTGATCTCATCACTCCCCACAATGAAACACCAAGCTGAGCGCAGCAGGGAGTTGGGAGTGATGACAATAACAGCGGTTGATGAACGCATTATTTCATTGTTGGTTTTTCTCGTTGTTGAAATTTGACCTTATCGCCTGAACTCTCGTATAAATCCGGCCTGTAGATAGGCAGCAAAAAGGTGGCTGTGTAGTCGTAGATAGTGCATTGTGTTTGTGAGATTGAGATAGAGAGAGACAGCTCATGTGTGACACATGACTTTAGGAACAGATGGACGCTCCTTACCCATACACTGCAGGGAGACAGTCTCTTGGTTTGGACAGGAAGAACTGCGTCATGCCGCAATGAGAAAAGCATGTCAGTAAACATGCGTACTTAAGGCAAAACAATTTGCACCTCAATGCTGGTTTTGTTTTGTCATGTTCTAAGCCTCAAGAGGCAAATAATCAAATCACTAGAATTTACTGATTTCAGGATTATAGATTAGGCCTGAGCTATTGCATAAAAATAATAGTAGTATTAGACTAGTTTATATAGTACCTGACTGTTACTCGGCCCTGGATAGGTGAAGATGATTTGCTGGTCAGAGTTAAACCAGCGGTCTCCTGTGCCTTAATTGCTTCGGTGGCAAAGGACCTGGAGAGAGAGAGAGAGAAGCGCCGTTCAGAGAACTGAGCAGATAAACTTGCACCACACAGAGGCCATTTTGTATAAAACAATGCCTGATTGGGTCTGAAAACTCATTCTGGTTCTGTCACACTGAGACACCTCAGAGGGACCAGTGGAGAATCAATTCAGGCCTAAACAGAAGACAGCAGTTGAGCAGAAATTAGATGGATCTCAGCGGGTAAATTACAGGCTGGAGATAGAAGCCCACATGTTTCACTGGCAGCTGTTGAAATAGGGTCTGGCGAGATGACAAGCTCAGTGACTCCTTCATGAAGCATGAGATAGATCTGAATAAGGATGAGGAATGGTGATACATATTCTGATGTGGAAGCACTGATCCAAAAGAGTTTTCGTTCAGCACTGCTACTCTAAGACCGTGTTGTTTAGCTCACTCTGAGTCAGATTAGCTTTGACAAAGTTAAATGATGATTTTTTTACTTTCTGAATCCAAGCTGATTGCAGATCTGGTCGGCCGAGGTTTGGTCCCAGCCTTGGTAGCAGACTGGTAGGAAGCGGCCATCTAGATCTGTCTTGACCTGCAGACCACTGTCTGTTCCAAACCTCACTGAGGAAGACAAAGAGGGAGACAAAAGAAAGCAGGCTGCTCAGATGATTAGGCTTTACACGATGTGACAGTAATGTGGAGTCTTTGGCTCATGTGTTGCTGCTGTTGCAACTACAACAATTAGATTGAAAGCAAAATCAAATATGAAATAAAATGGCTGCACTATGCAAGACTTGAAAAATGCAAGCATGCTGTGGTACAGCGGTGGAAACGTAATCAGATCTTTTACTTAAGTAAAAGTAGCAATACCACAGTGTAGAAAGTACTGCAATCTAAATCTTACTAAAGATGAGACATAATATGTTTTTTCATTCTTTCCTTTTCTTCAGTGATTATATTTCGTTGTGTGTGTAAAAGATCTTGAAAGATAAAAAGGTCAAAGTCTGTACAGAAGTTCCCTCCATGCCACAGAAAACACTGCTCCTGAAACGCCCCGTCAGTAGACCCGCCTTTAATTCTGTGGCTTCATGCCAAGCAGTTAGTTTGGCACATAAAACATAATTTTGCACAGCTGCTCTGTTGTTCTCGCCGCTGGGTCAGGCGTGCGTGAGCTGACCACTCAGAGGAGACTGGGTATTCAGGAGTGGGGCCTTAAAGAGACAGGAGCTAGAGGGGGAATACAGAAATGCAGCACAAGACAGTATGGGGAAAAAATCTAGGTTGCATTCTGGGTAAAGTAGGCTCCAGGTTGTGAAAAGCAGTCCACTGGTGTAGCATTACACTCCTATAACACTGTTGGACTCATTATGGACAGTTTACATAAAAAATGATCAGCAGAACCAGAGACATCATCTACACGTTTCTGCCTTTTCAAACCTTGGAGCCTACATTACTCACAACGCAACGTAGCCACTGAATGACACCACTGGAGGCAATATATCAGATTAGACGAAGCTTCCTCTGGAGTCACAAAAAGATTTACACTACTTGTTTTAAAATACATGCCAAGATCTGCAAACACACTTTAATGTGTAAAATTGGTGGCATTATCCTTTAAGTTTCAATGATGCTGAATACACTTTCCTATCATAGAATATTATCTCCACAGCAGCCTGTGTAAAAGATCATCTAGCCTGTTTTTCATTTTTGAGGGTATCCTCTGTCTGCCCATCCTTCTCCACCATCTGTCCGTGCATTCGTTTGGTGCTGGGGAGGTCTGTGTGTGTGCATATGCCCGCTCACCACAGTTTGTCTCGTCGGTGCCCAGTTGGCAGTCTCTTCTCGCATCACATTGGACGGTATTGTTGGGGCAGGTGTCAAACCTTGGCGGAGGGGCATTTTCATTCATCGGATCATCGTCGTCATCGTAGAGGATCGCTACTGTTGCCAACCGGGTTCCATAACGAACTGTTGTTAGGGTAGAGTGGTCAGTTGTGAGTGAGGGTCAGTTAACTACAGCAAGACACCTAGATTAAGTGTCACTTAATGAATATAAGCAGCTATTTTAAAAACAATTCAACACGTTCAACTAGTTTTAACTCATCCAGAATCCAAATCAACAACATCTGGGACTAAATAAAAGTTAAAAGTCAATGATTACTTCAAAACATACTAAATTGAGGACACAAGAAACATTATGACTATCATGTAATTTGCGTGCAGTTACAATAGTCCTACATAAATGTATACTGATGACAATGTCCAGGGATCTGAGTAAATAAACAGTGTACCTCCAAGCCAGATTGCCAATGCCAGCAGACCAAGCACCAGTAAGACTCCCCCTGACCCTCCATAACACTGGGAATTGTTCTCACAGCATCTCCTCCTCTTACGTCTGGGGGCTGGACACAGACAGTACACAGCAACCACACATTAATAATCCTCACACCATCTCTGTCCCCATTTGTATTGCTGGTACACCTGCATCCAATGTATTTCCAGGAAAATGTGAGAGCTGCAGATAACACTCACCTATGCTGGAGTGTGCGACTTGCGGCACAGCCACAGGTGGTGGATACTGGGGGATGTAATGCGGATAGGTGGGGGGTGTCAGGCCTGGACCCACACCATACACCACCTCCTCATAGGGTTTGAGGGGGGGCTGGGTGTGCACGGCGACAGAGTAGTAAGGAGGAGGGGGCTCGTTCTGTGAGGAAAAGACAGAAAAGGAAAGTAAATAACTAACTGATAAGAGGTAGCTGTCCATCATTGTGTCATCTGTTACCCTTGGAAACAAGACACCCTGCTATATTTATAATGATATCATTTCACATAACAACAATAGATAGGCAGGTTAATCACCTGCATGTTTTTGGTTGCCAAGACTGAGAACATAGCCCATTGTCCTCCATGCAATCCTAACACTATTATCACGCCAATGCTTAAGTCCACACCTGGGTATAAATAAACACAAAGACGCAGGCGATGTTTCCCGGCAACAGTATCCGAAAGATACGATTTTAACAGTTCATTTAAAAAAAACGTTTCATCGTGCTGCCCTTTCCACCCTTTTTGATTCACAGCACCCTGTAGCCATATCAGATTCTTAAGACAGTTTCATCAGTATCTTGATTTTTTTGGACATGTAAGTTGCAATCTGCTCACAAATTAGAGGTAAGTGGTTGAAGGACGCAGACAAGGCTGAGACTGATGAGAGTGCTGCTATCCAATTGGCAAATATCCAACTGTGACTGACTCGTAAAACACAAATACCTGGATTAGTCACACTCTTTCCCTGACTCAACAATAGCCCACTACAGGTGATATCTCTGCATATCTCTTCCATTCTCCTACAATGACTTGCAAAACTTTGTTTTGTTCAAACCATTTCCTGCTTCCCTATAGTTGAAGTTCTGTAGGCGATTGGACTGTACTTGCTAATATAACAAACAAGTTAAAGGAATAGTTTAACATTTTTGGAAAAGCACTTTGAAGAATTAGATGAGATTGGTTGAAACCATCCTCAAGCCTTTATGCCAACTATGTAAAGCCTAGCTAGGGGCAGCTGCTGGTTAGCTTAGCCTAGCAAGACTAGAAACAGAAAGAAATCCCTAGCAACTCGTAAGCTCTTTAATTTACACGCTATATCTGGTATGTTTTATCATACAAAAACTTGAGTGTAAAAACAACATGCGTTGGTGTTGTGTGGGATTGTTATTCATAATTTCTTGGCTGAGCACTTCCTGGTGTTTCTGGGCAGCTTGTCCTCACCAGAATAATAGCTGCGTAGGTTGTCTGTGCAAGCAGCTTAGCGCGTCCTATATTTTATGTTTGTTATTGTGCACTAACCTCTAGTGGCTCTGCTAAGTATGAGGGGAGACAAGAAGATACTTCAGTGACATAGTGGCCTTTAAGAGCAACAAAGGTTAAGATCGTGGTTGGGAAAAAAAACAAAGCCATCGGTGGGTTCTTTCAGCTTACGTCACTAACTACGCTAACGTAATGGTTGCATGACCTTTTTAAACTTAACCAAGTAGTTAGCTACTATAAACTGATCGTATATGTTGTTTTTGAAGTCGTTGGCAATGGACCTCTTCAGTTGTTTTGATTCGAGAAAGTGTTGCTCTGTAATATATAGCAAACAGACATTTAACACAGTAACTAGTGAGCTATGGGGGTGCAAAATTTTATCACAATTGTACAGAACAGGTCAGCTGTTTCCTAGCTTTTTTGTTAAGTAAAGCTAATCAGCTACTTGCACTAGCTTCATATACACTATACAGATTTGAGGGTTGTTTTGTTGCAACATGTGGCCTTTACAATTTGTGCTATGTGAAATGTAACTTTTGAAGACTGAGGATGCGGAATGTTATGTGACTAAACTTGTTGGAGCACATTGTGACCTGAACACCTATTTGCATTGTCCTCCAAGCATTTACAGAAAGTGACACATGAGGGAATGTTGTGCGGGGAAACAAGCATGTGATAAGGAGTTATCATTCCAACAAATCACAAGAGAAACAGAACAAGATGCTAGACAGTGGGCTGATTCACCCAAAATTAAGTCTTATGAGTTTGAGTTAATACAGTCAGAAGCTGCTCTTACATGCTCATCAACTTGCACAAAGAAACTTTTGATGGGGCTAAAAATTCTGATATGAACAGTTATATGATCATGTTCGTTACTGCCTTTTCAATACAGTCTTGTTTGGGAGTGGGGAGTCCATTGTGGAAAAAGAAAGGAATTAATCTATCGAGGGGACACTGAGAAGACTATAGGTTTACCTGCTACAAAAGGTGTTTCATAAGACCATTTCTATAGCATGCTGATTATGTTTCAAAACTCGCCTACAGCCAACATACACCTCACTTAATTGAAGCAAAATGGCCTCGCTGAAATAGGTGGAGGAGCAGGTTCATCATATTTCCCAGCAGAGAGTACAAATGGATCGTCTTGCATTGTCGGCCATTGTTATGGAAAAAAAAACACAATCGTGGAAAAACACTGAAAAAAAATTTAAAAGATTAGGAGTTTAAATGGTTTAAAAGGTCAGTATTGGATCCAAACAATAACTGTGATGTTATAAAGTTACACAGCTAACGGACATGAGAAGGGAAACTAAAGTGTCTTTTATGTTTATTTACAGGGCCTAAATCAAGGCAGATGCAAGTCAGGCCACTGCATCTCACATAGTGATCTGAGATTTTCTGATATTCCTCTTTCAGTTCACAAAACATATGAATTTTAATTATGTAACCTACAAATGTAAAACCTTTTGTGCTCATCATTAGTCAAGTCAGGTCTATCTCTATAACTCCAAATCAAAAGTTTTTGTCAGAGGATTTTACAATCATTACCACACACTGCAGTCAATTTGGATAAGGAAATGCCCTCTAAAGTGTTTACATGTTTATCTTGCAATAGGTGCCATGAGTACAGATAGATATCGCATAAAAACATCTATCTCAGACTTTGCAGATAGATCCAGTGCTGACGGATAAAATGTTCCTGTCACTGTAAAATCTGACACATTACTTAAAAAAACATTGAGAAAACAGATTACCTTGTTAATTTGTTAATACTTTGTAGCTTATACACCTTAAACTTCACAATCAGCGTAACTTGGTAATTCTGAGGTAATCAGTTTTCTGGTTTCCTGAAAGTCAACTTTTAAAATGTAAAGTAAAGGTGGAAAAAAATGGCCTACTTTTTAACCCCCCAAAAAACAAAAAAAAAACATTTGTTCATCTGAAAAAATATTTTTCTCACAAAGTTGAAAACATCAACATTTAATCGTAGCTCATAAAAGGATTACAATTATCTACCGTAAATTTTAAGAGCTGACCTTACTTTTAAAAAAGTCAAAAAACGATTATCTCAGATTTACCAAACTAGGCGGACTATTAAATCAAATGTAGACGAGTTAAAAAGTTTCAACAGCTATTAAAGGTAAGATCTCTTTGTTAGATTTTACAGTGTAAGTAAAAAGAAGTGTTATACTAAGAGTTTCAAGTAAAATGTAGACGTGTTACCCTGAACCTAAAGACACAAACCATTTTAAAAAATCTGTTTAAGCAAAACCTATATTCAAACTCAAACTTAGTACCTGCCGTCCAACAGGTAAATTGAAGCAAACAAAACATCTGATGTCAGCCTGCAATCCGCACAACAAACAGCACTCTTCAAGCTCATGAAGGCCACACAGTTTTACAGGCCACAGCAGCCTTTAAACCAACACAGTGAAACTCAAACAGAGCAATCTAAGAAGCAGACAAACAGAACAAGAGCCACCATTCAGAGTCCGGGGGACAGGTGAGTATTGATTATGGAGGAATGGGAAGAAGGCTGAAGTGAGAGGGGACTTCAGCTAGAAGAAGGAGTTGTTTGTTGTTAGAGGAAGACAAAAGGAACAACCTACCGGGTCATGCTTTGCCATCGGACTCAGGTCAGCAGAGAGTGGAGAGTGGAGGTGAGAGCAGGTGGGTGGAGCTTTTTCACATCCAGGCGTTTACTCAGTCACAGAGCAGCGGTCAGAGCATGGTGGTGCAACATTAAGCACCTCTCCTCTCTACTATCTACTCTACTGTGTGTCTGTCACTGACCTTCATCCGAGCCACAACAGGTAAGTCTGCCCTCCCCCCACCCTACCTGACACCTCCCACATCCAGCCTCCATCATTACCTCAATTCTTCATTCTTCTCCTTACAGAGACAGGTGTGCCCAGTGCACCAGTTTCCCACCTGCCAGACCGGTTTCAGTGGCAGCCGGACTGTCAGAGCTAGTTTCACAATATGAAGCTCCATTAGGGCTCAAATGACACCAGCTGAGCTGACAAGGCCCTGAACCAAAATGTCCTCCTGGCCACAGAGAATGACAGGAGCTTTTTTATACTAAACAGAGGTTTTTAAATATTTTTACAAATGTCTGCATTATTTCAATTTAATGCACAATGTCTTACCTGTACATTTTAAATCACTATAGGCTTGTAGGCAGTATGAGGTAATGCTGGAGCAATGCTGTTTTCATTAAAGTGAGTTTACAGGTCATGGGGAGTACTGCTGCATATGTTAAAGAAGTAGTATGGATCCATTTGCATAAGCTGCCTCCAGTGATGTCACTCAATGGCTAAGTTGCACTGTGGGTAATGTGGGCACCAGGTTTTTAACAATGGAGAAACGCGTGGAATAACAAAAGGCAATATGTCATTCTTATGTATTGATTTTGATCGTTTGTTTTTAACATTATGAAAACCTGGCACCTACATTACCCACAATGCAAATTATATACTCATTCACTTCACTGCAATACATCAGACTAAAAACAGCTTCCCCTGGAATCACAAAAGGCTTTGTACTACTTTTTTCACCTCGGCAGTAGTACTCCCCAAGACTTTAAACACCCTTTATACCATGTGTGTTTGAATTTCAGGCCTCTACAAAGCATCTTTAGCTTTAGCTTTCTCCACGCTGACCTCTGATGTTGTTCCTGGGACCTTTTGGAGCTTACTTCTGATTTCTTCTTCCTTTTTTATATTTATTTTCCGAATGCCCTCTGGTTCCTCTTTCAGTCGCTAATGTTTCTCATGTTTCACACATTCCCCTGTCTTCCCTCAGTTTCTGTCACTTGAGATCCTCTAAATCTATCACCACTGTCCATTTCTGTTCTTCCGTTAGCATAATGTGTGGTCTAACAGTAGTTGTCGTGGTCTAGTAATCCCACTTGGCTGATCTTTTGTGATGTCACCTTTTGCAAACTTCCAACTGCTCAGACTAGTTTCGCTTTTCAGTTTAAGTTCTTCATATATCTTTCTGTTATCAGGAACAATTTAGCTTTCAGACGTCTGAGATCTCTCCCTCTACTGACTTGGTGCTGCGTGCTTGCCGTTGTGTGTATATAACGTAGTGACAACACATAATCATGAATATAGGGCATTGTGGCGGCCTCGAGGTGTGAGTTGCATACCACATAACCAGTGTCCTAGATTTTAACCTGGCAGCGGACCTTTGTGACTTGATCAACATAAATAGGTCAAAGAAAATAAAAGGTAGCAATAAATAAAAAGATTTTGTGAGTTCATGTCAAGACTTGAGCTTGAAACAATGTAGCAGTCATTTAAAATGATAAATGTCTGCATTAAGCAGCTTGATAGCAGATGGAATGAAGGAATAACAAGCCGATGTCAGGCCGTCAGTGAGCGTCTCTGGCCATAGTTTTTGCAGTGTCTCCAGCACACGTGGCACTAGTCAGCCGTTACCTGCAGCTTTTTGGCCGACTGAGCATGTTGAATCTGCAGCCAACCGTGTCAGTGAGTGAAATCAGTTTGTCTAACTGTTCACTTTTCAACTCCACCTCTTTGCCAGTGCCATTTGTAACATTTATCAGACATATTCTCAATTAGAATGGCTATATCAGCTAGAGCTGTGTGAAAGTGAGAGGCAAACGCTCCTTTATCATAACAATGGTTTCAATATCTGTGGTCCAAAGTCTTTTGGTTACCCTCTCTGAATGACAAATAAAGATATTTCCAATCTCTCTGTGTCTGGGTCTTAGAGTAGAGTAGCAGTTTGTTGTTTGAGGGGACATTATAATGGCATCCTGAGGACAAAACACTCACTGATACTTATTTTTCACAATTCTGTAATGTTACTGAAATACAGTGATGGAATTCAACTAAGTACTATACTGTAATTTTGAGGTACTTTTTTATTTGTTTTTTTCTTTTCGGCTACTTTATACTTCCGCTCCAGTTCATTGTGTTGGACAAATGTTATACTTTTTACTCCACTTACATTAACTTGTTCACTTTAGTTACTGGTTACTTTTCAGAGGTCATGTTTAGGTCAACTCATTTCATCTACAATCAGTTTAATTATTTATCAGAAAAATGCTGAATATCAGATCTGGTCATTTGCCAGGCTGATGATCAGTTGACAGAGTACATGTATACATGTAAATATACTAGTTGTAGAGGTGACTTAACATTTTAGCACGATATCTTTTGCTTTTACTCAAGGATGACTTTTGGGTACAACACTGTAAAAATATGTACCGAAAATATACAAACATGAATGTTAAGCAGAATGAACACAATGCTTAATACCAGAGTGCTGAAATGGAGACATTAAAGGTTTTGAGACTCAAAAATCAACTTTCTCATGAACTAGACCTTTAAATGTTCACCGTATCTAAATCTCATCATTACTGACATACTGAATGATATAGTTATAAGAAATATCACAAGATATTCAATGTGAAGATGTGTTCACTTTATGCCATAACCACAGGGTGACATTATACATACAGTCACTTCCTGGGTACCTATAGCCATCGGCCTCTACACACGTAACAAGTGACTTATGGGAAAAGTCCCCTTCTGAACAACAACAGATGATGTCTGACATTTAATTTAAGCCCCCACAGATCAGATTCACTCAGCAGTTCTCTGTCTGCCCTGCAAGATAGAAACCAAAAGATAAGGCTGAAGTACAGCTCCATGGTTTTGTGTGTTTGCATTTACCAGGAACTAAAACTTAGTCACATGTAAAAGGTGTGAAACAGAAGGGGAAACTGAGGTCATGTATATTTGAGTATGTTTAAAAGAAAAGTGCTTTCTCAGAACTGAGAAGTAGATTTTCTTAAAATTCAAGATTTGACATATTGATAAGAGTTTGAAGCAACATGAATTAATCATCAGCTAACGACGATCCTGGTTCCTCTTCAGCGGCCCGTATCAATGCTGTTTCAGTTGGACTAATTATAAACATTGGGTTAGCATGCACACAGCAATAGTCTGGTGTTTTCGTGTGGAGACAAGTGTGGAATGGACACAACGTATTTAGCAAGCAAACAAAGTCAAACCGGGGCAATGCCTGTCAGGGATTCAATGTAAACAGAAGAGATACGAGAGATAGTTGGGCTTGATTCAATGGTAAACATCCCTTTAGTTTTAGGTTTATTTTGGAGATAAATCCCTCTTGTTATTTCCCATTTATCAGTGGACACAGGAGGAAAATCCAGAGGTTTAACATTTTCACATTGTGTTTTTCATACTGTAGCCTCATGGTCGAACGGCCACATTGTAAGTGGTAAATCTGACAGCTACTTCTGTGTAATATGACAGAAGAATCTCTTATCTCCTATCTTCTTTGTCCACCTACAACAACTTTCATATCACCCATTTCTTTATAAAAATCTTGTGGAAGGTGACAAAATGTTCAACTGTGTAAGATGTGAGGTGGAGATATGGTTCCACGGGTGCTGCGGTTTGTCGGGACCACAGATCGAGAAAGATATGTCATTTAAAGGTCATTGCTCTCGTAATGTCACTTAAGTTAACACGTCTTTATGACTGTAAGACATTTTAAGACACTACAGAAAAGAAACATGTTAAAGCAACATTATTACCTTAAAATAAGAGCATCAAAATCATTTTGATGCTACAGTGTCTTGTAAGAGGGTGAATGGTGCCTCTATCACTTGTTTCCTCCTCCAGCTGTTCATCCAGCGGCTAGGTTCTACTCATCAGAATCAACTTCTTTAGGATCCTTCTGCCTCCATCACCACCACCAGTGTCTAGACTCCATCGGTGGGTTTCCTATTCATGAGTTTGGTTTGTAGTTAGCACCTGACAATTGTTACAGACCTGGGATTTGTATTTACCAAAGGGGTGTTGCACTCAGAAACTGTGGGGGGCTCCAAATTAAACAAAATGCCAATTTCTACATAATGTTGCTTTAATTCCAGCCTCATAACTTTTAAACAATGATTCCAGAGAGGTTGGAACACCTTTTTAAACGCAAATAAAACGGAATGTGGCCTTTTGACATCCTTTTTGCATTGAAAACAACATTTGTAATGTTTTACTTCATCAAATTCACTGTTTTGTTTTTTGTTTTTTATATATATATATGCTATTTCTGATTATGCTGACTGTTCATAAAACACCTGTTTTGAACATTTCCACAGGTTCATTGGCAACAGGTGATGTCATGATGGGGTATGACAGGGGCATCCTCCAAAGTCTTTCAAAGGCAAGGATGTGGTGAGGTTCACCACTTTGTGAAACACAAAGGATATTGCGACATGGGCTCAGGAAAACCATAAGCGTGTTTGCCAATTATTGCATTTTGGTTTTATTGACATTTAAAAGGGGGCCCAACTCTTTTGGAGTCAAGATTATACCAGACTCTAATGAAAATACAGTAGTTAGAAAAGGACTTATGTTATTATGTGATTGTAAGGTATGTAAAATCATGCTTTATCTCATATTAATATCATCAATAAATCAAGTAATGCTCACCTGCCTTCAAATGTCTTGAGCTTGTTTAAAACAATTTGTATTGATTCTATATTTTCACATAAAGATGAAAAAAACAAACAATGCATAATGAGAAAGAATGGGAAGGGGAATTGCCTAAAAACCCTCTAGGGGCTTGCAATTAAGAAAAAGAACTGTATGTATTGATTAAAAAGATTAAAATTGATTAAAAGACAGACATCTTACAAACAAAACAAAAGGGCAAAAGCATAAATAAATAAAGGGCTTTTTTTAACTGTTGTGAAGACAAGTTTCCAAATGTTTTGGCCGTGAATTCAAATTATCTCACGTTTAATGTGCATTTTTGGTCGTCCACGACAATCTTCATCATTGCTCTCTGCATAAATCACCTGCAATGCAGACGACCGCAGCTGAGGTTTGACAGACATGGACCACCACAGGAACAGATACATGTGGTCAAAAAGGCAATGCATGCACGAACTAACCAGATGCAAACAAAGACAAGACGTGTATGTGCTGCACACAAATTGTGTGTTTTTTATGGATTACGAGCACATTATAGCAACAAAGATATTTTTAAAAAGTCTCTTTAAAAGCACCAGAATGTCTCTCTTATCTCACTACCCTTAAAAGAAAAGGGAAAGGGGAATCCCTGAACGCTTCCCTTTTCTCGTCTCTCAGCCGTGTACAGTCCAACAAGTTGGTTTACTTTTTTCCATCACGAGCAGTTCACTGTACATCATGAACCTGCTGGAAGTGTGAAAAGGGGAAAAGAAAGGGTCAAAGAGGAAGGAAAAGGCTTGGTGAGAGAGAGACAAGAGAGCGCGCGGCAGAGAGAGAGAGAGAGACGAAACTAGCAGCAGCGTCACTGATGTAGAAGCTACAGGAAACGTGTCATCTGAGAGGGCGGGGAGTTGAGCAAGAGAGGGGAGAACTATGTAAATGAAATCATCAGGGGAAAAAACACGAGCTACCTCTTCTGATTTCCTCCGCAGATCATCAGTCACGGGAGAGAGCAGCTGCGTCAGTCCTGTCAACACTTTTCAACAGGTTCACATTAATCTGAGGCATTACACGGAGAGAAAAGAGAAAGGATGTTTCTACAGTCTAGTCCCTGATGATTGGAATAAGAGAATTTTTTGGCTACTGTGTGGATTATCACTGAGTCCAGACGACAGAAATGGATGTGACCAAGGGGCCACTAATTCTTGTCTTCCTGCTCATCTGTATAAGTTGTGTTACAGGTAATTAATTAGCAACCTTTATTACACTTAAACTGTTTTATTCAATCTTGTTTTTGTTTTTTGTTTGTCTGTTTCACTGATAGTTTTTTTTGTTAGTATTAATATTTTACATTAGTTAGTATCCTGACAATGATTTTTTGTTTATCATTTTGGAACTGTTACCGCAGGATGTATCTGTTATGATGAAACATTTTAAAAAAGAAAATCAAACTAAACTCTATTTTTAATATGGTTTCCCCCATGTAGACGTCAACATGGCAAAAAAAGATCTCTTTTTTTTTTCCCCTTGTTTCACTCTAGGTAGAGTGGAAATGAGTAAAAATCAGTTCCTTTTGCGTAAAAACCCGCAGTGTCATTATGAAAAGAGAACTCATAAATGATTTGCAAGATCACCATTTCTTTTTGTAAACCAGACTTTGCAGTCATTGCAGTTTGAAATTAAAACAGTAAAAAAAAAAGACTTTAATACTGAGCAGTGCATTTACATAATAATTCCCCTAATTTCATTTTTGATGTTTTCCTGTTGCAGGACTGGTCGTCCCTCAGCCTAAAGATCTGGAGGTGAATATTATGGATGGGGAGGTAATAGTACTTTGGAAACCTCCTGCGGACGCTCCCTCAAACGCCACGTACAATGTAGAAATGGCAAGGTGTGTTTGACTTCAAAATATCGGTTTAACACTTTCCTGTTCACAAATTTGCAATTTGAATTTCCCAGCATCCTCTATTTCTATCTTTACCTCTAACCTGCTTACACCTGTTTCCCTCTTGGTTCAGTGATTCATATCATTTGCCAGAAGTAACTTTTCAATGATGAGTCAGAATTCAACTCCTTCCAGTTTGTGACCGATGTTTCTTCTGTCCTCAGTTACTCTGGTGGTGAATGGGAGGTGGTGGACAGCTGCACCGGGATCGAAAATACCTACTGTGAACTAAGCAGACTCATAGAAGACTTTCACGGAGCCTACAAGGTCAGAGTTCAGCTGGTTGCCGGAGACAACGTGTCTGAGTGGACAAAGAGAAAGAAATTTCTCCCAAATGAAAGTAAGCATAGAGCTGTCAGTTTGGTATCATGTCAGGGTTGCATCGTTATATGGTTATATCATAATTAAGACAGTGTTGTTTTCTTTCTCTGTTCCTACAGGTGGACTGACGCCTCCCTCCTTCACCTTGTGGGCTACATCCAGCTCTCTAACTGTTCGTGTTCACGAAAAACCTATTCTGAGAAAACTCTTTCCTTATGGACTCATCTACACCATCTACCTGGAGGAGAGAGGACAAGACAAAAAGGTTGGCACACAAAATAGGCACAATACAGGAAATAATGTAAGACAGCATCCACATTTTGGGGGCCAATTGTAACACTCCTAAATTCATCCGCAGGGCTTTAAATACAAATTCAGTCAAGTCAAATTTCGCAATTGTTTAAGTGATTATACATGTTCAATAAATCCTGTTGGGGCATTGGTTAGGTGAATGATAGCACAATTTCACAATATTTCATCCTTACCTCCCTGAATGTGAACCTTCCTCATCTCTATACCGCAATGTGGTCTACTGTACAATGCCCTAACCCGTGTGACATTTTGATTGATACCTCCACAGAATACCACATTAGTATTACTGGGAGATGACATGGAGGAGGATCAGAGGACTACGACTTTCAGTTCTCTCCACTGGGGGGAAGAGTACTGTGTCAGCATCATGATGGAGGGCAGTGGATCTCTCTCTACCAGCAATCTGTCCTCTAAAAAGTGTCTGAAGCTGCCGGAGCAAGGTAAGAATGTAAATATTGTAATGATGACGCACGAGTTGATTTACGCGTCAAAGTAAATATTTGTATTTTACTTCAACATTACAGGGTTGAAAAACAAAACAAAAAATTTTGGTAGATGTACGTATTAACTTTCCTGCCCACCATTTGATGAGAACATTGATACCACACTCATGTATGTGCGCTAAATGTAGCCTAGCTTAGCTCAGCTTAGCATAAAGACAGGACACAGCTAAACTTGCTCTATTCAAAAGTAACAAAATCCACCTGCTTGCTCCTTTAAAGCTCACTATTACTAAATTGTACCTTGTTTATTCCAGCACATTAGCTCCTGTTTCTCTTTTTGAACTCTCTTGTTCTCTTTTTCCAATCTTTGCGCTAAGTCATGCTAACTAGCTGCTGGTGGTAGCCTCATATTTACTCTACAGAAAAAGGATCTTCTTTTGGCAAGACAGCACGTGTTTCCCAAAATGTCAAAGTATTCAAGCCTAAATGTAAAGTTTGTGAGAAATGAACAGAGGTGAAATGAAATGAACAGAGGTGAAAATGATAGAGGTGCAAACATACAGCTTTGGAGAAGCCTTTTCACCTCGCTCCTGTTAAACATTTTGTTTTTTGCTTGTTCTTTTTCAGAATGGGTCATCATTGCATTGACATCTCTTTCTATTCTGGGAGTTCTGGCCTTCATTGCCATTTTGGCAGCCGTCCTTCTATGTTACCTGAAAAGTCCAGGGAAAACACCCGCTGTGTTGGTAAATACATCAAACTTCACATTGTTGGCAGGAATTACAGTTGTGAAAACTTGTACTGTTAACTATGGTGAAAACAGAACCAAAAGCCTACATAAAGATACAAAGAAAAAGCAGATTAAACAAGCAGCTGGTTGTTAATACCCCCTTGCATCATATTCTTGATTTTAGCCTCAGTTGGTTTAAACTAACTCTCCTCCTAAATGTGACTTTATAAAACAATGTATAATACAACAACCTCGATCTTCTTTCTTCTCACCCCAGAAATCCCCTGTAAGTGGCTGGCTTCCACTGTCTGTTGGTGAAGGGACGATGGAGGTTGTGACAGACAAAGGATGGTTCCTGTCCAGTTACAGAACAGAAGTGAAAAACTGTGTCACAAACCCCGTGACTCATGTTATGATAACAGAGGACAATGAAGAGGAAGACAGGAGGACAAGCATGGACAGTGGGGTCAGCGTGGAGTCCAACTCCGCTACAAACAGCGAGGGAAGTCCTGCAATGAGACAAGAGGACAGCGGCTGCGGGAGCTTGGGAGGACCAGAGAGTTCCACTAGCAGTCAGACTGTTTACCCCCTGCAGGAAGACACAGCCAGGAAAAGGGATGACAGCGGGGTTGGGCTGGGCTGCCAGCTTCATTCGTCTTCTATGAATCTGGATGGGCAGGACAGTGCGTCTCTAAAGGAGGCGGTTGTCGGGGGGAACTACCGCACCCAGGGCCCCTGCTCCGTGCAGATTCACGCCTGCGACGATGAGGAGCCGTTTAAACTCCCTGACTCTGTTTTAGCCGAAGTGGTCACAGGCTACAGGGCTGCAGTTCAATCATGCATCTGCTCGGGAGCAGGTCAGTGCACCTGGTGCCACAAACAAGGCCTTTATGGAATAGGAGTTATGAAACATTACAGATCTATGTGTATTGACAATGGACTACTGAGCGGCACATGTGATTTTGTGGACTCTTATAAAGGAATTACATGTTCAAGCTACGCTAAAAAAGCACAAATGGATATGGTCACGATGGGTGACTTAGACACAACTTTCATACAGCTGGGGGACACTTTCCCTCTGCTAACAGCCTTGACACCGCTGTCTCTAGAGGACAGAGGACAGGACTTCAATATGAACAATGTGACTCTCTCTCTGTGTGATGTACAGCTTACAACAGACTGCGGGATGTAACAACGCTATTTATAAATGGATGCTGACATAACCAGATGTGAGCTATTTTCCAAAGAGCTAAACTGGAGATACACAGTCCCTTTTTCCCACATGACACACTGTCTGACACATGCAATAGTGGCATGAGTTAGTATTTGGGGAAAAGAAATGCGAAAGGGAAGAAAGGGGGAAAGCAGAGTGCGCCAAAGGCTGTTTTTTGAGCAAAGGAAGGAAGCGGAGGTTAGACCGCACATCTGCTGAATGGTGGCTGTTAAGAGTCTCAGGAGCTTCTAGAGCCGAAGAAACACAACGTCAACGACCTCACCCAACCCTGTCTCACTGGGTGTACTTACGCCTCACCAAACAACAGCGTGCCGGAAATGAAACTGGTGAGGGGAGCCGTGCAGAGAAACACTTTGGCGGTCACGTGCTTTTGGATCACACTTTTTGTCATTTATTCACCCCTTCAAGTTTAGTTGTTATGTGTTTTGTCATTATCTGAATGTTCAATAAAGTAAACTTGAGAGACACTTTCAAGTAGATGAATTGTCGGATCATTTCTTAACATCTCACTGTTCCAAAAACAGTGTCATATCCGTAATAATATCTTTTTTTTATAATTTTCAATAACACGCAGGACACTTTGTGAAAGATTCTTTTCAAAGAATTTTGATTTTTCTCTGCAAGTGACATACATACTGTGTGTCTGAAAGCCTTAACTTCAAGCCTGCTTCCCTGTTTAATATATTTATGAGAAATTTAGAACAACAAATGTCACTGTTCCACTGTCAATATATGTGACTTTGTCCTTCACATGATTAAAGACAAACTGTCTCCCTGGAATATTCTTTGAATTTTGTACACTCATATAAAAAAACCCAAACCCAACCAGTCATAAGATGATTTCAGAGAACATGACATGACTCAAAGAAACAAGCGACCGGTAGGAAAACCCTGAAGCGACGAAGTGATACCTGCCGGAAAATAAACATTACAGGTCACGTAGTTGTACGTGGGATCCCCGTATTAAAATTCTGTGCAGGAACCAGGGCAGTGGTTTCTCTGAAAGTTTAAACTGTATAAACACTTCCTCTTTCAGGCTCACTCAGTTTAAAAAAGTCCTGCTCCACATTGAGCGCAAATATTGTCAACAGGGCTGAGTCCTCAGATAACTGTACCTCTATTGAGATGAAGCAGATCCTTGGCAGCGGTGGACAAATCATGTGAATTGCTTCTCCGTGCGCAGAATACAAAACATACAGGGGAAGTGAGACAACTTTTGGGTAGTCCATTAGGTTGGCAGAAGGATATTTCTTTGAATTCAAAGTATCACATGTTGCTGGTTTTGCAGTACGTGTCCACTGATCATCACTGAATGTAGGTCATAGGTCATCGTCTTTTTATACCCTTCTACGTTTGGCTGGCTTAACCTGTCTGAAGGTCCCTGGGGTAAACAGTTCCTGCTAAGCCCCAGAGTGCAAACTATAATCTGTATACTTTATAGAGGTACTTTGCCCACTTGCAGGTTAATTAACAAATTGTCTACAATAGGTTAACTCTCGCACTTGAATTTAGTCTTCAGATAATTTCCAGTGGCTTACATTTGGATCATAAATGATGCTGAGCATAAAAAAAAATAAACTTACTTGAGCAGGTTCTTAGAATTCCTATTGTAACTTGTGACACCTGTGAGAAATAAATCTCAAATCATTTTGAATTGACAGCACCTGCCTTGAGACTCCCCCTTATATAAAACCAGCACAGATGAGAGTTTTGTCAGGATTAGTAAACCTTTTGGAAGACAAGCTCATAGTGATGGTACAAGAGATTGGGGTCAAGCAACGTGTTTTATTCGATGGATTAAAAAGTGGGTAGAAAAAACAAAGACAAACGTGTAGGTTAGAGTCCAAAATGAATGACTGTGGGTCTCCTGATTCCACACAGCTTTAATTGATACATATCGCATTGTTTATAAAACCTCGTGCCAAGTTTGTCACCCGGCTTCATCTGTCATTACCTCCACCATTGTGGTTACATGCCCAACCTAGTGCATTTGTTGGTTCCTGTCAGTAGGATTATGCAAAATGTACTGAATGGGTTTCCACAAAACTTTGATGAAGGACTGTTCTTTTTCCATGCTTTTTGCAACATTGTGAGATAGGGCAACATCTCTGCCCTATGTTGATTTCTCAGGGAATAATGCATGGAACCAGGCATATTTAGTGGTCTGGTATCTACGAGTGAGCACAATTTGATGCGGACCCAAATCCATATATGGATCTATTAGATTTAAATATGTTTTCGTAAAGGGAAGCCTTTTTTCAGCTGCTATATACGATAACAAATAGGGATAAAAACCTGCAGCTTCACCAATGTGCAGCTGAGACAATGGGGATTCAGAAAGCTACCAAAAGTAATTAGGCCTCATTGAATTAACAGGGGCCTTGGCTATTCTAGTTTCAGTCTGCGGCACAGTGCTATAATTCATGCATAGCCAATGATCGATGAATGCACAGTCATACTGAGAGGAAGAACAGACCAGCACAGCTGCAGGTAGTTAACTGAAAATGGACTTGTCACATTGTAAAAATGAGAATGGAAAAAGTAACCTGTCCCACAGAGTTACGTATGTGTGAATGTCTGTTGAAAAACAAAGTATGTGTTTTGGAAACTAGATTGAAGTAATTTCCCCAAGAATATCAAGAATCCGGTGGAGGTTTTGCAGAGATTCGCAAGTGGGCAACATAAACAAGAGGTGTTTTTTATCGTACCCAGACATAAGAAAGTGGTACTTAAGACTGCCTGGCGTGAATTTGCCTTTCGACCGCCAAGGCCTTAAACAGCAAAGACTCTTTAATTTTGTTGTGCTATGTCATGTTTGAGCTTGAATATAATGAGATATGGGAGAACGAGAAAATGCAGAAACACATTTTCAAACATTGGATCTTGGATCTTTGGTTATTTATGTTTCTGTGCTGTTAAATATGGAACCAACACGCAGAGAGGGGAGCCTGAAGTCAACTAAAATAATATCTTTATATAAAAAAGCTTTCTAACCCCATTTTTTAGGTTAAAAATGTATAAGGTTGACCTTAGTTCACCTAACTGTAGGCTGAAACAGAGAAAAATGATTAAGTTTCTTTCAGGGAAAAAACAATGAGACATTAAAAAAAATCCACCAACTATAGAAAGTATCAAAAAGGTAGTAGATATGTGACTTTAGAAGGAAGTCGCCTGCAGCTTACAAGAAAACTGATCCGCCTGGTTACTGTGGTTGAGCTGTTGATATTCTGCCTTCACCTCAAACGTTGTTCTCATCAGAAGCACAACGTGCGCATTTTGTTTTTCTGTGGCGTGTTCGTGAGTGTGGGTGTGTGTCTGCGTGCGCGTGTGTGTTAACGCCAGAAGCCACAAAATGTCAAACCGTCATCGTGACAAAGAGCAAAACTGACAAAGTGAAATTTAATATATTCAACCTTGTTTTATAACTATATCTTTCTTTTACAACATTTAAATGGCATTAAAGTACAACTTTGCATACACAGTAGCATAAAATATTTCTCTTTCAAGACAAAAATGGACCCTTTTGCTGCCGAGACACAGCTCAGAATCAAAGTTTAACCAAGAGTACAGGAAAATTGTTCGAAACCATGACATCACACAAAAACTTAGAAGTACTGTAAAAAATAGCATGGTAAATTCCCCCCTCAGTATTCAGGTAGAAACAACAACATGAACTACAGCAGCAAAATACCGCAACAGATAAGAAACATGCTGAGCACTAGACATGATGTGTGGGAAAGTGGCAGACGAGGGGACTGCCTTCCTTCATGTTGGTGAGAAAGAATCAACTGCCACCAAGGTGGCTGTCATTTGATGATGCCGCTGACAGAGAAGGGAGGGGGAGACTTCTTTAAGCCGACTTTTCTGCGGACAGAGGGATCAGGCACGTAACCCATACAAGCATGAAGCAGTTGCTTTTATGAGGAAACAAAACTTTGTATTCAAAAAGGCCAGTGGGGGTAAACACACTTACTTGAGCACTTTGTCTTTCAGTGACGGTTCTGTAGAGGAATAAGAGGAGAAATGCATTTCTATGTGACACTATAACACTGATGCATCACACTGTGGTCATAATGTTGGCAACCATGTAAGCGAGTGCATGCCAGTTTCATAAGTGAAGTATTTGAAAGACCGTTAATCCCATTTTGGTTTTATTTGAGCAGGTTTTGAGATGTCTGTTGTCGGAAAAAAGGTGAAATATGAGGAACACATAGCATACAAAAATATTACATTTTTGGATGGATGCATTGTCAAGGATTACTCCTGATAACTCACAACTCACAATCAGGCTGTTTTAATGCAAATTATTTCAGTTCAGTGTATGAAAAGTGTTTGGGTTATAAAGAGCGACCAGGTTGATGAGATATTGCCCTTTGACATAAACACAGGGGTCTTAACTCGTTCCCAGAAAAGAAACATTTGATGCTCCTATGACAGATAAACATGATAAAGTGGCCTTTTCTACACACTGGTGCCCCAAAGCATTACGCTAATATCCTTTTTTTTCTTTGTATGCCTGCCCTTCAAACATCCTGAGTCCGCCACTGCATTGATGTAAGTTGCACATTCTATAGGAAATAAATACTGTTCACTAGGTAACATTAGCTATGTTCATTTTGAATGTACAACATTGATCTTTGATGCTATTAAAATAGCAGTAAATTGATGGTTCAGGTCTTTCGATGCAGGGTTGTATGAAGTACTTATCCCTACTCAGTGTGTTACCGTACCGCATTACCGTGTAGATTATTATAAGTCCAATTAATGTCTATGAAAGCTGCTTAGTGGCGCATGAAGCCAAAATGACTCAGCTGTCTTCTGCATAGCTTCCACATTGTAGGGCCCATAGTTACTTTCAGTTTAGTGCCCGGCTAACGTATTGCAGCTCTTTAGACTTTGCAAATGTTATTAGACATTAATGGTTTCCAATCACTTCCTTTGTATAAAACCAAACCAATCTGCATGGCTCAATACAACTACAGCAGATTGAAAATATGTTTCTTATATGTTTATATTTGTTGTACTTTGTTAATTCTGACTCATTAAAGCTGTACTCACCCTTTTTCTTACAGCAATTTTTGCACTTTTTGCACTTGTACTTGCAGCAGAATTGTACAATGGCAATGGTGAAGAGGATCGCCAGGATCCCAAAGCCGACAGCGATCCCTACTGCCGTGGAGTTTACTCTGCTCCCTGTAAAATACAAACACAGGGCTAATTAGATTACGTCCGTTAGATTAACACATTATCACAGATCGCCTTATAAGTATTCCAAGAGTGATAAACAAGCCAACTAAGGGACAACATGTTTCTTAATGAATTTTGCATAGAATTGTATTCCTGACATAAATGATTACCAACTGAAATACTCATCTGTCAGGCTGCCTGGGCCTAATTGAATCAATAAATCTGTTCATTATGGATGAATATTCACTCTGATGAGATGAGATTGGGAAATCAATCTCTGGGAGAGAAGCTGCCTTCATTAGCTCTGGCGACACAGTGCAATGATGAGTGCTGGTACATGACGTCAACAGCTGAGATTTCCTTTTTCTCTTAACCGTCAGCAGCAAATGGAGAAGTCTTGAACACTTGACTTTTTTAATATGGCTCATTGCTTTAAGCGACTCTTTTGTATTCTATAAATTCCACGGAAACGTCTTGTGAATTATTGTCTCAGGAAACAAGTAGAGCTCAGTGACTGTGTGAAAAGTTCAACGAGGGACCCAAAAAAACGTTAAAAGACACTGAGCCCAAAGAAGACAGCTACATTTTGCTGAGGATCTAAAATACTAGCGATCTGACTCACAACAAAACACAATTCTTTGAATTGATGTGTGTCATGTTTGCTATAAACAGAAGTGAGATTAAGAATCTAAAAGACTTACCACCACTCCCCATAGCTGACTAGCCAGGATGACCAAAGTTATGACTCGTTTGTCTCCCCTCTTTACCGACCTTTTGGCGTTGAGCTCTGTCACTAACTTGACTAGACTTTACATCAGTCTGCATTTAATGGTTTGTCTTCACTGTGAAGCAAACAAAACAGGGAACTATCTAATCTGCCTCCTTGACGTATGTCTGCCCGTCCATGTCCCCATACCAGTCATTCTTTCAAACCGGTCCATCTTCTTTTTCTTGCCTGTCCTCCACCCTTCCTCCACTGGTGAATGTCGACGACCTGTCATTCTCACATGGACAGCCAATCAACCCTTGCTTTAAAAATTCACAGTGAGTGCTCAGATACCCTGCAGTATAACAACCTTTTCATGCATTCACCCTTTTGTCTGACTGTCTCGCCGAGATCCAACAGTAAAACTCAAACACAATCGGAACCGTCAGACACTGCTGTCTTCTCAAGTCTCAGGACAACTATCTTGAAACTACAACATGAAGTGCCCTTCTTTGCTCACTCAGGATGCCATTACCACAATGGCAATCTCTCCTCAACAAATCATTAACAGACAGCCAGGTAAAGAGGTAACACCGGAACTAGGTGGTGTATGGGGACTCCCTGTTGGACGACTGAGTTATTACACCTCTTCATCATTACAGTTGAAAATAAAGACGAACGAAACCAATTGTAGTGTGGGTTTGAAACAGAACCTAGACATATGACTCAAACAGGAGCGCTTTGACTCACAAAAAACCACTGAAAAATACTGAAAAAGTAATTACTGTAAAGGTGAATCAGATAGTATGAAAGGTTAGAATTAATATTATTTCCATTTACATTACACCAGCAAACGTGACGTCAGGGAGAGGTTCAGATCATGTCTGTTTAAGGTCCGTCAGTCCAGACCCACCTTTGTACATCTGATGGACATTCAGAACAAGTTTAATATTTGGACGTCTAGCTAACTTTTTTGGAAATCTATCAATGTGTGACACAGCTTAAATATCCAAGCATCTGGCAAGAGAACTTCTTGGGCGTTTATGGACGTACAAAACAGGTTTGTTATCTGACTTTATGACTGGGAAGCCTTCTTGGACGTGCAACATGGGTTAAATATCTAAATGTCAGGCTATTTTAATTATCTTATGCATTCATTTCCTTTAGAGGAAGGTGGTCAGCTGGTCCAAGGTCTGAAGCGCTGTCATCCCACCACATGACTCTTTTCAAAGGAAGACAATGACTGAAGCTGCAGCAGGCGTGTGCAACGCACAGCAGGTTGAAGTCAGCATCAGACAAATGTGCTGACAGTGGTGCAATACACACAGAATGTGATGCTTCCAAACCGCTTCTGCTTTCTGTCATGTTGTAAACATTCGAGCTAACAGTGTGCATTTAAAGCAACATGTTACGTTTTCACCTTAAAGTAACAGCATAAAAAATCATGTTGATGGTACAGTGTCTCGTAATAGACTGAATGGTGTCTCTATCACTTGTTTCTGCACTGTGTAACTTCAGAGAGAGGGTCGGATCACAGCGTTAGGTCCATGTTTGCTTCAACATACGAGTTTTCAACACATAACATTGTTACGACATAATGAATCTGCAACTATGTTACGTCTGGCAGATTGTTACAGACCTGGGATTTGTATATACGACAGTGGTGTTGCACTCATAAACGGTGGGGGGCGCCAAATCACACAACAATGCCAATCTCTAAATAATGTTGCTTAGAGTAAGCACACGACATGACTGATATGTTTCAACTACAGACAGGTGGAGGTGAAGAAGTGAACACACCTGTATTTGATAGACAGTTATGAAAACAAGTCATGTCTTGTGGGGAGGCTGTAGTGTGCCGGTGTTATTCTTTTTTCTTTTCTTTTCTTTTTTTTTATCTCTCTGCTCAAGTAACTTAAGTATGTTTGTTCTTTAACTTCATCTTTAATACATTTTCTGGTAACTCACATGGTTTTGCATGTTGAAATTGCAATCGGAAGCATGGAATTACCCACAATCAATCACTTCATATCTTCACATATTGGTGGGAAAGTACTTTGGCCTCCAGGATGCCGGGACTGAATTTAAAGTAAAAGATCTGCATTCACTTTCATGATTAGATACAAAAGCTTTTTGTTAAGATTGAAAGTTCTGTACTTCATTTTTGAAAGCTGGTCTCTTTTTCCAGATTTTAACGACTGCCTGACGAACACATAATAATTGTATAACACCTGATGGCTGGTCTAACTCATTGTGGTGTTTTCCCTTTTAAAGGAGAAGAACAACATGACACATAAATGGGGGGAAGATGATTTTTTTTTTTACTCAAATAATGTTTCTTAAGTACTTATCTTAAAGATATGTCATAAAATGTTATCAGTTCTGGGTGGTGGAAAATTTCCTGTTATTTAATCTGTGTGGGTGATTCACAATCTTTAGATGACGACGATGAGTCTAACTGTAGAACATTACCACGAAAACATGCTCAAGAAAGTTTCCTGTCTTGCATTTACCAACATGTGTGCGGATGGGTGACTGCATGTCTTGTTCTGATAAAAAAGACTGAGCTCTTGCACTGACAATTACTGCAGAAGGGGGCAAAAGACAAACAGCCCTGAATTCATGTTGATTTCAAGTTCCCCATTTCATCCACTACATGTACAGAGTCAGCTTTTTTGTCTTCCTTTATTTATCTATCTGTATCCAACTGTGACTTGTCTTCCAGATTCTAGGTGTAGATTTGAGCCTCTCTCACCCTGTTTCTTAAATTCACTTCTGGTGTTGGTATGGATGCTGGAGCAAAATCTTCCATACCCCCGACAACGGGAACACTCTAAAAACAAATGAGTGCTGAGAAACTGGAGTGTCTTGTCCCCTCTCCTGACCAGTAAATGCAAACTCGATTAACTAAGACGTTGCACAGGGTAAACATTACACCTGACAAACAACACCATGTTTACATTGTCGCTGTGTGCATGTTAGCATGTGGATGTTAGCATTCAGCTTAACACACCACCGTGCTGCCCCAAGGAGCTTGTAAGCAAACCGCCTTTTTTAAAACAGATAATAATTCTGACGTATTTTCTGTCCCAGATCAAACCTGAAAATCCCCTAAGCTTGTGTTGACCACAAGCATTAATCAGGCATCTAATCAAGAACCCGTCCAAAAGACCCGTTGACTTTGAGCAGAGGGAACTGGAGGGTCGAAAACGCTAACCATTCCGAGTTTTAGGAATGCTCTCTGTATAAAGAGCTATCTTAGTATTTCCATGCATTTCCTGCTGATTCCAGTCTTTCTGCAAAACTACAATAACAACAACAATTTTCCAGCTGTAGCTTCATATTTAACAAACAGACAAACGAGTGTGCTATTCATTGAACAGTTGCTCAAATGTCAGACAATCATACCTGGCTTAATGTCAAAACATAATACAGGTAAAACTGTATTCCTAACAAAGTCTTTTGTTTTGATTCATAAATATATATTTAAAAAATACATTTTCACATATGCAGCTTTTGCCTGTGTGTCTGTGTGTTCATGAGCTGAGCACTAACAATCAGCAGTGAGAAGGAAAATATTTTCAGCAAATATTTTGGAGATTTCTTGGTAACATGGCAGCCATTTTCCAGTAAACAACTCTATTTCATCATTACATCACACAGAGAAGTGTCACAGATCCTCTTTACAGTGATCAAGACAATAAAGCGGTCAGGCGGCAGAGCCCTCTGTATGATATCATCTGTCACCATGTCATGATTGATAAATTGCGAAGGAACATGCAGCCTTCTAATGTTACAAGTGATAGATTTCAGCTTTCGCAGCACAAGTTCTTCCTTTTACTGTAAATCCATTCAATTAAAAGTGTTGGTCGGGTAAGGTGGGCGTCAGCTGACAATAAAAACGATAAAGAGTGTTTTGTGCTCCCAAAGGACAATGACACAGTGACTTGGATCACAGTTAAACCTCGCAACACAGTTTGAATGCCTAAGATAACAAGTTTAGGAATTAAATATATAGAGAATGTATAACATATCTAGACTGAACTTTTGAATTATCACAGACAATCTTGGTGACATGTCTTTGTCTTATCCTGTGTTTTTATGTTTTCATTTCTCTTTCTTTTGTCCTATATCCAAGAAGAGTCATTCATAGGCTATCTTCCAAATTCCAATATTTATTAAATCCCTCCTGTAACCTTTAATGCAACACATAACTGACAGTATTCACTTGAAAACAGTTTGGACCTGTTGCAAGACTTTCCTTTTGATTTTAAAGCATTTCTAACAAGATTTGGTCCATTTTCAGAAACAAAAAGAAAATGGTTTTGTGAAAAACATGTTAAACATTGTGCGGCTTACCAGTTGACACTGAGACAATATACATTCTTTGGAGTCCAGGAAACGTGACATGTGAAGGTGTTAATCATTTACCCGTTGTTTTTTTTTTCACCAGCACTTCCTCTTGCCTTTCTCATAAATATCGAGTTTCACAAAATGCCCACCTGTGTGGACAGAGGAGGGTTTGACCGGTGGGGAGACGCTGGTGTTGTTGCTTTGAAGGAAAGCTGAGGTGGGGTGCTTGAGAGAGAGAGAGAAAGCGAGAGAGAGAGATACAGGCTGAGATTGGTTGTCCGTTGTGGAAGTGGAGGAGAGAGAGAAGTGGGGATGGAGGAACTCTGAAGGGTGTTACCTGCTGAAAGAATAAAAAGCCTTCAGAAAATGATGCTCAACTTCATACTTCCAGCTTTGTCACTGACCTACAGACACTTTTTTGACAAGGAGTGACATCTGCGCCTACAGGTGAGGAACCGTACAGTGATATATGACAAACTAATTCTGTGTGTGTGTCCGTTTATCACATTCATTCAGCAACAAAATCATTGCGCTGGCGTTTAGAGGAATTAACGGCATGCTGTATAAGTGGTATATGATTTGTTATTTATGACGTTGAATCACAAAGAGAACTTTGATCGATGTCTGTTTAAATCTCCTAAGTGTTGGCAAACCACCCTTATCAGACAGGGTGTGCATTTTACTTTGAAGGAAAGCTCCAGATCTTACAAGTGGGAGAGACAATTCCGGAGGATTGATCCGTTTGCTGAGTCTCATTCCCAGGTTGTCGGATACGCTTTGTGTCGGTATTCAGCGTGAAATTCTAACCCATAAACCTCAGTATCTGACCTGTTATCCAACACATTCACACGTTTGATGTCATGGGTTTTTTAGGGTGCTTCATGGTGCTGCCTTGTGTGGAATAATATGATCTATAGTCGACATTTAGAGGCAATCAATTCTGCTTATAGGTTTAATCAAAATAAAATAAGTGCAATTTAATAGGTTCATTTGTAAGTAAGAGATCAGATTTGTGTCCCATGTTGGACTACTGTCATTTTTCATGTTCAAGCGTCTGATGCTTTGTTCAAAATCGGTCAAATGAAATACATCAACCTCACGCACAGATCTCTACTGAGGTTGCTCAGCGGTTTGTACAGAATTTGAATTTCTCACTCTTGTTTCCAAGACAATGAAAAACTCCAACATTTACCAAAGATGCTGTCAGAGAAAAAAGGAGTACAGTTGCAATTGGCTCCACTTCTCTTAGTTGGCCCAAAGTCTTCATTTCCTTGTGGACACAAAAAATCATAGCAGCCCTCAACTGGTCTGTTAATATGTAACCTATCCGGACTATAAACTGCTTGGGAGGTAGTCGTCCTTGAACTTTACAGGCACCAAGTTTCAGGTGGGAACAACTTTAGCAGATTTAACGGGTGCTTTCATTGACAAAGACATGTAGAGTAATGCATAATGACTTTCATCAGTCGGATGATGACTGTGCATTTGGCAGTCGCGCAGTGAGAGCTGACAGGATTATGAACAAAATGAAGCAGCAGTACAATAAAAAGCCTCGAGTCAAACAAGGGCGTACAATAGATTTATTAGATCTCTGAATTGCCCTCATCTTCTCTTTTATGGCGTGTGCAAACATCTTATCGGCCATTGTTCCACCATGTCAGCCGGGATAAACACTGCGACTGCACACTATTCATCTGAGTTCGAGTGGAAACTCTGAGGGAAGAGTGCTGTATTAGAGGGAACGAACGATAAATGATTTACTATAAATGCAATTGTTGACAGTACACTCTGTATACACACACTGTGTTCTTTTTTTTTTTAACCCCTATAATTTTAATCTAAAAGACACTATGTTGACGTTACCTGATATCAGTCAGGCAAACACACAAACATAAAAGTCATGCACCAGATTTCATACCAGGGTGGAGCCTCTAAATGTTTTTGGTGACCGCCTGGCAACCTGAATATCAACAAGATTAACTAGAGGTTATTTGAGTTATTAGAAACCTTCTGCAGGGAACGTTCAGAGGTGATCAGCCTCATATTTTTTGTATCTATCTACCCACCTTAGCGCATCCATCTATCTATTTTTGCATATACTGTGCACTCTGACACAGTCGCTTTGTCCATAAACCAACTTTTATAAGAGAATAAAGGTTTGGAATGAGCATCATGGTTCACTGAATTTAATAGTCCAGGTCAAACAACACAGTCAGCTTTCTAACAATGGCTCTTTCTCTTCAGCCAACCTTATCAGCCCTTTTTCTCACACTCCCAACTTTTTTCCCCTCAGTTGTCTCTGCTCAGTGTCCCATAACACTCACAGTGCCTTCATTTCCAGAAGCTCTGACCTAGTGACCGGAGTGGCCATCAGGTGCGTCGTTAAAAGGTGATATAACACTTGAGTCACATAGGACAGAAAGCTGCCGCTGTATTGTTTTCTGCTGGTTGAAATGTTTGGCATGTCGCACTTCTGGTCATAATTGGATGTGAACTTTTATTTTTTTATTCAGGGACTTAGGTGTGCCTACAACCACAGCATTCTAGAGGGTTTTACAGAAAACCATAGAGAGCAATTTCTGATACTTCAACTAAGCCATTGATTAGATTAAATCCATACTAAAATATATCTTTTTAAGATATTACAGTCTTGGCTTAGCAACCATCTGCTGGTCTTTTTGGTCCAGACTGAAATATCTCAACTATTACTAATTATGATGATGATGAGGATGAACACTAGTGAATTTCTTCTAGTAGCACTATGAGGTTGATATCTTCATTTGCTAGTGAAATGTCTCAACAGACATATCAGCCCAGTCGCCAGAAAAGTGTTAGCTACTGTTAGTACGTTTCTGCAAAACCACAGGTAAGTTAAAAGTGGACGTTGCATTATGTTTCAACTTTACGTCTGTTTAGGTCATATTTTATATTTCATATTTTATATGCTTTGCTTAGGTTTACGCACAAAAAAACACTTAGTCATCATCAGGGTTTGGCTTATAATACCTGTCATGCCACAACTCAGCTGTTTAGCAGCCTTGTTGGCTTGTTGTAACCACCATCCCTTTCATCTTCCAATGTGAAAGTCAGCTAACAAGCATGTCATGTGAACATGATACGCCACGTTTGCTACCAGTGTCAACATTGGACGTATCTGTTTGCAGTAGGGTAAATTGCTAACATTATGTCCTGGCGACTGTGCTGGATATTTGTTCTTGTCAGGATCAATTATAATAATGTTGGAGATCCCCTTACTTTCAATTAAAATTCATAATCACAATCACAGTGTCATTTTTAATTTGTCCAATATCTGGCTCTAAATACCTGCAAAACTAAAGATAAATGGCCTCATCTTTACTTTGTGTTAAATGCTAAATAGCAAAAGGTAGCACACATTGAACGGTTATTTTCACAGTCATTGTGAATGCTTTGGACTGCTGTCATTGATATGAAAGGGGCTCCATGTACCAATCTGTTGCAATGTATGTGTATTAATCAATTTTCTACAGGCCGACATGCTAGCAGATGTGAAAAATGAGACCTGGCCTGTGGACGATTCGTTGAAGTTGCTTAACGCTGCTGGACATCAGGATTTCTTTGTGAAGGACTCAGTCGGATTTTTTTCACTAACCTAACAACCAGCTTTCAACACAACACAGAAGTTGGCCCCTTAAAGCTAAAGACACCATTTTGCTGAACGTGGCTGTCGACTTTTCTAGGTCATCGAGTGTATTTGTCACATTCTCGTTACGCTATGATGTGACAAGGCATGAGTCACAATTTGATGTCAGACAGAGTCTCCTGACTGATACCAACTGGCAACTCGCTTGACTGTCAAAACACAGACACCCGCCCTGTCCTCTGGGCACGTTACTCCAGGTACACCACACCTTCTTACCACCATGCTGAGTCTGGGTTGGTGCATACGTGCAGATGTGCAGCTCTGTGTCATGGCATTGTTTTTGCATGTATTTGTATTTGTGCAGATGCATGGCTGTGCGTGGGTGTATGTTTGGGTACAAATTTGAGAGGCAAACAGGCACTGGAGAGGAGCTCAGGAGTAAAAGAACACAGAAGGTAGGGGGTGGGGAGGAGATGGTGTGCTATATGTCCAGAGGGCGTAAAAGGTTTGGAGTGGGAGGGATGTGTGGGATGGAGGAGGGACAAAACCCGGGGGAAGGCGCACAGTTAGAGACAGATTGAGGAGGGCTCAAGAGTCAGGTTACCTGGAATAGTTTTTGTTTTGTTTTGTCAGCAGGGCTTGGTCATTCTAAAACAACGCTCTCTCTGAATCCGCAGAGCGTCGAAACACAACGCCGCACACCAGCCCTGTTTATTACAGCCCTGGGGTTTTCAAAGAGGGGCAAGTCAGGCACCCTTCAAGCCGGATTCGGTTACACAGTCAGAGAGAGAGAGAGAGAGAGAGAGAGAGAGAGAGAGAGAGAATCAAACCAGATCTTGTAGCTGAAGTCGGTTGGGAGGACAAGTGAGTGTACAGGGGAGTCCCACCACCAGGGAGGGAGGGCAGTGTTTAGATTGTCCCCCGTGTTGGATGTGCTGCATCAGGGCCTTACCGAGACAGACAACTGCATCATGTGGGTGAGTGTGACCTAACATACTCATGGAGGAAAATGGGAAGTCATGTCAGTGGTTTGCATTTGAGGGGGGGGGGATTTGAATATTATCACGCTGCTTATCCTGACGATAAGTTTGTTATCACACTGTGGCACAGAGACACGTTGTCAAACCAAAGGCTCTCCCTGTTTGCTTACCTGTGCTCAACCAGTTTGTACAGTGATACTGGCTCATAGCAGCTATCTTTTGCATGTTGGAGATGCTATCTACAACTGAACGGGGTCATATACAGTGGGCTGTAGTTTTAACCAAATGTTGCCCAGTGCTTTATAGACACTATTTTGTTAAAGGTGTGTGATCAGCAGGAGCTTCCAGTGCAGGTAGGGGCATTTTGGGTTCATACTGTCCCACCGATATGGATTACGTTTGTTTGATTGGGGTGGAAATTACAGTTTTGAGTTATTTTATCTCTACTTCAAACTAAAAAGGAAGAATTGTGAGAATGTATGTCTACGCCAACCACCTTATTATATGAATGAGGACCTGCCTGTGTGTGTTAGTGAGCGCTGCACTCTAAGTATCTTACCACAGGTGAGCCGCTCTGGTCTTGATCTCTGTCTTCCATTAAAGCTCGTCCAACATGTCACGCGCAGTCTCTCTAAAAGCCCTTTTGTGCACGTTTCAGTTGAGAGGAACATAATCCAACAGCTGAGGGGAACACCTCGCTTGAACAAAAGGTTTACCATGTCATGGCTTTTATCTGTTAAGGCTGACCCAGTTATGATTTTATCACTGGGGTTGGAGCAGTTCCTACTCAAAACCAAACAATGTTTTTCATGTTTTAAACACCTTGGCTGTTGCTAGAGAAGTAAAGTGACGTGATGGCACCAAACTACATGCCACAGGGTTGTTTTGAAATGCTGCTGAGAGAACGGTTTATATTAGTCATCTGACCAATGATGACATTTATGTTCCCCAGTAGGCCTTATCAATGCACTGTCTGTCACGCTCACGGTTTTTTATACCACTAGGTTGAGCCAAATAAAGTTTGGGCACGGAACAAAGGTCGTTTGGCCACCACCTAAGACTAATGAATCTAAAAACATTATGGAGAACATAGAAACTGAATGACTTCTCACAGATCTAATGGTTGGAGTTAGTCCTCAGTGGACCTCTTTATCAAGTTTTGTCTCAAAGTAGTTTTTAAAACTTTTTATACACAGGTATGATAATATCTATGGTCTTAAAATGATGTGAAATTGCATGTTTTTCCCAACCTCCCACCAAATATGTTCACACAAGTCTTCCACAGACCGAGGGAAAAACTTTTCAGTCGTGTGTTTGTCCACTTTTGGCCGCACTTTTGACTTTCTGAAGCCATCGTTCTGGTTTTTCCAGGTTCGATGGGCCTCACGTTTTTTTTTTTTGCCGTGTCATTAATCCTGTCTTTGTTCCTTTCTGACTTATTCAGCTGAAACTTTATATCATCAGTTGATGATGACCTAGTTTCACTTACTGTTTTTTTCCTACTGAGATTTTGTATCAGCGATGAGGGTGTGTGATTCTTTTCAGGGGATTTGTTTTTAATCGGCATATATGTTAAAATAAAAAATAAATGCTATGAGTTTACATTTGGGACGCACAATATTGGAGTTTGCCGATATGCAATATGCCAACCTCAACTTGGCCAATTGCTGATGTTGATACCGATATGTATGCAGATAACATCAAAATCTCTCTTGTATTAGAATTACCAAAGTATTATGCCTTCTTTTATTGTGATGGCCCACTGGTAGATGCAGACACACATTTCTTTTCAAAATGTCCAAAAATCACTGGGCAAAATAATTGTTAAATATTAAATGATTGGTTCACGTCATGCGCACTTCAATCTTTTGGGGACGTTGAGAAGAGAGGGTGTCTCAGACTCACATTGCATCCTGTTATATAAAGTGAAGAGGATACGGCTATAAAATCGTCACAACTAAGGGAAGTTGCATTTTTTTCTATAGGAGTAACACTCATGTTACTCACCAAAATGCTGCAGGGCTTAATGCACACAGAACTCACTTTCAGAGAACAGAAATCTGAGAGAGATTCGACGATGTGACATGGAGAGTAAGGAACAAAGAGTCTAGGTCTCTGACGCATGCAGCTTTTCACACTTTAAGTTGGACATGATCATCTGAAATGCTCTTACATAAGAGCGTCTCAAAGAGTTTCTCAGCAAAACAGTCTCGGCCGGGAGAGCTGATTCATCGCAGCTGCATTCAAAAAATAAACCTGCCGAACAACAATCTTTGACCCTCTTTCATTTAGAGCGCTTACACTTCGCTTGTTCCAAACTTTTGACTGACAAGGGCTGGCTGTGGACACCAAACGGCCGCGTCAGCCGTTGTTTTCACAGAAAGTACTTTTCAAACCTCTCTTTTCTGAGAATTTCCTTTAACTGACATAACCACATCAGCGGTGAAATATGCATATCAGGGAAAATAACAAATACTTTGAAGCAGAAGTGAAATTTAGAGAAGAGCATCTCACAGCGTTCCCCATCGGCTGTTTTCTTCTCCAGATGTTGTGTCAACTCCTCATTTGGTCATCAAATATTCTGCAGCATGCTTTTTTTTTAACAACACAAAGTATCAACTGACATGTGTGCTGTAAATATGTTTGTACTTAAAACAATGTCTGAAAAGCTGTGAGGACAAGACAAAGGAAGAGCAGCAGGCAGACGAGAGTGCTCTTCAAACCGTCACTCAGCAACTATACTGTATACCACCTGCTGAAATCCTCTAAGTGGGTCAGTCGTGTGTCACATGAGCTACAGTAGAGGATGAAGTGTATTTGCCTTGGATGAATAAAAGCACACACATGCTTCCATGTCTATCTGCCAAAAAGCGCGTTGCCTCACTGAAGGGACCACACTGACCTTTAATCTCCCGGTAAGATTGAACGAGCCGATCCCAAATATTTGAGGGCAACTTCCTGATAATAAAAATGCAAATCTAGATAACCTGGGCCGACAGGGATACGGCAGTGTTTCCGCTACGCATTATATTATCTATTACTCTTGAATCTTTGTTATTTTTCATGTCAAATATTGGAAAGGCCTCACTTTCATTTTGCAAGCGAAAACAGTCTGAGAAGGGAAAGTCGCTCACTTGCTCTTGAACGGCACATCCTTTATCATTTGATAGCTGCGGATCGTCCTTCGCTGCATCCTGTATTGGGACATAACTGCCCTTCATGTTGTAATTTATCTTACACGTCCGACACAACACAGACTGAAATGCAATTATTCAACTGGGATACAGCTGATATCTTACCCAAGGATACGTTGAGTAGCAAGGGGCTTTAACCTGGCTCAATGTGTGAAGGGTGAACACCCCTCTCACTGTACCTCCCTGCCACACTACACCCCATGATACTGTACATCATTTTTGTGGCGGGGTCTGTCTGGTAGATTATGGGAACTGCCTGCAGCATATGGAGTGAATGAGGCACATGGGTGTAACGTGACCGGCTCGTCGTTGCACACTATGTTCCATGTGTGGATGGTTGGTAATCCTTTGGGGCTACTCCCGAGGACATCACACACCTGTTTTACACATGGCTCAAGTATTTCTAAGTTTTGCAGGGTAAGAGGCGATTTACTCTCACGTGTATTTCAACGACCACGTGGAAGCAAACACAAAAAAGTCGCATCCAAACAGATCAGGAGAGCTTAGGATCCTCGCACACAAAAAATTACACAATCACAGACCCACACCTCCACCCAGGCACACACACACACAGTATTTTCTGCCAAGCCAATGCACACCGTGTTTTTTTTTTAGACACCTGTGCTCATCATGGTCTCATGTACCTTTGTTATTCTTTCCCTAGACGATCGCCCAGGTGCCTGAGGAAAGCGTTAAACCATTGAATCCCAGGCAACAAGGTGAGCTGTCAGCTGGTTTCTTGTTATTTATGAACATCATGTCCTTTTTTTCCTCTTGACTAATTTCCTCCTTGGCAATTCCTTTTTTTTTTTTTTCTCATCGTCCCAGTGGTTCCACGGCCAGGCCGCCACAGAAGGCCCATGACGGCTCCAAAGACTCAGAAAGGGAAGGTGTCTAAGAGGAGAGTTTTGCTGACTGTCCTGACAGTTGTGGTGTTGGTCGGCATACTGGTCACCGCAGGATACTTCAGTGAGTCACTGTTCTTTGACTGTAAATTTCCTCCTCCAATGACATACGCACCGCAAGATGGTATCATGTTTCGATACAAGACAAACATGTTATGCAAAGGTGGCGTATTCACGGCAGGAGTCATCCAAGCAATCTGCAGCTCTAACCCGCACCGTTCTCTTCTCGTCCAATGTGCCACTCCTTTTCCCCACAGTCAAGAAGTTAATTGACAGCAAGTATTTCTTCTGCAAGCGCTCGGTGAGGTTCATCCCATTAGACCAAGCCTGTGACGGGAAACCAGACTGTTCTGGAGGAGAGGATGAAGTTACTTGCGTGTCAAGCTTTACGGCCAACGCTACCTTTCCAGGTAAAAAAAAAAAAAGAATTAAAAAAAACACCTGACTCTGTCTGGCTTCCTCACCACAGACACAAAAACAAGGCATGAAAACAAAAAATGACTCATCTCTCTTCCTGTCTGTGCCGCTCGTCCTCCCCGCAGTGCGCCTCATGACAGCTCGGCAAGTCCTGCAGGTGTACAGTCCTGGCTCGGGTTGGCGGAGTGTGTGTGGTGAGGAGTGGACCCAGCAGCACACGCAGACGGCATGTAAACAGCTGGGATACACAAAGTGAGCTCACGGTGGATGAGTAGGTTGTGATGCAAAATTAACGACTGGGTTGTCTGACATTAAGTCTCACGTCGTCTGCCTTCTGTCTTAACAGTAACCCTCAGAGCAGCACAGTCCTTGTGAGCACTTTAACAGCTTCCATGAAGACCGGACCATTCACAGCTGTCAGGCCCGGGACCACAAACACACCAGTACATCAGGCTACCATTGACCGGTGAGGAAGGCGACACATTCTGTCGTTGAACGGGGAAAATCAAATGCTTTTAAACTCGCTATTCGTGACAGAAGCTTCCTAAGTAAAATCATAAAGCCCTTTCTCATCTTCGCTTAGGACGAGACTTTGGATTTTGTGGAATTAGGGAAACACGTGTCCTTACTTACTTTAGCAAAAAAATAATTAAACTCATAAACTCATAATCCCGAGTTAGGACAGCATATAGAAGCTAACAACTGATGGTAGCATGTTATCTTTAAATTCCCTGTTACTCCGGCTTCATCCCACAGTCCAAAGACACGCAAGGGAGGTTAATTGGTCGCTTTAAATTGTCCATGGATGTGAACGCAAGCGTGAACGGTTGTGTGTCTGTACATGTCAGCCCTGTGACAAACTGGTGACTTGTCCAGGGTATACCCCGCCGCACGCTCAATGTCAGCGTTGTCATTTCTACCGGTTTAATAATTGCTTCTGTAATAGGAAGATAGGAGATTCCCCTCTAAACCAGAAAAATACCGCTGTGGTGAAAAAAAAAGAAAGCACTCACTTCTCCCTTCCCTCTGTAAGATTCCAATCTGTTTTTATTTCTGTTTGCTTAAAAAAAAAAAAAAAAAACTCACTTTAGTTCTCTCCTTCAGCACCCCTGTGTCTTTCGATTGCTTGTTCTCACAGTTTCTCTTCCTAAAATGCCAAAATTTCCCACTTTCTCATCCCATATGAAAGTGAACATAACAGGCAGGTGTTTTAGTCACATAGGACAGAACTGAAATAGAGACAAAGTCAAGCACGATTAGGTCACTATTTCTGTATTTTCTTTGTTTGGCTAACTGTGTGGTATCATGTTTCTCTGAATATTTGACAAATGCCTTTTTTCTTCTTCTTCTTCCAACAGCAGCGTGTGCAGATCTGGATCTGTGGTGTCTTTGTCCTGCTCAGGTGAGTTTGTATTTTTAGAGCAGCAACCACACGTCACTGTCGTTGTTTACAGTTTTCAACAACACAGAGTGGGACTCGTAGGTGGTGGGTGAGGGATGACGTGGTTGCGTGACCAGTTTCACAGGCCTGTACATGTCTGTACTAGCCAGCCCAACTCTGTCTTAGCAACGCATGACAGAGCAGTTCATTGTTTTTGAATTCTAAAAAGGAGGAAAGGAAACTTGTCTAACCTGACCTTTGCTGAACAGAAGTAACTCTACTAAAGAAAAAACAGTTTAAAATAGACCACAGGCAGTGATCTTTGGCAATAACAAGATGCATTTGGGGTTTTGTTTTCTTAGATTGCGGGGACGTGGGCAAAGACGACCGCATTGTCGGGGGCACGGACGCTCTCATCGAGGACTGGCCCTGGCAGGTCAGCCTGCAGCAGGGAGGCCAGCATGTGTGTGGAGGCTCCTTGGTGTCGCCACGTTGGGTTGTCACTGCCGCCCATTGTTTCACTGGGTGAGTTCACTAAGGTCTACCTAAAACAAAAAAACAAAAAACCCTTTGTGGTTATTGTAGTACTTGAACTCATGCCGACACTTCTTCTTTTGGGCCTTGCAGCAGCAAAAAGGAGCTGACTCGCTGGAGAGTGGTGTCAGGCCGGACATTCATGGGCACGCTGGGAGGCTCCTATGTGGACAGGGTCGTACTGAATGGAGATTACGATTCAGCCGGAAACGACTATGATATCGCACTGATGAGACTCAGCAGCCCGATCTCAGTGGGAGGTGAGAGTTTAATTTAATACTCACCAAGACACAAACAGGCAGAAAAACACCGGCCCTCCCTGATTGGTGTGTTTTGTATTAGCATACTGTTTAAAATGGCCTTGCAGAGACTGCAGGTGACGTGTAAACCTGAACAGCCCCAATAAGGGCAAGAAATTACCCGTTACTCAGTAGGTTTCCCTCTGTTGCCCTCTAGTGACGCACATGCCAAACAGCAAGCTCTTCACTATAAATTCAGCTAGTTCAGTCACTTGATCTGTACCTATTAAACGGCCAAAGCTAGGATAAAATCAAAGGGTGTTCCAATGAATGCACTGCCACTGTTTTTCAGTGAGCCGCAAGCCGGTTTGTCTACCTCCTAAAGCCTTTGGGCTTAAAGCCGGAGCCACCATGGCTGTGACCGGCTGGGGATACCTCGAGGAAAACGGTGAGAAACAAACACACTACCTGCCAATGAACCTCCGAGCCACCTTGTGAATAATGAAAGACATTATAACTCAAATGTTGTGTCCTTGTGCTTCCTTCAGGTAACGTCTCTCCTTCACTTCAGAAGGCCTCTATCCCTCTGATAGACCGGTCTACGTGTTCCAGCCCCTCGGTGTACGGCAGCTCCATAACACAGAGGATGATCTGTGCGGGTTTCCTGGAGGGGAGAGTGGATGCTTGCCAGGTAACGGATCACTGACAATAATATTTTGTATTGTATGTTAATGTAATGTAATTCAGAAACACGTGCACTACTTTGCAGAAACACACCCTGCATAGGCCTATAGTTCATTATCAGCAGTGCTGTGCAGAATATTTCATCAGTGGTATTCTCTCTTTGTATATCTAAAACTGTTACTGTGTTGTTATGTATCCCAGGGAGACAGCGGGGGTCCTTTGGTGCACTTCACCTCCTCTCAATGGCATCTGGTAGGAGTGGTGAGCTGGGGCGTCGGCTGTGCCCGGGAGAGAAGACCAGGCGTCTACTGCAACGTTGAAGAGATGCTCAGCTGGATTCGTACAGTCATTGAGGTACCGAATGCTGAGAGTGCTAAGCTTATGTGACAGTAAGGTCCATGCATTAGCTTTATCCTAGCAGTAGTAATTCAACCAATCTACAATACAAAGCCTGCCCTGATCATTTGTAATTCCCTCCTACAGAAACACCCCTGAGCTCCTCCATCGTGACAAGCAGCCACTACAAGACCGCAGTCCAGTCCAGCCCTGCGGACAGTCGCACAGACTGTGAAACTAAAAGAGCTCTTTCATTTCAGTGTGGTTGACAGGAGTTTTGTGAAAGAAGTAGAGAAACGGGGAAGTTGAGGATCGATCTCAGCAGCAGTGCAGATGAACTGTTAAACACAGCCTTATGCAAAACACTGCACAACACACTCAGCTCACACTAACTTATTTTCCAGTGTGGTTTGTGTCATTTCAGGTTCTTTTCTCAGGGTACAAGTATGTTAATGCTTTGTGTTGCTGGCCAGTCTGGGAGTTTCTTTTTTTTTTTTTTTTAGCTTTTTATAGTGTTTTAATTAGACAGACCCAATTTACTGATCCATGCCTTCTTAATATCAGATGACAATAGAATATTTGATCACTACCATTGATATAGATAGTGCACAAACTGTTTTAAGTGTGTTTAACTGTGAAGACCAGACTGGCAGACCTCAGACATAATGTGCTTGATTACTATGTGCTTTGATTTTTGGTGTGCAATGATATAAGAGGGTTCATATGGTGTTGAGAGGTAAAGCTAGACCCGTGCTATGCTAAAGCCAGCAGAGGTCAGTGTGAAGCCTCAGGTTAACATCGCCAAATATTGGAAAAAAGGGAAGCCAAGTCCAGGAGTTTAATGCATTTACGGTGCTGATTCAGTCCGTCTGATGCGAGTCCATTTTAAAGGGCGAATGCACCTTTTTTACAGCACAGACTTTCTGCTCGCTTCCTACCGCAGATTGATTCACATGAGCACTTTAAGTGGAAAGTTACTTGACCTTACTGTATGTGCAGATGATTCAAGTCAAATACTGCGCTGAAGACTTTTCATGGTGCTTCAACAGTGAGTTCATATAGCCAGCGTGCCTTCAGAAACTGTAGCAGTGGTTACTGAGTTTTTGCCTCCACAGCTAAAAGAATGTAAACGTAATTTTGTAAAAATTCAAAGGCGAGAGACAAGTAGTAAATGTCTTCATTCTGTGCACACAGGCCAAACCCCTGTCATTTTAAAGTAATCATTCCATTCGTAGCAGAGTAAACAAATTCATCAACCTGTGTTTGTTTTTCATTCTCAAAAGAAAGTATAAATCGGCACTTCTGCATAAAAAAAAATTGTTATACCGTATCATATTATGGAATAGTTGGACATGAATTACATTTCTTCTGAGGTTTGCATACAGTATGGTGAGTGCCGCGGTGATCGATCATTTTAAGATTTGACTGTAAATACGGTACATTTTGTTGATTTTTACATGTATGTAAATAGGTTGTAAATATAATAAAGACATTCTTCTTTAGCTCGGCCAGTGGAACAATTGTTAGGACACAAAAACTGACCTGATGTTCCTGTATGTGAATGTGCTGGAAACAGGATCTGTCTTTGCTCCGGTCTGTGTCCTCCTCCCACGCACACACACCCTCTGACCCCAGGTGAACAAAAGGAGCAACAGGAAACAGGATTTATGTACATCGTTATATAAATTCTGAACAAAAGATGATCCGCGTGAAGTCATTTCAAACTTCATGCAGTGTCGGTGGAACATACCTTAGATTGTGCAAGAAGACAGGCAGATTGATAAATCATCTGATATAAAAATATACCTTATAACTTAAAGGAATGATATGCAAGGATCGGTTTACATTTAGCAGACGATTTTGTCCAAACCCGCCTTACAGTAATTCATACACTGATGGCAGTCGCTGCCCTGCAAGGTTCCGACCAGCACATCAGGAGCAGTTTTTGGGTTCAGCATCTTGCCCAAGAACACTTCGACATGCAGACCAGGGAGTTCGAAACAGCAACCTTCTGATAACAAGACACTGGCTCCTTCCCCTGAGCTACGTTATAACTTATTGTTTTGCAGAAGAGACCGCCGAGCTCCCAGTCCCGACCGCTAGCTGCACAGCTAACTGAGCTAACAAGCTAACGTCAGCTACAGTTAGATACTCTGGTTATATGTTGCTCCTTATTTGCTCTGAGTATGAATTCAGCCGGTGGCCAATGCTTACACATTGCATCTGTAAAATTAAGGTTTGGAGAAGTTGTTATATATCTGTCTTGCTATTCTGCACCTGGACAAGATCTTAATTTGGAAACATGCAATGCACCTTTAAGTTTCTCACACAGACACAACATGACTCTTTCAGTGTCACCCACTGTATTAACTACATTATACTGCCCCCCTACGGTGGATAGATGTTATTTCTGCGTGTGACCACTTTTAAATTCCCAACAGACATGCTTTCTATTTCTAACTTGAAATGCTGGAGGATCAGTTTAAATAGCAAGACAGCAGCACCACTGTATCAGACTCCAGCTCCACTAGTACAAGGACCTTAAAAAGGTTGTTCAAAGCAACAATTTTCAGACAAATGTGTTGCTCAGTGAGATAAAAGGGAACAAAGCAGAATACAGAGGGCCAGTACAAAATGCCAAGCTTGGAGGATCTGACTTCTTTTTGTTGCCACATTTGATGGCGTATTTCTTTGCAGCTCTAGCAGATTCAGTCATTTTGTCAACACAAGGCTATGTCTATGACAGCCACATCTTTAAAGAAAGAAGACACAGTACTTTTTTTTTAAAAAAAAGAGAAGGAGACAGCTGTATGAATATGAAAAAAAACATTTATTATTTCCTGAATATCAGAGAACTACAAAAGCTGATAACAAAACCCAACACGGATTAATCTCGATGTACAGCATCAGATGCACTCTACCAGGTGGTGGACAACTGACGAGGTTATGAAAACTGCCACCTCCACGTTATCCGCTTGAAGACTTTAGCCCAGCGTTTCACCAAAGCCGACTGATTGGTTGGTTTTTAAGCAATAGCAGCTGATCGACTTTTATGATCTATTGTTAACATGAAGAAGACTGAGTGCTGAGAAAAATGAAACAAGGACTTTAAGGTCCTTCAGAACAGCACAGCAGCAGCTGGCTGGCTAGATGTATTTTATTTTTTGTTGGAAAATCAAGTTTTATATAATAGATGCATAGTTAACTCCTTCAACGACGGCTGGGGCCTTTAAATGGATTATCCTGGGGAGGAAAATAGATGAAAATGATAAAAAAAAAATGATTAAAACATTGGTCAGAGAAAAAAAGGTTATGTAATGGATTAGGTCAAATATGTTTTTGGTAGAAATGCTACACTTAAAGAGACTCATGCTTTATCATTTTCAGTGATCTCGTTTTACCTCATCATCACTATCATCACTGTCATCAAATGCGATTCCTCTCGATGACTTGCTCTGGCTCTGAGGGCTGGACTTAGTGAAGGATGACGACGACGAAGCCGCTCTGTTGAGCACAAGAGTAAGACGCAGATATTTTGGATAAAATATACAGTTACAAAGTATATGTGGACACATGGACATGTGTTTTTTCACTGCCACAATGTAGATGAAACAAACATACTTTGGAGGGTTAGGCTTCCTTGCAGGTATATCTTCATCTGAGTCATCAATGGTCAGCTGGAGATGAATAAAGAAGAAAAACAAAGTTTAAGAACAGTAGAGATCACATAAATATTAAAAATAAAGAGATGTGTGTGTTTACTGTGCATGTACACTGTATGTATTATCACTTGACTTACGTCATCTGCCATGTAAGATTTGGTGGCTCCGGTCCGAGACGGTCTCTGGGACGGCGCCTGAAATGCTGAAGAATGAGGTGCGAAGAAGAGAGACAGTTAAAGGAGGTGAAAGATTTCTGTGGATTCTCTCGGATGCCTGGCACATCGTTGTACACAGAACGTCATCACACTCACACGCTCCTACCTTGCATAATGCTCCTGCTTTGGGTTGCTGTTGCAGTTTTTTGGGAGCGGCCTCGACTGGCTGGCTTTGATTCGGAGGCGGCAGCACCTGGATGGACGGATGCAGGGTTTATGATTGAACAGACAACATCATTATACAGAGTTTTACAGAGAATTAAACGTAATTGAACCCTGTCTGAAACTATCTCATTGCCATACTACCAAGCCTACACTCTCAAATAAACTGTTGGCACATCTATTTGCCACTGTGTATCTTTATCTAATTTCACTTCATATTCATGTCGGATAATACGATAACTCACCTCTCCCTCTTCCCCGGCTGCCCCGCCCTCTACCTCCTCGCCCTCTGCCTCGTGTGGGGGGTGGCAATAAGGCTTCATCGGAGTCCATAGCAACATCAGCAAGATCATCGGATATATCCAGGTCTCCAGAGTCATCGCCGCGCTCCAGACGGTGCGCTTTAGCTCTGCTCATAGCTTCTTTGATTTCATTCTCCTCCTCAGTCGTGTCTTTTTTTGAGTCTCTGAGTCGCTGGATCTGAAAATGTAAAAATGCACACTCAATGACGCATCAACCTCAGCTTCATCTATCCTGCTTCCAATGCCAGCACCACCCACTTACCTCTGTGTCTATATCCTTCTCTGTAGTTACTGCTCTGGCCTGGAGGTGGCGCTGTGTCTTCTCTAATTGGTAGGTGATCAGCTCCTCAATGGCGTCTTTCTCGTCTTTGTCTACGTACTCCTGAATGGCCTTCCCCATGCCGTTCTCAGTCAGAAGTGACAGCTGCACTGTCTGGAAAGATACACACAGACAGAATACACAGTAGATGAAAATAAGTGTTATGACACCCTAAAATACGGGACTTTTAAGCACTTTCGAGGTACCTAAACCCACAATGTCCAGAACCTTGAAGCATTTATCATTATTTAATTGTTAATATGACTTAATTTGCAAAAAATCCTGTTTACACCACTCCTTTACACCAAAGGAAAATATATGTATACACTTTGTTTAATTTACTTACATACACTTCAATATTAAAATATTTTTGATTAACATGAAAGATTGTGTCCAGTAGGCACCAGATTATGTTGATTTATTCGCATACAAGGTTATTTCTACTCTTGAAAAAGTGTTTTCCTAATTTTAAGATTTTGCTAATACCCTGCCTGTAAATATGTGACAGAGTGTGTGTGTGTGTTTATAGGTGCACAGTACCTTTTCAGCTGCCTCAAAGTACTTTTTAACCAGGTCCTCCACTCTCAGCCCCTCAACTGCTGTGGTTCTCATCACTTTGCTGTAGTCAACATTGAACTCATCTGAAAAGCAAAGATTGAAACATGTCAAAAATACTGTACACGCACAGAGGATACATGACTGTGTATTCCGTCCATGTCAGACCTTTGATGTCCTCCTTTTTCTCACGACGTCTGACAAAGTGAACGAGGTCTTTCGGGTTGGCCACGCGCTCCACAAACTTTTGGCTGAAACGGGCGGTGTTGAACGTATCAAAGCCTCCACTGTAGTCCACCTAAAGAGGGCAATGAGGAGTATGAGTTTAGATGTAGCGTGTATGACGATAAGCGCACAGGCTGCGCGTGTGCCCATCTTACCCGCAGGCGGATAAGCGGCTTCTCTGGGGTGAGCGGACAGCCGAGTCTTTCTCTTTCAGCTTCTTCTATCATCTGTGTCACCTACAGAATGACAGCAGAAAAGAAACAGAGGCAGAAGTAAGAGGGCTGAGACAACTAAGCAATAGATGCCAGATGGGCTCTGTTGGTTTAATGGTGACTTTTCGTGTTACCTTTGCATAGCAGAAGTTCTCCACCTTCTTTGTGACCTGCGGTGTATCTGGTGTGAAGAGGTCTTGGTGGTCTTCCAACACCACATCCTCGATGAAGAACTGACGCACCGTCTTTAAGGGGATCTTTTCCAGGTTCATCTTGCGACCTTTCACCCTCAGAAGCCCCACATGCCTAGATGCACACGAACAGAGTAGATTGGCTACATGTTCACTTCAAAACACATTCAGAATATTGCTCACTTTGTGTGTGTCTGTCAATATGTACTTCTTGGCAGCCTCTCCAGGGGACAGGGAGGTGGCTACAGAGCTGCCGGGCTGTGTCACGTAGAAGAGCTGCTGTTCATTTCTGGTTGGTGTTATCAAACACTCGTGTTCGTGACCCCACACCACCAAGTCAATGAAGTCATCCAGGAACTGTTCGGGGATGTAGTTAGTGGGTCCATGCTTACTCCTAGAAAAAATAACACAGACAGAAAATACATAAAAATGCAGCTTAGAGTGGAAACATACAATGACAAACCAGGCCTGGGTTTGTGAGTTAACAAAGTAAAGATTTACCATTCACAAAGCATAGAAAATGGGGTTGTGGACATAACAAGACATCTGAAGACATCAACTTGGGCTTAGGGAAATTTTCTGACACTTTAAGAACATTAAATCAATGTATTAATTGAGAATATAATCAACAATCCTAATGTAAAACATGGCATTCTATTATTCACCCTCTCTGGAAGTCCCTTAAACTGAGATTATGGAAGCATTTGTATGACATCTGACAGTCTTTTATGTTTAAACATTTGGTACAATATGAAAAAAATACAGCTCTTCCCTCTTATTGTACTACAGAACATACACATGGTTACACACACCTGTTCTGATGGATGGCGAAGAGGTTAAACCACTCATCTTGGTCTTCTTTGGGGCGAAGCATCGTTACCTGGTTGTTGACAAACATCCTGTGCAGGCGCTCATCTGGGATAGAGCCTATAAACACACACAAACACACACAGAAGTTAGACAGATACTACAATTCCTTTTTCTTCTTGATCCTATAGTAGCGTTTCTTTTCATACTTACCAAGACCATATAAGGCTAGCTTGGTGTTGCCTTTCTGCATGAGGATGGGACTCATCTCTATCCTCTCCACTGAATGAGAGTGTCCAAAGTGATTGACAAGTCCAGAAGCACTTAGCAGATCTATTGCACACAAACCTTCAGCCTAGAGGGAAAGAAAAAGAAAAAGAAAATGCGCAAATGCAAATACTTGCATATTAAAGTCCGTGTAAAGCAAAAATAAATTTGTGTGATGAGTTTGTCATACCAGAGAAACATGTGTCATTGACCACTGAGCCAAATTTGAAAGATTAAAAAAATTGCCAAGTATATAAAATTAGGTCTCAAAATCCTGGAAAAACAAGCACTTCTCTCTGCTGTGAAACGCTGGGGGCGTGTCAGTTAGAGGCGCTGGAGCCACGCCCACGCAGGAGGGGAGCCACCTCTGTGTACTGCAGGAGGACCTAACCTATTTTTTTTTTGTATGAAAATCTTTATTTAACATTTGCAAAAGTACAGACTAGCAGATATAGCAGGCACTGAGTGATAAGACAAGATACAAAATGAATAAAAAATATATCTCTTGATAAAATAATACATGTAATTGGAATAGAATAAAATAAATATGTATAATTTCTTATTTTGGGGTAAGTGAAAATGACTTTAAGTATTGTAGTGTCCGTTCACTTTTCTTATTTGGCATCAGTTTTAAGGTGTCTATGTAAAGAATAAACTCATTTGTGAAGACATTAAAGTTTGGGGGGGACTTGGAAAATTTACTCTTATGGATGTGGAATTTACCTATTAAAATCATGAGGTTTATTGTGGAGCAAATTGATTTGTCGTTATATTCGAATTTTGAAATAATATCTTTGGGTCTTATTGTTACATATTGTTTAGTTTTGTGGAGGACCTAACCTACAGTAACAATGGAAGCTAATAGCAGCGTCATCGATGGACCCAGCCGGACCCGTTTGAGCCATCAGAGCCAGAAATTGACTCTGAGTCAGACACTGATAGTGCTCAGCCTCGTTCCTCACAGGCCATGTTTTACATTACACACCAACATAACACCCCAGTCTACATATAACTCCTTGTCATAGCTATATTGGTGCACATATAAATATAATATGTGGATTATCATTGTGCTGTCAGATGGACTCGGGACTGGGACTCAGGCCAAATCATGTCATGATTAAATGCAATAACATCTGCTAACATTACATGGACATGACAGGATGCACGATGTAAAATCACCTTCAGGATTGGCACCTTCAGCAAAATGCATTTAATTGTCCGTGCACGTTGTGTCCGAGCCGGCCGGGCGACACATTAACCAGGGTTCTCCCCAGACGGTGGAACAGCAGCGCTGCGACGCTATACTCATCCTCAATGTTAGCTGCTTTATAGTGGGTGTTAGTGGGCTGCAGCGATCTTGTAAAAAAAAATAAAAAATAAAAAAAGCGCCCGCCTCTGGCGGTGACGAGCATCCAACCGTTCCCTGGCTGATGGCGATAACGACCGGGATAACGACCAGGACGGGCTCGGACAGAGAATCTAAAGTCTGGCCGGTGGCGGGGATGATAGCACCTGTTGTCCGCAGGACGGTTGCAGTGACTGTGACGGTACACGTCATGTTAATGACGTCGGTGTTTCCCCAGGTGTTCCCTGAAGGTGTTCCCCTTGTCTACCTAAACCCGCAGACAGTTTATAATCATATGGATTCTGTTATAATGTGTAGTGATCTAGATTCTGACCCACCAAACATCCTGGACAGTGACGGAGTGAAGTTTTTCGCGCTAAATTGCATAATTATACATAATCACCATCAGTAAACAGGACGCTGTCTGGCTCTGTCACTCGCGGGGACGGAGGCTGTTTTCTGGGGGAAAGTTCCCTGAAGTCTCGGTCAGGAGGGCTGGCAGTCGTGGGCGATTTATTTTCTTCACAAACACTCGGTGAGTTAAAGTCTTTGCCGGTGACAGACGCTGTTTTCTGAGCAGAAATGTGATGAGGAGTCGGGAGGACAGGTGGAGGACGGACAGGAGGACAAACGCTTCTCCACATACAGCTGCGGTATTTGTTTTCCTCATGTAAGTTGCTAAAGACGGTTACAGTTACTATATTTTTGTCCGGTCCTGTAACATTGCTTTGTGGGACATTTCTCTGTATTTAGTTGAGTGAAGGACCTGTGCAGTTATCAGACTGTCAGACCGACACGCCCTCGCTCCGCGCCTCCGGATTATCCGTTCACACTGGGACGGCTCACCAATAATGCGGCCCTGATACTACCGCCACATACCGCCGGTGGGACCCGCCGTCATCGGGACGGAAAGGGTCGGCTGCGGCAGCGCGGCCACATTATGCCGGTGGGACCCGCTGTCAGCGGGACTGAAAGGGTCGGCTGCGGCGGCGCGGCCACATTATGCCGGTGGGATCCGCTGTCAGCGGGACGGAGAGTGTCGGCTGCGGCCACATAAGGCCGGTGGCACCCGCCATCAGCGGGTCGAGGGGGGCTGGGGGCGGCCACATAAGGCCGTTGGCACTTGCTGTCGGTGGGAGGAGAGGATGCAAGCCGGGGACAGAGAGGATCGGTTCGGCAGAGTCCTAAACGGACTCTGCAGAAATCCAGACATTACCTGGTGACAGTTGCTGGAACGATCAGGGAGAAAAGTGGACACTGCAGAGACGGTGTTGGTGGTGGTGTTTAACTCCCCACAGTAACGTTAGCTCCTCTTGACAAAATCGATCCACCGTTTCTTTACGTTGTCATCTGAAGGAAACTTAAATAAGCTAACAGCGACATCACTCTGCACACTGTGGCATCCAGGAAAGGTGCAGGAGCGATGAGGAGGAAATGTGACTGTTTAGCTGACTGTTTGGCTGGTTAGCTAGCTGCAAACTATTGTACACAATGCTATCCAAGACTGGAGAGCGAGTGGGAGAACCGCTGAAGCTGATGCGCTGTATGTATTTATACCACTTCCGCAGCAGGGCGGGGTTTATGCAAATCATGGCCGCGTTACGTAACGCGGCCATGATCTCTGACCCGCCCATTAAATCCTGAACGCAGAAATGTTGAAAAACAGTTTGTGAGCCTAGCTCCAAAATTAAATTCTAAATGGTCGAATGGCTTTTACATGTTTTAAGTAAATACATTTATGACCTGTTTAATGTGTTTAGAAGAAAATGGCTGATTTTGCTTTACACGGACTTTAATAATGCTTAGCTTGTCTAATAATTTCTTTCATGCGGGAGGAAACTCACCCCAGTTGGGTCATCATGGTTACCGTGAATACTGAATACAGGAATAGAGATGTTCAAGTTTTCATCCTGATAGTTAACCCATGGGAACCTACAACACACATATTACAATATTAGTCTAACATTCATTCAACAAGAAGACAATGTTTTGTGAGAATGACCACACAAACACAGCAGACACTGACTGAGTGGTGTTGAAGTTGACAGTCTGATCACTGAGGAGGTTGAACGTTACAGGCGTGTCTCCCATGCAGTATTTTCTCAGCATAGTGATGCAGCTGTGAAGGCACCGGCGTGACGGCTTGTTGTCGTGGAACAAATCACCACCCAGCAGGATGAAATCTACCTGCAAACACAAAGGTAAGCATATGAACGACCCTGGCTCTGACACTTACACGTATACACGTCTCTCAACTCACACATACCTGATTTGTCTTGGCACATTTCATGATCTCATCAAGTGTGTTAAAGGTGTCACTGCCACGGATAGCATCCTTCTCGAGGAAGCCCAGGTGAATATCTGTAGCGATCAGGATCTTGAAGGTATCCTCATCATCCCTAAATCCATTGAAAAAGACACACAGCTCATACATTAGATTATTCTTCAGACTGCACCGTGCACTGCTTAGATATAAAGATGATATTTTAGTTCTTGGGAGATTCAACGAGCGAATTCAATCACATTATATTTAGTTTTATAGTTATGATCTAAACAGACTCACAAGGTGCTCTCCGAGGACATGGTGGTGTGGGAAGTGACAGATGTGTTTACACCTCACAGGTAGTCAGCAGAAGGCTTCCCTGCAGAAAAATTACAGAAGATATTTTGCTTTACATTTCAGACATGCGATAGGACGCTGAAGTAACAAACGTGCATACCGTTTCTAATAGCTTCTAACTAATACAAAAAGACATGTTTACAAAATAGGCGTCAACGAGCAGTAACGTCACATTCAAACAGACATTCAAGTCTATTGTGTTTGACATATTTCGTGATAGTTGGTATAGCTAGCTAGCTAATATACAGTTTGTAATGTAGTAGCTAGCTAACAGAAACTTTTAACTTCATAAGCTACGGCGAGGATGGTGAGGTAACGTTAGCTTTCATGTTTGCTAGAAAACCGAAAGCAATTGCGATAGCTAACACGAACTGAGCTTATGTTTACATATTGGCTGGGTCTAATTCACGATTAATATATCTGTGAAACGTTGGGTAGTTACTATTTGTTATGGCCGATATAAGGTACAACGTGGGGGAAACATCGCAACTCACCTCCTCCAGAATGGATAAACTTGCTCTGAAGAAGTCCCGGCAAGTCTTGCACACGCTCTCCCCGCCCCCTCACCGGTGGCTCAGTGTTATTGTAGTTTTCTTGCTGAGGCACCAGCGTTCTAAACTGGAGAGTCTCCGCGGAGGAAAAACTACATTTCCGGTAAGCAAATGGTTATGCGTTCGTTTTATTCACAAAGGCGCGCCGGACCTGATGTATCTGCAACGCACATTTAATATGTATGTACGCGGCGTCTGACGGGCCGGGCTGGTATAGATATCGCACGAACCCCATCAAAAACCCTGGCTTAGTTGTCTTGACAAGTGATGTTTTTCTTTTCACAACACATATGAGCACTGGCAGCAGCTCCAGAAGCGGGGCTAAGCTAGCAAGCTGTCAACTGTGGTTGAAAAAGACTCGGTTGTAGCTTTACTTTGAGCTAATATTAGCGTGTTTCTGCTTATTTTGCTGCCTGGTTCAGCACAAGAGAAGCGGACTGGATTGGCTGCACTTCGATGGAGACGCTGTCAAAAACAGCCGCTGCTGATGCTACGCGGGGGAAGGTAGTTTACCAGATCTTGCCTGATTTAACTTTAAAAGGAAGATTGAAAGCTGTTCGCCACAGTTTGTATTAGCAATTAAAAAAAAATAGCCTGACTGTGCGGAAAAGCTACCTAGCAGCAGTTGCTACAACTCAAACCAGCTGATGTTGCACCCCTGGAAAGTCTCCTGAAGTCTCCCCCTTTATCTGTTTCATTTGACTTGAGCAAGATAAATAACTCATGTTGTGACTTTATGTTGAGTTTGTGCATTAATTTAAAGTTTTAGCTCACATGTATTTCACCTTCTGTGCCTCATCTGCTGATTATGTTCATGATGAGATGACAGCCACCACCACACTGTCTCCGGTGCTCATGTATTATAGATATCAGCTTTGATAATAAGTGCAGTACTCCCCAGATATTGTAGGATACTGTTCACCATTATCTCTATTTTCTCTGCAGAAGCTCTGTCCACCACCACCACCCAGCGGAGTCGTGTCTGACAGCTTATCACTCCCATCTTACAAAGACTATCCTGCTCACCGTCCCTTCATTGCCACACTTGTGCATCACACACCCCAAACACGCACACCTCAGTCCCCTCGCCTGTCGTCACCCAGCAAGGCATTCCCAGAGACCAGCAGTGCAGGTAACTCTAATTTGTGCGTGTGTGTGTGGGTGTTTTCCCTTTACAAAGTTTCCACTGAGGTATTGTGATGTTTCAGCTCTCCATGGTTACAGCGTGTGCAACCTGATGCCGCACTACTTGAATGTCTCAGCTACACTGACATCCATTCATTCAAGTTCCGATCCCATCCTCCTATTCCTCCATCCCGACTTGAAAACCATATCGGATTACACCACGACTGTAATCATGAATATGTTTGCAATCTATCAGTATATCCCCATTTGCATCTCATTCTTGTATCCATCCGTGTGTGTGTGTGTGCATGTGTAGCGATCCTGTCCGCCTTGAGGAACCTCCAGGAGAAGATCAGGAGGCTGGAGTTGGAGAAAGGACATGCACAGCTCAGTCTGCGCACTATGGGGAAAGATGCATCGCGCACACATCTGCAGGGCGATAAAGTCACACAGAGACACTTAAATGGTCAGACAGACACAGAAAGAGGGAATGGTGGCCAGACGGGCTGCAATCAAGGTGAGTGTAAGCATAACATGTAATAGCTCATGTTACTTATATTTCTTCCTCTCTGTATCTTATTCCGGTATCTCTTTGTCTGATCCACAGTGTTGATCACCCACCTGGCTGCTGCAGAGTCTCGCTGTGTGACCCTGGAGAGACAGCTGGATCACATGAGGAGGATGTTGCGCAATGCCAAGGCAGACAGGACCAGCCTGCTCAAACAGCAGGTTAACTTAATGTCATACACTGTGATATGCCAGTGCAGAAAATACACTGAAACCATTGCATGCATGAATGTTTTGAGTGAAAGCCTCTCTCGTGTGGCCGAGTAGATTTTGTAGAAATTAATTGTTTCCCACACTTTCAGGTTTCCATGGAGACAGCCAAGTCAGCCGATCGTCAGTGTGACACCGTGTCTGAGCATGCCCAGCTGGAGAAGCTGGAGCGACTGGAGCAGGAGTATCTCCGGCTGACGCGCACACAAAACAACGCCGAGGTAAAAACAGAGACTCAGTTTCTACACAGACCGAAGGACACTATGTCTCCAAGCTTAGTCACAGCCTGTCTGTCTGTAAAGAAAACAAACAATACAGGACATTATCGAAAAATTGTGAAAGTGAAAGGCTTTTATCTCTAGAGGCCTCAGTTTGAAATGAAATGCTCTTTTTGGTTAAGCAGTCTGCAGTACATGTCTACCTGAAAGCCATATGGGCTGGTTCCTCAGAGAAGTTCAGAAGTTACAAGCCGGGCTGTCATCGTAGACTCTGATTCAAACATGGACTTATGTGTGGTCTCACTTAACCAAAGTTGTATTGAAAAGCTTACTTATGGTTTAATCTCAAGTGGGTAGTGACAAGAAAAACCCTATTATTTTATCATTGTCACCACAATAATAATCATGTGTCTGAACGTGTCAGATGAAGATTCGGCAGCTGGAGATAAAGCTACAGGAGGAGGAGCATCAGAGGAAGCTGGTCCAGGTTCAGGCCCATCAGGTAACAACATCTGTATTTCTCTTTAGCTACACTAGCTTTCACTCACTGTTGACAGCTTGTACTGTGTCTTATATTCTTGTCTATTGTTTTACCATACTGCATGCTTATGCTTTATGTAAATGATGAAACATCCACAGAGTTATGCTTAACTTCTTGTACGTGTGTCTGTGCGTGCATGTACGTGTGTGTTCCTCAGCTGCAAACAGGTTTAGAAGCCAACAGGATCTTGCTGCAGTCAGTGTCGCCTCGTCTGTCTGGCAGACAGTCCAAAGAGACGAAGTCCAGTTCAAAGGTAAAGACCTTCACAGGGGTGATTTATGGATTAACTTCTGTTCTCTGTGCTGAGAATGTTTCCTCTCCTCCTTTTAAGTAGATGTTTGAACGAATATGACAAGACAGCTGCAGTCGAGTGCTTTTTGCAGTGTTGGTACATCTGTGAATGTCATGTTGAATCAAGTACGAAGGAATACAAGTGTATTTGTTTGGATTCTGTTTAATTTCTTAAAATAGTATAGAAATGCACGGAAGTTCAATTTCTCTGCTTTCTCACCGTCTCAGAAATCTTCACCACGGCAGTCGTCCTACGCACAGCCACACTATAGACTGAGCCTCAGAGATGTACCCTTTGTTGCTGGAACGGTAGTATGGGCACATATTCCTTTGTGGTTTTAATACGTTTACATTTAGTTTTCAACGCTGTTCCTTCTTCACACTGGCTCTCTCTTTGACTCTCCTGCATCGCTCTCAGTCAGTCGGCTGCAGCCACTCAGTCCGAGCGAACGTCCAGTCAGTCCTGTCTCTCCTGAAGCGACACCAGCCGCACCTCTGCAACAGCCGCGTCCTCTCTAACAGCGCAAACGGCTACGAGACGGGTACTCGCAGGCTTTCAGACACTTCCTCTTCTGCCTCCTCCGCTAGTGGCGAGGAGCTATCAGAGCTGCTGCAAGCGCTACAGGAGGAGCTGCGACTCATGAGCTTGTGAGTGAAGCTGCATCAGAGCGATATCAGGAGTGAATTGCTTTGAATAGTATTAAACTGGATTGTGCGTGCATGCAGGGAGCAGGACGAGTTGACGAGACAGGTGGAGGCCTGCGTCCCTGAACAGGATAGAAAAGCTCTTCAGAGGGAGCAGGAGAGGCTGCTGCTGAAGATGGAGAGGAAAGGAGAGCAGATCAGTAAGCTCTACAAACACAAAACACAGGTGGGTGCTCACACAAAAAGGACTTTTTTTTTGTTGTGTCTCCCGTGATTTATTCATTCTTGTTTCTCCCTTTTAGATAAAGAAGATAAGAAAGGCTCAGTCTAGGCCAAACAGTGGGAACGAGGTGAGGGTGACTACCACAGTGTCCACTAGAGGTCGCTCCACCGGAGCTGTCAAAGTCAGACCAGGAGAGAGAAGCAAGAAGAACCTGAGGCTGCTGAGGGACATGAAGGCTCTGCAGACTTCATTACGGACCTCAAACTGAAACTTACCAGGACGCAAACACAGCAAATTAGGTTCATCTTGTTGGTGCTACCTACCTACCTACCTACCTGTGGCCATTATTTCACCTTCAACACAGCAACTGACTGAAGATCACGACAGAATAAAATCTAAAACCAAGTGTCTAGTCATGAACATATTACCTGTGATCTCTTGTCAAAAAATCTGTTTATTTATACATATTTGTTCACGCAGCATGTTGGCTCGAGCATCCGCCTGGACTTGCAGTTGTTTGTCTTTCACCAGCAGAGGGTGTGAAACATCCAAAGATTGCTGGAAAATGTATTTGAAATGTTCGGGTTCATTTAGTTTTTCATGTAGTTTACAACAACATTTACAGTAATGGACAACCTGGCCCTTGAATAAGTCCCAGAAGAAAAAAAAAAGAAAAAAAAGAAAAATGATTTTGTCTTCTGGTGCATAAACATTCCTGGGTTGCTCTGTAGCTACAACGGTACAATACCATAAATATTCATAAAGTGGATTGTTAGTGTAAAGAAACTGAACTGACAAAACAGTTTGATGATGTGATGAAGGACTTAAAAAAGGATATTGTGTATATTTGGTTAAAACGACTGAATCCCCTCGACTGATTGATTAATAGATTGATTGATGTGTCATATTGCAGATTCTCACGGAGTGTATGTGCACGCATGTTGTTTGTTATGATTCAGAGTCTTTGTAATTATTTCTACAGAGTTATGTGGCAGATTTTAATATTTTTTTGACCAATCATGGGGAACTTATTTTCGAGTGGAGACGTGTTTCTCTGAGAAATAAAACAATTCTGGTTGCATTAGGCTGTTTTCTTTATTTCTTAATTATTAGTTGTGATTTTTTTTTCTTCTTGTGTCCGAGCTGCTCTCCTCTTTGACTTATCTGTCTTTGATGCTGGCACTCATGACGTCAGTAGACCAGAGTAAAATCATGCTGACCTTAAAACAAATCACATGAAACCATTTCTGACTAAATATAACTTTAATTCACTGTAAAATTAAGGAATAATGCTGAAATTATTATCACTTAGATGTTATATCGTCTAATAATATTTAATGAGTGAAGAGTCTTTCCCCCCTCAGTATAAACACTGTTGTTCTTACATCCAAAGGCCACAAACCTTCATTGTCTTTTATGTGCAACAGAACTTTGATTATGCACAAATGAAACATGTTAATTAATCTAAACAGAGATTGAAACAGTCTGTATTGTTAAAAATTATAAATGCATGACGAGCCCTGTGTTGTGGTTGCAAATACCCAAAAGATTTGCTTCTGGGCTTCCGTACATGAAATTATCCATAATTATTTAGATTCGGCAGAGAAAACTAGTAGATGCATTTGTCACACAACCTGTAGCTCGGCGAAAATAGTCTGGTCAAAGTGTCTGTGCAACCAAATAACTAATTATATTTAATTGGCATTATTAATCTTGATGTGAAACATGCGCGCCTCCGGTCCCAGGCTGGTTTCAGCACAGGCTCCAGCGCGTCCGTCTCCATCCAGCTGCAGCCCGGCGCCTCTGTGTTCGGACTCACTGCGGACGGACAACGCGATGTGACGAGGATGCTGTGAAGGAAACAGTGACTGCTGGACAAACTGTGCTTTCAACTCGTCAAGGATATGGTATGCTGCTTTTAGTTTCATTTTTCTTTTTTGTCCGCCTAACTTTCTTCTCCAGACCTTTTGACGCGACAGCCCCGTTGTACATTAAATGTCTTTGTCGTCGACAGTATGGATTCATCAACACCTGTTTGAGATCGATGGTAGTCGAGAAGTTTGTTTTAAAGGGCTGTTCCAAAGCTGCTGGTGACTTTTGGCAGCCAGTGATGATGCTTTAAGTTAAAACTTTACATGTCAAATCAACATTTACTCTCTTCATGATGAGTGTTAATTAAAAACGGAGGGAGATTGATAGTGTGTCTTCTTCTCTCAACGAACAATGTATCCACTCTCTTCCCAAAACCATCACCATCATGTGCAGGGATGAAGCCGGAGTCCAGGATACCTTCCTCACATACGAGGTCTATAAAGATGAAATCAGCATGCAGTTAGTAGCAAAAGCCTGCAAGCTTCTAGGTGAATAAATCACCACATGTCACCTTGTTTTGTCTCCATCTTTAAATTCATATTCATTGTTTGATTTGAAATGGTTAATAAATAAAGATGTATGTTTTGTTTTTTTTCATATACTGTGTTTGTGTTGTGCAGGAGTGAAGCCGGAGGTCATCCTGAGGCAGTTTGGAGAATATTTCTTTGAGTTCTGCAAACGGTCGGGCTACGATCACATGCTGCGGACTCTTGGAGGAAATTTATTTGAATTCACTGAGAATCTGGATGCGCTTCACAGCTACCTCGCCCTCTCCTACAAGGTGCCTGCTCCCATGCCAATGTGTCACGTGGTCATTCTATCTTATTCTCAGGAGAAAGCTGATTTATCCTCCATTTATCTTCGTTCTTTTAGGAAATGAACGCACCCTCCTTCCGGGTGGAGAGGAACCCTGATGGTACCATGCTCCTCCACTATTATTCAGACCGCAGAGGACTCTGCCACATCGTCCCTGGTAATTAACTCTCCTTGGCCAATTTCATCAATGAGCTTTTGTATTATTCTCATAAATTTGCCACCATTTGATTGGCCTTCAGATCAATGAAATTCAATTGCACACCCATGTCCTTTCACAGGTATAATTGGAGCTGTCGCCAAAGATTTCTTCGACAGTGAGGTAACGATGGAGATCGTCAACCAGCTGGAGGAGCTGGAGAGAACTGGGAAGAAGGAGCACGTGGTTTTTCTTGTGACACAGTGGCCCGCTGTGGCTGCTCGGACCAGTAGAACTGGGTCTTTTACAAGAACCCAATCTCTTCAGCCTTCGGCCAGACGACCTGACACCCTAATCTGGGCTCAAGAGGTTAGCTACATAAGACCTGAAGTGCAGAGTGGACAAAATGAGCCACAACAATAAATATATCAACTCTGTCATGTCTGTGTCCTCAGCCCCTCCACCGAAATGGGTCCAGTATCAATTTCCCTGCGCACAGGAGTCACTGGGAGACAGTCAGAGGGCTGGTTCGCCTCAGGAAAGGTACAGTGCAGACATGCAAACATACAAAAACAAACCTTGGAGCAACAGGTTGAGTCACATATACCTGCAGGTGGCTATAAATGTGTGTCTTTATTAGCAAAGTTAGACTATTTGTCTCGTCTCACAGGCAAACTGTTGAGGGGCTTTCAGCCAATGTACCCTACAGCCCTTAACATTGATCTGAAGACTTTCTGCCATGCTTTCCCTTTCCACATAGTCTTTGATGAGCAGGTACAGTATATTTTCACTGGTTGTTAGAAGTATCTCACGTGTCATTCATGAGTAACTGGGTCATGATAAATTAACCGGAGCGATCCTGGTGGTGTCTGAGGCAGCTGGTGGTGCACCAGGCAGGGGTCAACCTCCAGAAGATCGTCCCCGGGCTCCAGACGATGAGCATCCACCTGGACCTGTACTTCAGCATTGTGCATCCTGAAGTCACCTTCACCATCTCCAGCATCAGGAAGTTCATCAACAGCCACTTTGTATTGCAGACACGCAGGGACATGATGCCTGAGGCGTGGAAGGGCAGGCCCATGCTGCAGCTCCGAGGTAGATGGGGGGAAAAAATCTAAAACTATATATTGATTTGATATATTAGCTCCCCTTAGCAGATAGAAAAAGCATTTATTGTTTGCTCCATGCAGGTCAGATGATCTGGATGCCCTCTCTGGACTGTATGCTCTACCAAGCTTCTCCACTGCTGAGAAGTCTTCAGGAGCTGGAGGAGAGGGACATGCACATTTCTGACATCGCGCCCCACGACGTCACCCGCGACCTCATCCTGCTCAACCAGCAGCGACTGGCTGAAATGGAGCTGTCCAATCAGTTGGAGAGGAAGAAGGAGGAGCTCCGCCTCCTGTCTCAGCACCTGGAGGAGGAGAGGAGGAAGACGGAGAACTTGCTGTACGCCATGCTGCCCAAGCACGTGGCCAACCAGCTGAAGGAGGGCAAGACGGTGGAAGCAGGTGAAGGGAACGAAAGTGCTATGAATGTGATTTCAATCAGAATGTTCTGATATGACTGCTGCGTGTCTTTTGTTTCTCCCTCAGGAGAATTTAAAGAGTGCACCATACTGTTCAGTGACGTGGTGACGTTCACTAACATCTGCTCCCTGTGTGAGCCCATCCAAATTGTCCTCATGCTGAACTCCATGTACCTCAGATTCGACCGGCTCACAACTGTGCACAAAGTTTACAAGGTACACACAACAAACTGAACGTTTTTGACACAGATGTTATAGTAACAATCATTTGAATGTTTGTTTTTGAATCTTGGCTGTACGTTTTTGATGTTTCCTAGGTTGAGACCATAGGGGACGCGTACATGGTGGTAGGTGGGGTGCCCATACCCGTCTCCAGCCATGCTGAGAGGGTGGCCAACTTTGCCCTGGGTATGATCTTGGCTGCAAAGGAGGTTATCAACCCTGTAACGGGAGGACCCATTCAGGTGCCAGAATGTTTGTATTGCATTCATCAACGACACAGTGGTGGAAACTGCTGATGAAGTACTCAAAGACTGTGTATCTCTGCAGATCCGAGTGGGTCTCCACAGTGGTCCTGTTCTGGCAGGTGTAGTCGGGGAAAAGATGCCTCGCTACTGTCTGTTCGGAGACACGGTCAACACCGCATCTCGCATGGAGAGTCACGGCCTCCCCGACAAGATCCATCTGAGCCCCACCGTCTACCGGTGAGGACGCACATACATGCACTCACCGCAAAAGCTGTGATATCCTCAGTCTGATTTCCTCATCCCCACATTTCTGCATGTTTCCCAGGGCTTTGAGGAATAAAAGCTTTGTTATACAGAAGAGAGGGGAGATCGAGGTGAAGGGGAAGGGCAGGATGACAACTTACTTTCTTGAGAGGAACGTGGGAGTCAGCGAGCAGCAGATTATGGGAGTCTCAGACCGAGCGACTGGAGCCAGACAGCAGAACGGCCAGATGAGCTTCCAGCCAGGTCTGTATGCCATCTTAATTCTACATCTCCAGATTTAACTTTATATTGAGCATTTTTTCATTTAACTGGCAGCTGTGTGGTTTTGAAGTGTCCTGCATACACATGAATTTCTTCTTTCCCTCTGTTTTCCCCTGCTGTAGCTGTTCAGATTCAGCGCAGGAATGACCTCTGCTTGATCCCTATGAAATATGAAGACGGCCCGAGTGAACCCCTGCTGTCAACACACATGTTGGAACCCCAGAGCTGCCCAGCCATCAAGCCCCGGGACTCGGAGAGCTACGGAAGCCTGCACACTGACGATCAATCAGAAGATGGAATCCTTGACCACTTAAAACATACAGATACATTTAGCCAAACAGGAGTGAAATTCACAGAAAAACACATGGACGGCTTGGGCAGTGACGGACAAGTGAGCACGGAGGAGCAACGCGTGATTGAAGGTGCTCAAAAAAATCAAAGCAAACTCACCCGAACCAAGTTCTGTGTGGTGCTGTGAGCTGGTTAATTATCTGCTGAATGGCTGAATGACTGGAAATGATTCATCAAACAGCGTGCAATGTATTTAACATGTGCCAACAGCTTCTTTTGTACATCGTCCTTATTATGTGTCGCATCAGACTGCTAGATTCTAGGCAGTGTCTATGTTTCCCTTTTGTAAATATGTTATACTTGGCATGCAGTAGATCAAATGTTGTATTAAAGTTGACAGTGTATGATTTGCTTGTAGCTCATAAATCTGTCTCACATACTGAATAATAAAAGCATTTGCCCCGTCGCTGATTGGCTTCTTACGAGCTCAGAAGGTAAATAACATTCAGTTAAGTGACTTTTCATTCGTTTTCATGCATTCTGAAGATCAATCCACATGCCCACCCTCGTTTACCTGGTGCACTTAAACAAATGCATGCACTCAGTTAAGTTGAAAAAAATTCAAAAAGAAATAAAGCAGCATGTGAACACACTGCTCACAAAACCCAGCTCAAACTGTCAAATAAGGCAGTGCTGAGCTAAAGTGAATCAATATTAGCAAAACCTGCAGCGTCTCCTAGTGGTAAATTGTGCTCGGAGAAAGAGTTTGAAGTTAATTTCCTGTCACATTATTTTTTAGTGTGGAAGAGTAACAACAAACATTTGAGCTAATGTTTCTCTCAGTGTGCAGGCTCCTTAATTTCAGCCAATGCCAGAATAATAATAAATCGATTTTGGAACTTTAAAAGGTTACGTTTTTTTACTGGTGTGAGCATCTTTACCTCGAGTTGAAAATGCAGCTGTATGATAAATCTTATAAATACTTAAATGTGATATAACTGTATTATTTAGATGTTTAAAATGACCCACAGTGAGGATAGGAGTGAGAGATAATGGTGATTATAAATTAGCTTCTTAGTATACGTCAAAAACAATCATAACACTGCAAAGGCTTTATTTCTTTAGGAAACTCAAGAAGACTAAATTCTGGTGCCAGGTTCTTTTTTTACAGAGGAGCAATAGAAAGCATTCTGACTGGAAAAATCACAGATGGCGTGATTCATCACAGCCCAGGACATGTTTGAACACACGTGGACCCCCCCTGATAACCCATTTAAGTTTACACTGTGAAAAGAAACGAGGATGAATAAGTGATGAGCTTGATGTTCCTCACGAGGCCTGACTCGACCACAACTGTCCCTAAAAGAGCTGTCACCTGCGGGTGTGTGTCACGCTCCAAAAGCGACACCCCCACAGGCAGGGTAGAGGAGTCCAGACATCTGATCCCCGCCGCAGAGGGTTCCATGTCTCATCACTGTTGACCGGGGCCTGGATCGCCATGGCCCGGATGAAAAGCACACCAGTAACCAGAGTCCACTGTTTGTGTGGTCAGGTGTGATAAAATCGGTCTGCTGGCTCACGCGGTAAGAGCTCATTCTACACTGACCTAAAAGAAGAGGCTCAGCTGTTTTTGAGGCCACAGAGGTTCAGTTCATGCGTGCAGGTTGTCTCGAGTCCACAGCCAGAGTGTCTTTAAAGAAAACAGTTCTGCTTCCTATCTCAAGATTCTGTTTCAGTGATTGAGGCCAGCTCTGTGATTTTAGGCTCCTCCTGGTGCTTGGTGAGTACAGGCCGGTTGGTGTAAATGTCATCCACTGGGAGAAGGAAGGTGACAGTTTTTACTTTAGCCCTAAAAAGGTCAAAGAAAGCACAGGAGTTACATATCTACAAAGCTGAAACATGGCTTCAAATACATCTGTCAGCTGTGAACCAAACCTTATTTTGTACCTGTTTTTGTGAACATATTCCTGCAGGGAGTGCCTGTTAGTAACTTTCCCCACATCATCTCTGGATAAGTCACCAAAGAGGCTGTTCCCTTGCTGGATTTCGTCCTGTAGTCTCCCCCATCCAGAGTCAGTCGGCTGGGCCCGGTCGGTCCCCGCCTCTCTCACGGTCACCCCTGACAGGTTGGAGTTTATGGAGTACCTTCGGACAGTCATGACGGTGTTCTCTGTGAAATAACGTGAACATGATGAGCTGGGATGGATATGTGAAGAAAACACAGGGGGAATTTTGATGCAGAATTTATCTTTCCATGATATCTTAAAAATGTCAGAACTTGAATAAAGAAGCAATGGTGGATACAGTAAAGTTCATGAGTTGATCACATTTTTTTAATGTGAAATAAAAGTAAATATAGTAAATAAATGTATCTAAAAGAAATGCGCTGCTTTGGCTCTGGTGTAGCATGTCACCTGTAAAGTACCTGGTAACTAAAAAGTTAAAAGTACAATATTTGTCTCCAAAATGTAGCAGAGTGAGAGTGGCCTGAAAATACCTGAAAATTGTACTTAAGTACTTGAGTGAATGTACTTAGTTACATTCCATCACTGGTTTTCTTACTTTCTTTGTCACATTTTGTTTGAGCTTTTTCTGCTTCAGTAAGCGGCTGTGGAGTTGCATTATGGGAAGAGTGGCCTCCAGTGTTTTTGAAGTCTGACCAATGCTAACGACTAAAATCAGGGTATCTCAGCTCTTGTCACTCTTATTTTGAACGTTCTTGCTTATTAATCTGTCTTTCTGGCTCACATCCAATCCCATGAAAGCGTGATGTCGAAATGGTGGAGTGTTCCTTTAAAATTGCTCTTCCTCCATCACTTAATATGTGAGATTTAACAGTTGACTCAGAGGATCAGTGAACAAATGGAAGAGATAAAAAAAAATGAATATAAAATACAGATAAACAGAATAATAAAAGTCGTGCAGTAACAGGCCTGCTCTCTCACCTTTGTATTGACCCTCTAGTGCCGGGGCAGACGCATTCCTCCTCAGGTTCACATACGGGTTTTCCACCACGTCCTGCCGCTGCTCAGCCGCTGAGGACACCGGGCTGAATTCCCCCGGCGCGGCCCCGAACGCCCTCTGGCCGTAGTCCCCCCTCAGCTCTCGGTTCTCCGCCTCCAGCTTCTTGATCTCGTCGCGCATCTCCATGATGACCTGCGCCAGGCTGCGGGTGCTCTCCATGGTGCTGCTGCTGCGCTGCCAGTACCACGGCTTCCCAAACACCGGCGGGGAGTCGTGCAGGAGCAGCTCACCGTGCTGCTGGGGCTTTAACATGCTGCTGCTGCTGCTGCTGCTGCTGCGGTCCTCCTGCTGGCTGCCCCTCTGTGTTTGTGTGCGCCTCAATCTCAGTCCAGATCTTGTTCTGGGGAGATTATGTCGCCTTTCACCACTTATACAGCTGAAAGGGCTCCGGTGATCGGCCAGCGGCGCACACTGGATGTTTTATTAATCAGCACCCGGCGTCCAGTTTCAGGAAAACCAAGCAGGGGTTCGGAAATGAAATGTGCCCTGCACAAGAGCTTGAATAGCGGGAGACCTACTAAACCTGCAGGAGCGCTGAAATAACTCGGGGTTGTTTTTTTTTGACAAGTTTCCGGTCCTGGAGCACGTGTAGCTGTTTCATGTCATGTGTTAGATTTGTGTGCTCAGATTTTTTTTTTTTTTTTTTTTGGCACCTCACTTGTCATCTTGTAACTATCTTGTCCCCGTTGGGATTACAATATCCTGCCTCTGAAATATTAATTACATCTGTCAGCAAAGATAAATCTTAGAGGGAAACTGAGAAAAAGGGGGCCAGCTTTCAGTGTTTTCACTCTGACTGCAATGCAGAAGATTGTTTGTGTAGGACAGAGCATTTAAGGTGAAATGGGTTGATTTCACAAGTTTGGATTTGATTCATGTCTTTTAAATGAAAACATACATGACTTACTGGCCCGTGACAGACAGAGCGAGACATGTGGGTTTGTTTGGCCTCGAGCTGAAGCCTGTTCAACATGTGGCCCTCGTGAATATGTATGGGGTTTTTTTTGTTTGTTTTTTTTGTTGTTTTTTTTTTATAAATGCAGAGGCCAGGGGGTTAACCCAATGATGACAGGCGGTCTTGGAATAAGAAACACATGAAAACAAAACAGGCGTTTGATAAATAATAAGAGAAGGAATCACTGCTGCAGACATCAAATACAGGCAGGCTGCACACAAAGGAGGAAATTACAGATAATTGCACTCAATTGGGGCTTTCACAGCCGGGATTGTGTGGTCAGGTGCTTGCAACCCATTATTAATGGACCAGACTGTCTCCCGAAGCACACCTTTAGCTTGGCTGGAAATACATGCTTTTAGAAATTACCTCAAATACGACTTATTATCAGGAATATCTGGGCAGGTTTGAGGCATTTTGTCGCCTGTGACCTGGACTGAACGGAGCTGGCTCGCAACCTGACCCCCCTGCCAGCAGAGTCCAGGCCACTGGGGAGGAGACAGGTACACAGAAGCCAGTCTGTGGAGGAGAAGAGAAACCCAATCAGCCCCCTCTTTCTGGTTCACAAAATAGGCTACAGTAGGGGGAGGGAGGCGAGAGAGAGAAAGAGAGATGTGCCGATTGGCTGGGAGGAAGGGAGTTTGTGAAGAGGAGGCAGGAGGTCAGTGAAACTCAATCTGCTGCACCTCAGGTGTGTGACCGCAGAGAGAGTGACGGGACAGAGATATGAAAATGTGTCAGGCAGAGATAAAGACAGACAGAGAGACAGAGAGAGAGACACACAGAGGACCGCATGCTGGCTTTTACCACCGGCTCAGTGTTCAGGGCCACTTAACCTCTTTTCATGTGCAGCACCACAAACCCAGGCTTAGCATCAATAAATAAACAAGCACTCCACTGCACTCTCTCTCTCTCTCTCTCTATCTGCATGGCCGGTAATTATACCCAACTGTTGGAAAAACTGACGACGGATCTCACGGAAAACTGGTCCGTCAGAGTGCGCGCTGAATTTGAATGGCATTTCCCCCTTTCAATTAAAGGGGCATTGTGTAGTTTTGGAGAAGAAAATACATACTGGGGATTTTTTCATGTATAGTATTAATGAGGTTACCTCAAGTCCCGAGGTTGTGAGGGAGGGCCACAACACTGCTGCTACTTTTAGTAAGAGAGATGAAAGCTGGTGTGTAAGCGTGTGTGTGTGTGCCCATGGATGCAGCGCCCCAACACTCAGGGCTGGAAATTAAACATAGGTCATTGTCCATAAACAGTCACGAGGCCCCAGGTGGTGTGACATTCCACCACTGGGAGCCCCCTCCTGTGTGGGGTCAGAGGTCAGCCTGTCGCTCCCTGGGATATTAGGTGACACCCCTTTACACAGCAACGCTTTAACTAACTAGCTAACTAACTAACTGGAGATGAGCTGGTTAATTCAATTATTGTCTCTGTAACTACAGACTCAGAAGTCAAAGAGAAAGAGTGTGTTTGAAATGATAAAAGAGGTGCTCATCCAAGCCAACACCAGCATGTGCCAGACCAGCCAGGAGCAGAGCCTCTTAGATGAAAATAGTGACTTGTATCGAGAATGTGATACACGAAGCACAGGTTCAGAAATCAGGGCGTCATCTCACCTAATGAGTCATCTACCAAGCAGATAGAAGTGCTTCTGGAATCCTTAGGCGACCCTGAGGAGCAAAAGGGCAGAGAAAATGAGCCCTGTGAGGAGGGAACGGTTTCACTGACCGACTTAAACAAATGCAGAGACACAGATTCAGAAATCGGGGAGTCATCTTGCTCAACGAGAATGAAATCAACATTGGAGAAAGTGCAGCAAAATGTGTTAGTTGATTTGGAGGAGCTGTCCCAAACAATAGGAGAGTTTCGACTGGAGTATTAGAGGGCAAGAGTCAGCATAGTCCCAACATCATTCCTGTCTTTTCTTTTCAAGAAAAAAACTGCGCTTAATCGATTTCTCGACACAGGATGCCAGCAAGTGAAATCATTCATTTTTGAAACTATCAGGCTGATGGTAGAAGAAAAGCTGCAGCAGTTAGATGTATATGAGAACACTAGGCAGACTTGGAGGTCAGAGAAGGACTTTGCAAGATGCCAGTGTGAAACGATGAACAGATGGCGTTTGTTTGCATAACTATTTTAAAGGTAACTATAAGCTTTGGTTTCAGTGGAGTTGGAAAGAAAAAGGCTTGCACGTGCCCCTAACAACAACAACAATCTGGAGAACTGAACAGCTGGACAGTTGGATCCCTAAGGAGGGGGCTCTCCCTTTGAGCAAATATTCTCTGGATTTCTGTATGGGTTTTCTCCAGGAGCTCCGGTTCACCCAAAAAGCATTCGCTTGGAAAAAAAATGGCATGGAGAAGAATCTGGAGAAATGAACAGCTGGACAGTTGGATTTCTGAGGAGGGGGCTCTCCCTTTGAGCAAATATTCTCTGGATTTCTGTCATATGATCCCACTCGCCAATGCTTGCTAGGTCTAACAATTGTAAACGGTTCTAATGTTTACACGTGTTTTAATTAATAGTCCCATGAATTGAAATGTATTTTTCCCGCTACGATGAGCTCAAAGCTCTGATATTCAGCGTTACGGTGAATATGCAAAATGCATGCACACTTCCTTCTGCAGAGTAATGCAGTTTGTGGGTGTAGATGTGGTGGATTACTTCGAGTAATTGTCTTGTGATTTTTGGAAAGAGACATTGCTGTTTGTTTTTTTTTATGTTCAAAACTTTATGCACCACAAGCCGAGTACCATCTAGTTATATTATATTCGAGAGAAGCCAGACATCTCTGTGGAGGATATCTCCAAAAACTCTGCAACTAAAACCTGAATAATGTCTTTGGAATATTAGCAGATAAGAGGATTTTGGGTTGAACTGTCCCTTTAAATGTCCATGATAAACCCTGCTTGTAACAAAGACCACCGAAGGAAACATTCAGCAAAATCATTTAATTGACAGAATGAAACTCATAAAATTGTGTCACTGTTGTCAATTAAATCTGATTCATTCTCTTTATTAATTTTCCAGAAGGCATCTCAGCTCTCAGCTCACTAGTAAAATATTCTGGTTTGGGGAGGCGGCGTCAGTTGTGGTTGCAGTAAAATATAGAGTCAACAATGAAGATGCAAACACAAAGGAAAAACAGAGCTCCGGGGTAAACACAGCGGAGACAGTCTGAGTCCACCAACAACAGACAGACACACAGCAGTGATGATGAGAGCCTCCAGGCTCCATCAGATCTGAGCAAACTGCTCACATTTGGATTCATTTGGATGCCGACTTTGCTCTGACCCGTCTGACTTTGACAAAGAAAATCAATGATCTGAAACAAAGGATTGCTGCTGTTGGAGTCTCTCCTTTCATTTCAGCGAAGCAGCAATAATCCTGCCTCTCCGGGTTCAGAATGTGTTGAAACTCCCACTGCTGTGCATGTTATCCTGTAGTGTCTACGGCACCTTTAATGAGCTCAATAAATACTGTTTTCTCTAACTATGAAATATTTTCACATTTCATAGACCTGCCTCTTGTGACAGTGATGGTGGAGAGGTTGACCTTAAGTCCAAAGTTTTTCTTCTGGTCAAAACAACTGTGACCTCTTTTGTCTGAAGGCTTTGACGCAACGGAGCCTTTTCATGTGTTGCACTGGCCCTTTAAAGCTCAGTACTGCTGCATGTTGTTTCAGAACTCTACTGACATTTACTCCTTCACTTCACTGTACTGCACATGACGAGTGGTGGTTAAACCTCTAGTGACCTTTGTTTGGCTCACTGTTTAAAAGGTACATCCACAAATTGTACATATCAAAGTGTGTTTAGAGGTCTTCGGCAGTACGACTGCATACGTGATGAAAAGTAGTATAGAGCCATGTGTGGCTCCAGAGGAAGCTGCATACAATCTGATAAACTGCCTCCAGCGATGTAACTCGGTGCCTAAGTTGCATTGTGGGTAACTTACACACAGTTTATTTGAAAGGAAGAAGAATGTGTGGAATAACAGAGGTGATATATTTGGTTTGGTTGTATCCAAGTCCAGCACTTTTATAGAAGTGCAGAGCTGCTTTTTATAACATGCCGTCTACATTACCAACAATGCAACTTAGCCAACGAGTGACATCGCTGGAGAGACTTTATCCGATTACATGCAGCTTCCTCTGGAGCCACAAAATGCTTGATAACTCTTTCTTCACATATGCAGTAGTACTCCCCTGTAGACCTGGTAACACACCTTAATGTGTAAAATGTCCACACTACGGTATGCGTTAAATTTGGGAACAATACACTTTCCATTAGGAGATGATGGATTTAAAGATGTACACATTGTCTTCTGCACCAAGGCAAATGGTGTTTTTCTTCTTTGTTTTGGATTTTGCTCATTATACGTTTCTATTTCCATCCATTGTGCACCTCACACACAAGAACCTAACAATCATATATAATTAGCTGCTGCTGGGCTCAGTCAATAGACAGACAATATGAGGGGCTGCTGTGCACAGCTGCAGCAAAGGCACAATTTCAATTTACCCCATTCAACGTGATTGAAAACCTGGGTTAATGCAATTAGCACACTGAGAGACATGAACTATGTCATCTGAAAGTAAGGCATAACATCTCAAAAAACAACAGAAGAAGAGAAGACAGTGGATGAGGAAATAAGTGTAAGCGAAATGAAGTTTGGACATAAACAAAATTTTATTTAAATGTTATACATAAAACTTTAGTTTTTGTTCTTTTTTTAAATTCAGCTAAACAAATATTTATATATCGTATATTTTATAAAAAGAAACATTTCAAACATTTTAAATATTAATATTTCTTATTTACAATTCAAAACAGTACAGGAAATAATGACAGTAACAATGCAATTTCAATCATAAAAATGTTACAAAACATAATTTTTTTTGTTTCCGTTTGAAAATCGGCAAGCTGATATTTTCCAGAACGTTAGCAAGGATACAAAGTAGCTATGTGGAGCTGCTCTACATTCAGACAGGAACTGGAGGTGCGTTCAGCTCTTCAGATGCGTTGTTATTCAAAGACCTGTAATCCAAATCTTTTTTTTTTCACATTAGTCTTCTTGAAGTTTGAAGTACAATGATATTCCACGGAAAAAAATGTAAAAATTGTCATCAAAATGCACCAGAGAGCTGTTTTTTTTTTTTTTTTACACATACAGCTGAACGCACCTCAAGCTCAGTAAGGTCACTGTTCTCTAAAGGGACGGGGTTGTTGAGAGAAGGCGCATGTCGTGTGGTTTGTGTGTTGGTTCACGTGTGTGTGAAACATATGCACTGTGTGTGTTTGTGTCTGTCAGTATGTAAGCTGATGAATCAGTCGGCAGGGCGGGCGGGAGGGGGGGTGAGGATCCATTTGTGGCATGGACCGAGGCTCTAAAACCAAAACAAACAGTAGCTAACAGTCCAGCAGCCTGGCCTCTACTGCAGATAGTTCTCAACGACAGGACTACAGACTATCACGACCACAGTCTACACACTTCTTCTTCTTCCTCCCTTGTTTTCTCTACACTCCTCATCAGTCACAGTTCCACTACCCTGCTGCGCCCTGCAGCAGGAAACAACTACAGTCAGAAACAAGCAAATGAGCTGCGCTGAGGCTCAAACTGGCACCTCAAAGCCATTCTTGATGGAGGAAAAAATGTCTTTTCCCCGGCACAAAGGGTTTCCTGTGAGTCTATTGGCCGTTCAGTAGGCGCTGTGCCGCTCCGTTCCTGGCTGTCTTGTGTGAGGAATCTGGACAAGAGCAAGAATGAAAAAAAAGAATTGCATTGGAACAGTAAAGATTCCAAAGGAGGCAAGTGCCAAGACTAGTAGGTTTGGATAGAGTGAGATGAGAAAGCAAGCAGCAATGTGACATGATGTCGTTCATGAGGGAATCTGATGACATGACATACCAGTCTTAGAAAGAGTGGACAGAGAGCTGTTAGAGAGAGATGAGGCACTGGCAGCGAGAACACGCTTTTGTAGCTGTAATGAGAGGAAAAGTTCAAAAACAAAGAGAGAGGAAGTATGAAGCGGTAACAGAAACTGATGACCATGAAAAAATGCTTCGTAAAACAATGCGAAGGGGGAAGAATTTGCAACCGAACAGGAACAAAGGCAACAGTGTGATAATGACATAAATCTGGACACTTATTGGTCATCGCATAGTGAGACCTGTTCGTTCATGATGCCGGACAGCTCGGTCAGCATGTCCCGGTAATGAGCTCTCATCTCCTCCTGGTACTCCAGCTGGTCCTCCTTGATCAGACGCTCATTCACATCCAACGCCTGACCACAGGCTTCTGCAAACTGCCTGCAGGGGGGAGGCGGACAAAGCAGTGCTGGTTGTTAATGCCGTGGATCGCCATCAAGTGGTTCATGTGAGGACTGTTTTCAAAAAGGCAAAACCTATAACACTAGAACAGTAAAACATTCACATTCACTAAGCTGGAGAGGACTTTGATGTTTTTACTTTAAAAGCTACTCAAATCCATTCATTGATTATAAAGATTGTTGGCGGTTAATTCAATTCTAATCCTACCTGAAGATCTCCTTAAGCAGTTTGACCTGGTTGTCTGGGTATTTCTTGGCGTTCTTCTCCTCTAAAAACGCCCTGGCATAAGCCATCGGCCCTGCATTCACCTGGAAGAGGAAGATCCGGTCAGACAAAACAGAGGATCAAAAATTCCCCCACCCAAAAAAATCTGTATTTTGGGTTTAAACCCCACCTTGACGCTGACGCTGCCCTGCAGTTTCAGCTGCAGCCGGATCATGTCCACCTCCTCCATGTTGCAGAGCTGGTTGAGCTCTGAGACTTTGCGTGACATCTCATCGATGGCTACCTCGATCGGGTTCATCTCCGTGCTCTGCTGCTCCACCACCTGGATGCGCTTCTTTAGGTAGGGGAAGCTGGAACTCGCTGATGAGAGAGAATTCAACCAGCAACCAGTCAAGACAAAATTTTCTAGTTCCCTTCCATACTGATGTAAGGACAGAAGCAAACACTCACTGGTCAGGATGGTGCGTCTCTTGCACTGCTCCTCCACGTCTCCGTGTTTCTTCCCCGACAGAGTGAACGGCGTCTCGAACACAAAGCGGTTGATGTTGTGGTGCCTCTCAAAATCTGTCCTCTTGTCCTGTTGTTCTTTCTCATCGAAGAAGGGCAGCACATACGTCACCTGGATGTAGGCAAACTTTGGGTCCAGGTCTTTAGGATTCACCTGTGTTTAAAGGATTACAAGCAAGCAAAATATTAGCCGGCGTTTTCTTTTGATGTCTTAAAAAATAACTTCAACTCTCGGCTAAAGTCTGTTAGTTACCTTGTTGGAGTCCTGGATCATCTTGACGTTATCAGCTCCAAACTTGTCCGAGTAGAGCTTGAGTAACCTCTGGGAGATTTCCGACAGCCCCGTCAACTTCGGCTCTTTGTAGATGAACTCTTTGCTCTCCTCCTCCTCAAAGAAACCCTACGGCCAACACACACACACACACACACACACACACATTCACACACTTATCAGCAAAGCCTGACAGTGCCTACAGTAAGTGTCTATCTGATCAGTCTGATTTTACGTCACCCCCTGGTGGTTTCTTGTACACACAGTCCATCACATGTATTAGAACAACTCAGCCCTAACAGGGTGCCAGTGTTAGGTTCTGGATGGGAGGGTTCAGAGGTCATTTTTTTTTAAAACACCTTTGGAGTCAAGTGTCAAAGGTGAATGAGGTTTATTAAGTAGCATCTTCCTGTCCAGTTTGATACCAGCTGTTCTTAATGTGTAGGGAGGAAACAACTTCATCGTCAGAGATTACTGGGAGGTAAAATGGACCACGGCAAGCTTGACACAAACCCGTAGAAGGGTGAGAGCAGCAGGTGTTAATAGTGGTAGAAGGGGAAGAGAGGCAAAAGTGGTTAGCTCTTAGGAAAATGGAAAAAAAAATCAAAGACGTACAAAACTTACCGCAATCTTGAAATAGAATATAATAAAAAAAAAAGGAAGAAAAGAGCAGACAGAGAAATTAAGGACACTGACTCAGTGAAGAAAAAGAAAATCTGGTCTGCTTATCTTTCCATCTCCAAGCCTCACTGACAAAAAGCGTCTTAATATTCTCCTTATCAACTTTTTAAACTCTTTCTTCACCTCACAGCTCTGAAATCCCTGAAAGGAATTATTATCCTCTCATTAACAAACAGGAAAATGTGTCAAGGATCCAGTTTCCTAAAAAAAAACCAAGCCGAACTGCATAATGCTTCTCCGTGGATGATTCAAGGACTCAAAGATGAACCAGGGAACAAGTCACCCATTATATTAAATATGCTTTAAGTGTTTCTAAAGAGTAAGTTCACCCAAATAAAAATAATAAAAAATCAACAATCAACAAGAGGTATTGAGATCCTGGCTTTGACTTCTGAAGCCTTTGCTTGAGACACACAAAGTACTGAAAAAGTACATTTGAAAAACGAAAGAGCAAAGTTTCTTTGCAGAAACTGTTTCCTATTTAAGAATGTTTTTTTGTTTAGTCCCAGAGTAAAGGAAACATTGCAGGTTGTGGAGTAGAACATGTGTTTGCCTAGTCACTGTTTTCTTGGGCTGGCAGTAAGTGTGCGTCCCTGCACAATGTGTACAGGGACGTTCTGTACCACGCTCTGTCTGTGAAATCTGTCAGCAGCAGAGTTTTAGTTACTGTTTTATTTTACCTTTAAAGACCATTGAGGATGTCTGTGTACGTGTGTGTGTACTGTCCGTGGCGATGACCTGACGCTCACCTGTCCGTAGAAAGCTACGCGGTAGTAGCGACCGAAAAGACGCTTTTCTGAATTCACCACCTCGGTCACCTTGAGATAGGAGCGATGGATGTCGTAGTACAGCTCTGACAGCCTCTGTGGGCACACACAAACACACACGTATGGTTACTATTAGCTCAATACACACACACATACACACACACGCACACACACACACACACACACACACACAAGCCATCCGGTGTGGAAAAAGTCTTAACGGTCACCTTAAAATCCCGCCTCTTTTCAAAGACGGCGATCACAGGTTTGTTGATGTCAGCGATGAGCTCGTGTCTCTCTGACTTCCACAGATAGTCCACGCACAGCTCCAGCTGCTCCACCAGGGTGTCCTACACAGCACAGAGAGATCAACAAGCATGTTAGAGAGAAAAGGGAAACACATTATCATTATTATTATTATTGAATAATCCGAAATGGATATAGAACACAACAGGTAAATTAAAAACAAGTATTTTAGCTTTTGGGGTGAACTGCCCCTTTAAGGTTTTGACTATATTTTAACACTGACCTCTGTATAGGGGGTGTCATGTGTACCGGTGTCTTCCTTCATGGCACCTTCCTCTTTTACATTCGGGCTGATGCACATAAACGCTGCCCAGCCCATAGAGAACGACGCTGGGGTTGCAGACAAGTGAAAGCAACTTTAGGGCAAGTAATTCAAAAGACTTACACTTCTCATAAAAGGTCACACATTAATGCTGGCGCTATGTTTACTTTTTTAAACATACAGGTGCAAAATATGCATCTGACGCACTTGTATCATTCTTGCATCCGAACACAAGAAGTATCAACAAAACATCAAACGTGAGATCTCAGTGACACCGAACATTTCATCCAGTGAGACTTGAGTGAACAGTGAGGGTCAAACAGTGACAGTAAAAATAAAAAATGAATAAGATACACAGTCTCATATCATTAAGGCAAGAACAGTGGTCCTCAAATCATTTAACTGCACAGCGTAGAAAACCTTATCCATCACTGGAGTGGTTAAGATTTGAAAACTGATGTCCCGTCAATCCAAAAACACGTCCACCTGTAAAGCTCAACGCATCAGTGTACGCCCACTCTCTCCCACAGTACCTTCTCTCTCTCCATTATTACGTTCTGAACTCCCGAGCCCCCCCACCCCCCACCACCACCCAGCAGGCCCCAGGCGCACACACTCACTGTCTGCATCTCGGGAGGTAGTTAGTAAGGAGCTACAGTTATAGACAGGGCTTTCTTCAGGGGACACACTGGACATCCTGGCCTTGTCAGCTCTCCAGTAGCCTGTTTGGTAGGAGCGGAGGAGGAGGAGGAGGAGGAGGAGGAGGTTTACAAACATCACGTCCACTTGCTTTTGCCTTTTATGCTCAAGGACACAGAAAAGCTCACGAAATCAGCCGAGCTGCTGGCATGCTATTGCTAGCTATCGGCACGCAGGCTCCGTGCACACAGTGCATGCGAAAGGGTTGTGAGACACGCAGAGCAACAATGAGATACAGTACGTGCTGTGGTCCAAACAAGGTAGCATGCACACACACCGATTCGCAGATAGAGGAACATGAAGCACAGAAATACTGGAAGTCATGAATGGGAATGCTGCATGAGTTCCCTTATGAATCTTCAACACACTGAAGTCACCAGTGCAGTGTGCTCGCTGTCAGGCATACACATCACCGCCCCCCCGGTGATGATATGAAGGACTGAGAGTTGCAGTGATCGTATTAGCAGAGAGAAAAAGAGATGTCTGCAGGCTGTGATCAGACTTTGTGGTTAGAAGTCACCATGTCTGCATAGATGCGATGCCATAGCCCTGCATATGCACAAAGATTTGCGCATAGGCGTGAACACACAAACCATGCTGCAAAAAGTAAAGTCTGGGACAGCTGCGCGAGCACACTCACCTCTTCTCTTCAGCGATTCTGCGATCAGGGCCGAGATGTGGATGTAGCACATGGCAGCCTGAGGGAAAGTCAGACAGGGTTACCATCACGCTCTTTGAGGTAATAGCATCCTGAAAAGTGTTTAAAAGATGTATTACCTCTGAGAGATCGCCGTTGCGGACGTGAACCTTCGCCATGCTCTCCAGCCAGGTGCGTCGAAGCTCGGGGGTGCTGGCGTACGAGTTGGCCAGACTGTACTGGAGATCCACAAGCATCTCTGGATCCTTCTCATGCTCCTTCATTTGTGCCGTGGCCATCAGAACCGTCCTGATCCGTTTAGTCAGGTCCTTCACCTCAGCAGGGAACGGAGTGCTCTGTGGGAAAATGTGTGATCATTTTAAGTCAGAGGAGTAAAAATGAAATACCACTGCGCATCATAATTATAGATAATAGAGCTGTGATATACCTTGAGTGGCGCATCTCCGTTGGCAAAGTTATTGATGATAGCAAGAGACTGCTGAAATCTCGAGCCTCCGATGCCAGCATCTGCTATCAACTGGCTCACTGCCTTAATAACCTGGAGTAGAAGAGAAGTATGAGGTACGGAGGTCATGACTCACAAAACACACAATGCTGAAATTATATTTTGTACCACACTGACCTGCAGATGTGAGCGGACTATCGACTTGCCCTTTGTGAACTCAAAGTTTTTCCTCATGAAGAAGTACAGCAGTGCAGCTGCCTCCGTCTGGGTGGAGCTGGAACGATGGTTACAGCACTTGAGGATCTCGTAGCACAGACAGCCGCACAGGTCGGCCTTACCCTGGAAGAATGCATTGGGGAACTACAGGGAAGAGACATGAAAAGGAAACCACACATGAGAAAGAAGAAGAAAGACTCTTCACTTGGATGTTACAGGTGTAGAGGTGAAGTTTGCCGGACCTTTTGTACAAAGAGCCTGAGTGAAGCAAAGACGTGCCGCAGAGTGGTGGTTGATTGGTTGATCTGAAAGAAGAGCAAGTAGGTGTCCAGCACCTTCTTCATCAAAACGTTTTGTCCTTCATCCAGCAACAGCTGCTTCTGAAAAGATGTATGAAAGAAGAAAAAGACAGGAAACATATTTCAATATCAAAGTTTCAACAGATAACCTTTTCCTTGTAAAGGTTGCACAGACTACTTTATACTTCAAAGCACACAGTTTATTGAAACAGAGTTTCTTCTCGCCACCAGGTGGCAGTAGAGCTTTAGAATGTGCAGAAAATGTGCGCATGCTCAATCTGCAGGGTGCACAAATAGATATATTTAAGTTGGACAAAACAGTTTGCATATTTTGTGCGTAAGAAAGATGCTGATAGTTGTGTTTTTATCAAGAAGCAAAAACAAAAATATGATTAAAAATCTTTTTTAACGCTCCACAGACCTTGTGATGGTGAACGAAGAGCTCCAGCACATCCAGCACAGTGAGGGAAACCTCAGTGGACAAGTTTGCCTCGATGTCTGTCGGACTAAGTGTGTCCCCATCCTGAATATTACCGTCTGGAAACACAATCAGAATCAGAGTCAAAAAACAGTTACCCAAATCAAGGTCAGTAAATGTGTCTATGTGTGTGTGTGTTACCTGTCTCCATCATCTGCAGCAGCTTAGGGTTGGTGAGAGCATTCTTGCCCCTGATGATGGGCATGGTCTGGGAGCGAGCATGCCTGTGACCTTCCCCTCCAGATGCCATCCTGGGAGGCAACAGCAGGAATCAGCAGACGGTAACGATCACAGTTCTCACGTGTATTATTTTAATGCTTCAAAGTTTTTAATACTTTAGTTTAAACTACACTGCAGCAGGTGTATAACGAAACCTAGTGTCAGTTCTAGGCCAAACAATCTCTAGAGATGTTGCACATTTTAGCAGTCAGGTAAATATACAATACAGGGCGTCCATCTCTCAAGGGCATGGCGTTATCGGGAGTCTGTTAACACATGGGAGTACGGAGACAGAGGCTGGCAAATCACACAAAACACTGCAGGTATGAGGAGGGTCATGCAGAGAACACAGTCACAGTCTACCACATGGGAACACACAGTGGTCACATCAAAAATGAACAAAGAGGAGAAGGATGTATATGTCTAAATCCAGGTGTTCACATTGTTGCAAGCTGTATTCAAATAATGTGAAGTTGTGGCTGTTAGCTATTAGCATTGAAGGATAAGTTCACCCAAAAATGAAAATTCAGTTATGATCTACACACCGTCATTGCCGATGGAGAGTCAGGTGAAGTTTTGTATTCCACAAAACATTTCTGGAGCCGCACAGCAAAACAGCATCGCAGCATCCTTCTAAACGACTGACGTAGATGGGGACTTGTTTTAAAACCAGCATAATCAAAGTCCCAAGAAGCTCCAAGATCCCAAATTGATTTGAAAAGACATTATTTACACCCTTTTTATGCTGAAATTTTCATTTTAGCTGCTACACCGAAAGGGAAAGCATGCACCCAGTCTAAAGTAGATTCTAAAGCTGCGACACAAATGTCTTCTAAAATCAATATGGGATCTCGGGGCTTCTGGAGACTTGGATTATGCCGGACAAGCTGTAACTGAGCCAATTTTGGTATTCCCCCCATCTGCTTCTGTTATTTAGAAGAATAATGCAGTGTTGATTTGCTGTTAAGCTCCAGAAATGTTTTGTGGACTTTCCATCTGCATGCGGAGGAGAAGAGAATGACTGATTTATCATTTGTGGGGGAACTTTTCCTTTGAGAACAGTTTCTTTAACCACAGACTCAGTATCTGTACAAGAGCTGAACTTAGCCATCTGAGGTGGCTGAGGTGTTTTCCTGGTGGAGGGTGATTACCATTGCGGGAAGAGGCTTGAGGGTTGAGAGGACTGGGAGGGGTGGTTAGAGCCCTTCAGGGTGCCATTGGCCTGGGTGGACTGGGCCAGCTTTAGTGCCGCTGCTAGCTTCCTGTTCATGAGCCAATCACAGCAAAGCTAACATCAGTTAGTTTAGTTGAGACCATTATTGGTTAGTGACCATCATTATCATTATTAGTCCATTACAATAAGTAGGCGTGGCATGTAATAGCTGCGCAAGCATGCCTGCAATCAATAAATAATAACCTCTGCGTGTAAATGTAAACACTTTGCAATCATAAAGCACTGTTTTTGTGGCCCTCTAGCAGATTTATAGCAACAAGGTCACATTGTGTTTGTGTAAGGCTAAATGCTTAAAGCATACAGGAGCTCCAATTTGACCTTGGAGTGGTGAGAGCGGCTCAGAGAGGAAGATCAAACATCTCATGTAGAGATGAAGGACAGCCAGATGGAAAGGTTAGTGGCGTGGCAGTAGTCAATGGTTTTAGTTTGCCATTAGTATAATATAGAGTATATGAACTCTTGGTAGAGTGTTAGTGATGAGTGGAGGTTAGCATTAATGTTAAACAGTGGACGGCAAGGAGACTAAGATGTATGGATGTGATGAAACCAATGGGCAGTTAAGCTGCAGCACAAGTCAGATTTCAACAAACAGATGTTGAACATATCACGTTCTTACGCTGCACAAATGAAGCTGTCGCGACTACCGATGTACACAAAGCAAACGCAGCTTTCGGCCAGCCAAAACAACGAGGACGTGACTGCTGTGTAAGCCGATCAACACAGCAGCGTCAGAGCCCATTAACAGAACTCAATCAAGCCAAGCAGCAGGTGGAGGAGTCCAGCCGGGCGCGAGGACAGAGGGCAACAAGGTCAACACACAACATCAAAGAGGGAAACGTGTTAGAAGATGGGAATATAACTAACATACAGCTGCATTAATGTCAATACACGAGGGGTTACTTGATGCAACAGAACATCAATAACGTGCAGCCACACTGACAATCCATTAACAGCAGCGGCAGCATGCAGAGAGGGGGGAGGGCGTGAGGCATGCGCCGTGCTGGAGAGGCTACAACAGCAAGGTCAAACATAGAGAAAATATCACACATATTTGTTCGTGTCATGTGATGTATATTGTGCATGAGTGTGTCCGCACCTTGGCTAAAGGCTAATATATGACTTGTACAATAAGTAGGCTCACTGCACTGACACACAAACTATTTCTAACTGCAGCTACTAGCATAACTTGCTAACTTAAAGGCCATGACCAAGCAGTTTTCTCAATCAGCTTCGTACCAGTGATCCATGAGCGTTCGAACCCGACAAGAACAGACTTTTCTGCCTAATTTGGATTAATTTTGGTTAGATTTCAGTACTTTTTGTCTGTTCGCTTCTTACCAGTGAAAAGTGGTGATGTCATGTACATTGATGAACCAGTCAGGGTTCAGCAACATTTGCAAAGTGATGGCTGCTGTGTTGTTCTTTGCTCATGTTTCCAGACTGCTGTCAATAAAATACGATCAAACCACTTCCACATATAGAGTGCTGCAGGGATGATGCATTTTTCTAGGCTAACCCGGAAATTTGCATCGCCCTGGTTTCCGCGACAAATAGCCAATGGGATTTTTGAATTGGATTTTTAATTAGTCTGCGAAAAAAAAAAATCTTTGGCAAACACAGGTTTATGATACGTGCATGTTTTGTTCAGCAAAATAATCTTCACAGATGACCACCACTTTTGTGATTTTTGAAGCATAAATTAAATCGCTAGAAGTAAAAAGCTAATGTTATGTTACGCTATAAACAGACAGTCCCATGACTTAAGCCATCACCAGTAAGTGTCTTACTTCACAATTACTATACACGTTTTCTATAAATTGATCAATCTACAAGTTGTAAAGTTAGAGTATAGGGAATTGAATAGATTGACTGCTAGCTGCACAGCTAACTGAGCTAACTGAGCCAACAGCAGCTACAGTTATGGCGGCATTTGGAGGTTACTGCGGTGATATGCTGCCCTCTGTCTGTTTGGAGCGACCTTGTGTGAACCAGGTTACCAATTCTTACATATTGGCGTTAAAGACTGAATTGTTGTCTGACTGTCTGACTGTCTTTCTATCGTGCTTGTCTGGCTACACACTGCTAGTATAATTCACTGCTCCTGAACTTCAATGGGTGCCCACACTGACTCAGCCAGGCATCAAAGAGCTAACAGAGAGAGACACTGAGACAGACACAGGCGTAAGACTGTGAATCCCCCATGGCCTGATATTACAGACGAATGTTAAGTAGCTAGCAGCCGCAGACGGGCTCAACTATGTCTGAGAGAGCTAGCGAAGGCTTCCAGCTATCTTTATTCTGTTGATGCCTGCGCTCACAGTAAAGCAGTGTGTTCTCCCAGCCTTTTGTTGGCTTACATCTCAGCATCTTATTGCTGAAAGGAAAAAGAGGGCTAATTTAATTAGCTGGGAGGAACCAGAAGATGGAAGAGTCGAGCGGTGCCAATGGCTCAGCTCCAGTATGAGCACACACACACACACACACACACACACACACACACACACACACACGATAACAACCCCCATCCTGTGCCTGCCAACTACTACAGTACAATATCCAGCAGTGCTTTTCTCTCAACAACCAGATCCAGGAGTTTCACCTCCCCCTCGCTTCCTTTTCTCCCCCCCCTTTACCTCTTCCCCTCTTGAAGCTCATCCCTGAGCGTGCACACGCATACAGAGCACATATTAGTATTTCTGCCTGACTGTGCCCGAATCACTTATTTGTGTGTGTTTGCACATAATGCGTCTGCTTAGCTGCATGTGTGCATCCATGTGTGCGCATGATTATATGAATTATGTATCAGTTGGTGTGTGTGTGTGTGTGTGTGTGTGTGTGTGTGTGTGTGTGAGGGGGGTGATGGGACCTTCTGGCTGCGGCATGTATGTTGAGTTAATAAGCTGTTTCCACATCTGCAGCATAAAACAATGAATGCATCTGAATTAGACCCGCAGTGACTCACCTGGCTATGTGGCGTTTTCCGAGGAACCTGAAGTGCTGAAGACACAGCCTGGAGAAACAGGGAAACGCAAAAGCATCTTGGGTGACGGGAGGTTTGCTTGTGTTAATGTGTTTTGCAAGTTAACAACAGAGGATAAATGAAGTGCATGTGATCACAGTGAACTGCAACATTTCAGTCTCGATGTTGACAGTTAATTAACAGGCCTGTTCAGTGGATATGGAGCCATCATTGGCATTACAGTCTGTTTTTCTCCTTTCTCTCTTGCTGTGTCATTACTTTCATCTGTTCCCTTCTGGATACACGTCTCAGTGTTTTTTTTTTTTTCCTCAGCCTAGTCAGCCTAAAAGGAGCCATGCCAACAATTTACTAAAGTGAGGAAAGAAGAGCACTTACTCCAGGATGTTGAAGAAGTCTGAGATCTCCTGATGAATGGCCCGGTGCCAGTAGGACACCAGCACATCTGGAAACGGGAAACAAATCATGTCACACACGCACGGCAGATTTCTGGAGGGGTAGCCAAGTGCCAACGAACAGAAGGGATTGAAACAGACCCGATTCAAACTGTTACCTGTCATTAGTGTTTTAAAACTGAGAAAGTGCAGACATACTTGGTTCCATAACGGAAAAGTTAAACAGACAACTATTGTGTAGAAGATATTCTGGGCCTCTGTTCGTCCATTCTATGAGAAACCCTGGCATGTAGTATAATAGTAAATAACATACCCCATAAGGACTGTGTGAAATCTATAACATGTCATGTCTTACCCTCAGATATGGTTTTCATGATGTGCAAAAAGCACATGAGGAGACTGCGGGTCTCCGCTTGGTCCAGCTTGTCACAACGGGAGCCGTAGCCTATGAGGGACTGCGGCCGAGCAAACTGAGGGAGAAACAACCGGACAGAAATATAGTCAGCGACATACTGTGATTATCGGGGTTAGGATTTTATATGAATCTGTGGGTTTCAGCAACCTGGAGGGAACGTTAGGTATAATGGGGTATTTTACAAGCTGATGTGCTATTTTCAGATTCAATTTCACCGCTTTCATGTCAACATGTATGTCATGAAGACAGATTTCAGAAATCCCCCTGCCAAAGTTTGACAACAGGGGATGTGGAGGTTTGGAAACATCATTTAAAACCTTCATGTCAGGAAGTAAAATGTTCTTTGTTGATGAAATAAGAGAAATGTAATTTACTCTTCAAACATTCAGAGGCCTTCTTAGTTACCACTAACAGTGGTGTTAGTGGCTGGTGAAGTTGGAGGAACTTGGTAATTTATCTTTAAAGAATATTTGGCCTGTTTTTTGCAACAAAGGTCCGAGGTTGGACTTAAACCCATGATTACCACCCGACCATCAGTATGGCCCAACTTCAGTATTTCTTTCGTGAGTATTAGAGCAGTGTGCTGATTTTATTTCTGACTGTTTTTCTGCGTACTCCTCTGTTAGAAATTCATATATAATGTAGAATCTATTATGAATTACTCACATTTAAGAAGATGCATGTACATATTCCAAAAGATCACGTGAGGAATGTATCAAACAAAAGTTCTTTCAACATATCTGCTGGCTGCTCATCTACAAGAACCAAGAATGTTTTCATATACAAGGAATTTGTCTTGTGTGTCGATGCTTAAGAATAAAAAAATTAAGTAAAGAAATATATAAAGAAAGATTAAGAGCAAATTTTTCGCGTCAAGAACAATGAAAAGAAAACTTTGATACTGTGTTTTGTAATTGAGACTTTGATAACGTGGTCACGGATAACAATGGGAAAAGCTGTACGGTTTCGCGCAGGAATGTGCAAAAGTTCACGGTGCTCAATATAAGGAATAATCAAAATATGTAAGATAGTCACCCAAAGAAAGCAAAGTGTTCATATAATAAATAAAAAAAATAGATAAAGACCGCATGGGACGTATCATAACACGTTGGCGACAGCTGTCTTTCCCTTTTCTTTTCTCACCTTCTCACATCCGTCCATCTTCTCACTGTTCCGGTCACTGTTGCTCGGGTTAGAGTCCACACTGATCAGAGAACCACGAGAGTCGGCCTGGTTACCCGTGGCAACTGCCAAAGATGAGAAGGCTGGTGTGGGGATGGAGTGGGGAGGGGGGGATGGGGTGTCAGCGTCAATGTCCTCATTCACACATTTTTTATATAGATGCTAGGAATAGATACACCGCACAACAAGCACAATACAAGCACATCAAACACGCTGCTACCTGTGATGGAGTTGAGGACTTCTTTGGAAAAGGAGGCGTCCACGGAGTTGCCATGGCGAGTAACAGGAATCATCCCTCCAGCCACCCCCCCACCCACACTGAGGTCGTCTCGGGAGCCCTGGTAGAGGGGGACAAGGGAGAGGACTGAGTCTTCTTGTTTTATAATACAGGCTATTATGTATAAGTTATGGAATCATTAAGACTGCCAAGACTTCAGACATATCATAACCTCAGCAAAACCATTCACATGTAGTTTCTACACATCTGGACTCTTACCTGGTCGCTAGAGGTGAAGTAGATGGGGAACAGATCCCTGAGGAAGAACCGAGGCATGTTGTCCAGGATCAGGCCGTACAGCGGCAGATAGAGGGACGCAATTCTTGCTTGCTTCTCCTGGAAAGGTGGCCAATGACAGGTTTTAAAGTTTAAAATGTGCATATTCTATAGCCAGTGAAATTACTCTGTAATAGCCCTACAAATCAAATGCTCTTTGATATTTAATAAGCTAGGAACGATATATTTAATATGAGTGCAAAGCCTCAAAATCCCCTTCTTATGAAAGTAATGCTCCACTCGCAGTGAGCCCCTGGAGAGTTCATTACTACTTAATCAATGTTGTGTTGTATGATTTGATGGTCTACAGCTCTACAGTCTTTGGGTAGTCCATACATTTTCAGTGTATTTACATAATACCCAATATATCCCAACAGGAAAATAACGTTAGCTGCATGCATGATTTTTTCCCAGGTCTGTCTTGTGTCTGGCCTCTGCACACACTTGGTTGGGGCTTCGTTGACTCCAGCCCCGCTGCCGTGTTGTGGTTGGCAGTATTTCGCTCGTGTTTAGCTCGCTCTGATCTGGACCCTTCCCAGCATTCATTAAGACGCTGTCTCTGCAGCTGCTACGAACAATCCCATGTCAGTGTGTACGTGTTTGCATGAGTCACATAGGAAGAATTTCTACTGTGAACTAGTGACTCATTGTTCATGGCTTTTTATTTTCCTGACCCCCCCCCCCAACGTAAACATGCGCTTCGGCTACCTTGGTGGCATAGCGTGCATCCAGAGAGTGCTTGGCCATGAGAGTCTTCAGGGTGGCCAAGGCAAGATGTCTCAGGTCCTGCTCATCCTGGAGTGCCAGCCCCAGTTCCCGTAGCAACAGGCCGGTCAGGAAGTGCTTCCTGCAGAACTCTCCAGTCAGGTTGTACTCGGGCACCGACACTGAGGGGAGACGGCGTGAAAAGATTTTAAATTGGAAGCGGACTGACGTGATTTAAATGACGCTCGTGCCAATGTTTGCCTTCCGTCAGGGAGTTAATTAATCCACGTCTAAATAAGAAATCTGGTTACAGTGAGCAAATAATGTGACAAGCCAATTCTCCAAGAATTTCATTAACATCACACTCACACACACACACACACACACACACACACACACACACACACACACACACACACACACACACACACACACACACTGTAGCACATAGAACAATACAGAAGAATGATTGAACATATTTACCATGAGTACTTTGTGGCTCTGGGGATGCATGGTCTGACATGGACAAACAGTCGAAGGAGGTGACAGAGAAAGACAGACACAGTGTTAATAGACAAATGAGAGCGTGAGAGCTACTTGATGTATGAGAGTTACCACATGTACACGGGAGTCAGGGGGTTCGACTCGGGGGCCTACCTGTGATGCGAGCGGAGGGTAAGGGCAGGCTGAGAGGGATGTAGTGCTCGTGGTTACACACCTCTCTCAAGAATTCAAATTTCAGCTCGCACAAGACCTGTCAGATGCAAAAGAAAAGATAAATAAAGTCATTTTCAATCCCTCATTTATCTTTACTTATCGGTCCCGTTTGCCCGCGTTTATTTACCTTGCTGTCAGTGGCAGTGATCATGTTGATGTAGTTGCTAATCAGCTTGAACGTGAAGCCCCTGTCCATGAGAGTAAAGCAACGCTGCAGAGAGACGGACAGAGATATCAGACCCAACATCCGCTAAAAAGACAGTGCGACAGATCATTTAACACAGACGGAAGGAGGAATCAATAGGCAACAATTGTAAATGGAAGCAATTTTGAGTTGCTGACTGTTTATACAGTTTGTATTGATCCCTTCCCAGAACAATACACAGTCGGCTTAATAGTGCAGCATGTTCCCCTTAAAATGTGCTCTAACACTGAGTTCCAAAGCATCAATGCTGTTTGTGTTTCTCGTTTTAATATGAGACCATGTATAAGACCATGAGACGTTTCGCTCCCACCTTGACAAAAGCCGCGACAGCCAGGTTGGCGCTGCGCGTCTCTTCCGCCAGGTCTTTGTTCTTCCAGAAGATGTGCTCGGACACGGTCTCTACCAGGGTCTCCACGCGGCTCAGGTAGGACGAGGGGAAACGCTGGGGCCTCGGAAGCTGCAGGAACACAGAGTCAGTGTGACACGATCCCAGCTGTCCCAGGCCAAGTGGTTTAAAAATGCGATGTTTTCATTAAAAGGAGAAAGATTAGTGTGCCCACTTACCTTTACTTTGTCCAAATCCGTCAAATGTTGGGCCATGGACTTGACAATCAGCTCGAAGAAGAACCAGGAGAACTGAAACCGGGAAGAGGTCAGAGTAAGGTCAACCTTGTTCCAATATTTATCTGGCTGATCAGCTTCAGGATGCACATGATTCTGATTCTGATTTACTTTCCTCTAGGACTTGAGAGGCAGTACTGAATTAATGAAGCCTCTAAACAGCAGACAAACCTTGAGGACATTCCTGACTGCTGCCTGCTCATTGCTCTTCAGGTCAAAGGTCATCCCCTTAGCCAGCTCCTCATGAACCGTCCTGAAGCCGTGGGCCTCAGACTTGAACACATACTGCACAGAGGAGAGAAAGGAAAGGAAGTCAGCGGTATTTAGTTAAAGCAGTTAGTTTTAATGTTGTTTTGGGCAATGAGCGGGGAGAAAGAGAGGCAATTACATGCAACACAGTCCCCACTCAGATGCCAGGTCTGTTCCAGCTCATGGTCCTAACTAGAGCTGCCAAGTCAATCAGCTGATTGAAAGAAACTGGAGTTGCAACAAACACCGAAAAACGTCTTTGTTCCAGGTTCTCAGCTGCATGTCTTTGTCTTATACTGAAGTTAATTTAATAATTTAAGGAGTTTTGTACAGTTTCCTGAACGAATTGAATGACATGCTCTAGAATATTGAGATGGATGTTTTCAAAAGATTCGTTCATCATTTTGTAGAGCAACTTAATTGTAATCGCAAACAATGGTTTGCTGCAGCTTCAGCCCCAACCATCCCCCATCTTCTGATTATCTTTAGAGTAATTAACATATTGCTTGGTCTTTAAAAAGTCCCAACATTTGTGAAAAGCATCCTACAAAATTTCCTTTTGCTTAAGTTCATGTCTTGAAATGCTTTGTTCTGTCCAACCAACAGTCCCCACTAAAAAAAACAGAGAAACGCAGCAGATCATCACAACTAAGAGGCTGGAACTGGTGAATCTTGGAAAATAATGAACAGACTGTCTGTGAACCGGGTGATTCATTGTCTTATCGGTCAGTTGTTTCAGCTCCAATATGCGCTAAAACACACATTTAACCAACACTGTAGATGCATGTGAGCAAACACACCTATATATATTAAGGAAAATGAAATATCTTAATCACACGTGTTTGATTCAGATAATATAACTGCACACTTCTCACGTCACGCTACAATGAATTCAACTCCCATTCTCTTTCTCCTCTCATCATTGAGCACACACATGTTCGCACACAGACAAACTCAGCAGTTTAAATTGGGCACCACTACTACCGAACATCATGCCAATCTGTTACCATGGCAACCCCCGTTTCCTCTCTCTCTTACCTCCCACCATTCATCTCTGCCACTACCTCTCGAAAGCGCTGCAGTTTTTCCCTCACTGTGGCCAACATGAAACAGGTCTTGTGGTTTCTGCTGCTCTCTGCTCTAATTCTCTCGCTGATTTTTTTTTCCCCCCCTAAACAAACGTGCCCTGTGTTTCTGATCGAGCCGGCTCAATGTCCTAGTTTGACTCGTACTCAATCAGCCTTTCTTCTTCTTCCTCTTCTTCTCTCCGTGTGTTTGCACTGTGTTCTGGGCACGCAGCCCTAGCCACGTTCGTGCTGGCCCAAAACACACACAAACACACACACACACAAAAACACGATTCCCCCCCTTATTTCTGCAGAATTTAAACAGTCAGAGATTCCAGCCTTCGAAATTATCATATGATGATCCTGAACACACACACACCTTAATATAGGAGTGCAGGTAGTGATCCAGGTTTTCTTCGTGGCACTTTGCAACAATGTGGACCAGAACTCTGCAGACAGGAAGACAGGCAGTTTCATTTATCACAGACCCTGTATTCAAATAATGACAGAAAACATCTGTCGAATATTTTCTCCTCCAAAATAAAAAGCTACAAATCAACAAGAAAATGGAGTTTCTAAACAGAAAATAATCCACAGAGCCCTAGCCCTGATGTGAACCCAGCTGCTGTAGACAGTTGCAGTACCGCGGCTTACCTGGTGGTGGCAGTAGTGACCTCGTCGTTGTCGTTTTGAGTCAGAACCTTGAACAGCTGGTTGAAGAGCACTGGCAGGAATCGGATGATCACCGGGATTCTCTCCATGCTGAGAAGACCCTGGAGACGAGTGGGAAAGCAGCGTAGGAGGAGGAAGAGGCGGAGAAGGGTGGAAATGAATATGAAACCATACAACCATAGGAAAATGCAGCCGTGTTTAGCAGTCAAGTTCTTGTTTTTTTTTTTGTTGTCTCAGTCACAATAAATGAAAAGTGAGGGGAGCGTCTTTCTCTGACCTTCAGGCAGTTGAGGAAGTTGGAGGTAGGAGGTAGCGAGAGGTCCAGCTCTCTCTTCTGGCACTGCTGGAAGAATCGGTTCAGGTGGGGGTCCTGGCACAGAGAGAATCAGCGGTTAGCATCTGCTGTAAGAATTAGTGGACTGGCTCCTTTTTAAGGTCCTGAAATGTGAACTTCAGTCAACAGTTTATTGAGTGCTCCAGTCTCAAACAATTCAGGTATTGTTTACAGTTTTGCAAAGGGCATGAAATAACCACTGGCTCATTATTACGATACTTAAAGTTCTTGCTTATTTATTTAAAATTGATTTCGATTCAATCCTGCCATCCCAAGTTAGTCATCATTAAGTTGTCTTTTTTTATTGCTGTCCTGATGATCACGCATCTTCATTGATTCTGTTATTTTATGTTTCTTTCTTTCTTTTCATGATGCAAAACCAATTTTCGAACTTGAACTCAACTTTGAACAAACTCGTCAGTCAAAGCAACTTTAAGTGCCTTTTAAAAATCAATCTCACTGGCTTTTATAAAAGTACTGCAGTGGAAGTTAAAACCACCCACCAGCCCAATTAAGAGATCGCTGCGCAGCACTCCAAACATCCTCTACAGAAACTGTCCATTTCCTTGTTTCATGTACCACACTACATAAGAGGAAGTCACCACTCTAACCATCCACTTATGCTGAATGTGCATCCTGGCCTCAGACTGCATTTGTTTAAAAACTTTTGCATGCTGCTTCATTCGCTGAGAGACGTCGTGCTCCGTTTTAGGTCCATTTTACAGTTCCTTGTAAGCAGACTCTGTAAACTGTGACGAATAGAGGCTATTTCTTTGACGTCTGTAGAGAAAGTTCCCAGACTCCCTTAAATGCTCAGTTCTCTTACCTGAGTGTATACTGTGGAGACGACATTGGTGGACACTTTGAAGATAGCTTTTCCTCCATCGACCCATTTTACATCTGCTCCGTTCTTTAGAAAGAAAAGAGGACAGCAATGCTCAATATTCTTCTTCTCTTGGAAATTCATGTAGTTCAGCAGTATTTGGAATATTTCTACACCCCGTGCCCTTCTCTCCCCCTCCTCTTTCTTTCCTTCCTCCCTCTCACCTTGGTGTTGCTGGCTTCCTTGATACCCAGGTATCCAGGCGGCAGGTTACAGGAGACGGGGATGCTAAACTCTTGAGATGACAGGCGACCTTCTTTGAGGAGAGGCAGCCAAGAATACCCAACTAAAAGCGGCACACATGGAGCACAAAAAAAAAAAGCAAGAGTGTTGAATGTTGGACAAAACAACTTGCTGCAAGGTAACTTTACTGTAGGTTCCTGATCTGCCACCAGCTCACCTGGGGTCTCCAGGGTCTCTTTCCTCTTGGCGTTGGTCTTGGCGTTGATGTCACAAGTGACGTGGTAAAAGGAGAAAAGAAGGTGGTGCTTTTCATGAAGCTGAGTAGGGAGCTCAATCTTCGCCTGCGGACAGAATAGCGTGAAATGGGCTATATTATCTGTGATCTGCTAAAGCTAAAGACCAGGTTCTAATGTTGTCATTAGTTGTCTATGTTGTCATATCCATTCAATCCTTTACCTCATCGTAGAAGTCGGGGTTCTGGGAGTGATGCAGAACTGTGGCGCAGGCTGCTGTGGTGAAGACTGGACCTCCCGGCTTGCCGTAGATGCACTAGAGGAAAAAAAGGCCAGTTTCTCATGATAGATGAAGTTTAACTGGAGAAAAACTGAGTCATATAAAAGCCAATAAATGTCCCATCAGCATGATTTTTGGATGGCGTGCTACCTTTAAAGGTTTGGCAACTTCTTCGTCCGAGCTGCGGAATTCCACGTAGACGGCGAGGTTACGAGCCTGCGAACAAGAGCAGCATTGTAACACTGATGATCGTCAGCGCGCAAACACGTGAACACAGTGAATAATAAAAGTATATGAAGTATGTAAAAAAAAAAAACAAGAGACACTCTGTAAACAGCTGCACAGTTAGTGATTTTGGATCGTGAGGCTCCTCATAAACTGCGCTTTTGTTGGTAAAAATCCTGAGGTATACCTTGGCGAAGCTCTTCTGACTGTCGTATTTGAGGTGCTTCGGGTAGACGTAGATGTGGTTCCTGTAGACGCGGTGCGGCTGCGTGAACTTGGTGGAGTCCTGGACAAACTCCTCCACCTCCACAGTGGGCTGGTGTTTGCTCAGATCTTCAAAAGGCTTCACCGGTACGTAAGAGGATGTCACGCAGTCTGAAAGCACATCAAAAGAGAGCGTGTGAGCAGAGGGCAGAACTGAGAAGTAGAAGGAAGGAGAAGGTACGGTCTAAAAAACATACTAGGATGCTCCAATGGAATGTAGTCGACCGCAATGTCCAGCGTCCCAGGAATAGTCTGCAGTTTGCTGGTCTTCTCAGCCCTGCACAATGTAAAAATGTAAATAAAATGTTGTTTTAAATGTTTATTTCGCCTTGGAGAAGATGTGACCTACTTCACAGGTAAAGCCTCACCTCCTGTACTCAGACACCAGCTTAATCAGGTCATCTGTGGAGATCTTGTTGCTCTCCTGTTTGAAGAGAGGTGAGAAACGCGACTCTCTGTCCAGGGCTCCGTGGTTGTCCTTAAACACCGACCTGTAAAAAATAGATAGAAAGAGGTTAGATCCTGAGACGACAGCATGTTAGACATATTTTAACATCCTTGGCCGACTCGGCACTGACCTGACGGACCAGGCGAACGGCATGCGGTACTTCCCCAGCTTGCTGCAGAACTGTTTGTTGGATTTCAAAATCTTCTGAACAGTCTGTACAAGCAGACGGACAAGAAGGACATGTTAGAGGACACCTCAGTGGGACGTGATCAGCCCTAAACTCTAACTGACTGCGACAGACTGAATCAGAGCTTATTCAATACAGTAACTCTGGCAGCAGGTTGAACGCCTGGTGATTCGCTTAACCACGTGGAGCAGTGCCAGCGGGAGAAGCCAGGAAATGCGTTGGATAGGATTTCGGAAAAAAAACTAATTTATAAACTATCCGACCGGACGGGCATTCGGTGATGAAGATAAACTCCAGCCTTACAGGAAAGCCATTTTGTAAATGTCACGCATTAACTGTTTAAGTCGATTAAGCCATTTCCCTCGCAATAAATGCCTGAAGAGCCTGTTTCATGAGCCGTTCTCCAGCTTGTTTCAAGAGATAAGACAATGAGAAAGGTTTCTGTGTTGTTGGCTAATGATGGCAAACAGTCGAGCACTGAAAATGCATGATGCCAGTGAACCTTACTGACCTTGCTGGAGTCTGTGTTCTTGGTGTAAGGTTCTGTCCCACAAGCAATATTTCCCATCAGCACCTTCTCCACTCTTGCCACCATCACTATGTCCGTGTGGGGGTTGGTTACAGAGAAGATGGCCTGTAAGGAAAAACATATATTAGATTCATTCAACATGTAAATCCACAGTGAGGGATTGAAAGAAACTGTAGGAGTAAACATCCTCGTACCTGTTTGGGAAAGCACAGCCAGTGGTCCATATCCAGGCTGAGGTAACAGTCTCCGGGCTTCTTCTCAGCAGGAGAGCACAGGCCATTCTCCTGAACTCCAACCCCCGTCCCCGGACCACCTGTCCCGTTGGTGCAGCCGCCGAGCATCTGACGCACCGCCTCGTGGTTCAGGTCCACGTGGAAGTCTGCGGACACTTTTCTCCCTTCTCGTACATCCAGCAGAGCGAGCGACACGAAGAAGGGCTCGATCTGATGGAGCAGATTCAGATCAGTCAGTAACTCAACAAACACTTCATTATTATATTACAATATCCACTTCTTACTTCACAGAGACATATTGACGCTAAAATTAACACTTTGAGCACGTCCTCACGTTAGTGACCGGTCCAGTTTCACTCTCGTTGATGCAGCCCTGCAGCATGAGGTTGAGCGACCGGCAGGTGATCATGAACCTTCTGCCCAGCTTCTCATCAAACGGACGCACTGCTGCGTTCTCAGCCGATGAATGCTCGGCCTTTGGGCTCCTCAGAACCTGAGGTTAGAGGAACACAGTTTATTACTTGAGATATGCTTTATTTCAACTCACCATGGATTAATTAGTGTCTACAGGAATCAAACATGTACATCTAATTTTCTTCACAATCTTTTCAACAACACTTTAACCAAATGAAAGACTGATTTTTGGACTAATAACTGTTTTCTTATTCAAGCCCTGCAAGCAAGTATAAAGGTATGGAGTATGTTCTGTGCAGAGGAAGGTTTTATGTAGGAATAATGTAATTAGAATTAGTTGGGTTAATCTACATTTTGCCATCTGGTAAGCTTAAGTATAGAATAAAAAGAAAGTGCTAGTTTCAGTGGTTTACAGATTTGTGACATCAGAATTGATGAAAGCAATGAATGTTGCATTGGACCAGACAAATTCAAATTTAAGACTATTAAACAACTTTTAAGGCCAATATATATAATTAAATGTAAGACGCTTTCAGAAGAACCTGCAGACACCCTGACGTGAGGAGAACTGAGAGATTTTTACAATTAAGATCGGATTTTAAAACTGCAGTACTAAGTGCAAAGTACAAGTCATGTCAAAATATGTACAGATAAAAAACAATGAACACATGTAGATGTGCGCCCAACATTCATTATACTTACAGGAGTATCAGGGTCCAGTGAGAACAGATTCAACCTCTCCTCTCTCCTGGCGGAACGAATTCCTTCATCCGTCTCGGAGATATACTGAAACGGAAGAGATGGCAAGAGAGACACAGTCAGAACTACTTTATATGAATTATAAATCAAGAAAAACAGCAGCGCTCTCTGTTCTTGCTTTTTCAGTGAGTGGTGTGGTCACTGAGGTAGCTTGTGTAGTCTTCATGCATACAAGTGTGTTTCTCACCAAAACGCACTACGCACTGTATCTCTCAGGTCTATCAAAACATGAAAAATGCCACTGAGTGACATCACCAGGGCTAATTTATCAGATTAAATGCAGCTTCCTCTGGAGCCACGGAAGTCTTTAAACTACTTTTTTCACATGTGCAATCATCCCTAAGACCTGTAAGCACACTTTGATGTGTAAAATAACCCTTTAAATAGACACTGCCTGTTGTGCTACACATGCATCGACGATTAATTACAGCAGCGAACTAATGTCGTCATCTGAAAATAAAGATAAGATAATAAAAGTTTCAGCATAACCAACTTTTGCCAGCTCTGGATTGATGCCGTTCTCCGTCGTGGTATCTTCATTCTCCTGCAAACAGCTGTCGCTCAACGACAGGTCGAACACATCTGGAGAGAGAACAAACACAGTCAGGACTCCTGAGAGTGACTCCTGCTTATATACCAACACGGAGTGTATGGGAAAGTTTATCTAAGCAGTCAAATTCACCCCGCAGGTTAAAGGCCACATGACATTTTCTAAAATGGGTTCAGTAGCACACTGAATACACACCAACCAGAGCCAGTGGACGTACATCCATGCGAGAATAAAATATGACTCCATTTGTGGTATTTTATGGATAATAAGGCAGGCAGGCAGCCTACTGCAGAAATATAACCTTCATGTGCCTGGAGCCGTTCTTCCCAAAGGCTATACTGAACAAAATGGCTCATTAATGGTAGGTCACCACACGCTCGCAGCCTGATTTAGAGGCATGCTAACAGACCGCAGAGCCATGACGGCTGGGGCTATTACATCATTCCTCCACTTTTCACTGGGCCAAGTCTCAGCGCTCTGTCAGGGTGCCTTATGTTACAGGCTGTAGTCCCAATACCCAAGTTCTCAGAGAGCTGGCACACACGGTGGAGTTTTATTTCTTTTGCTTGCATGTAAAGTTGTTTTTTTTTTTAAAGTATGATGTATTAAACAAAGGTGGAGTCAAGGTTGGTGTCAAGCTTCATTTCCTGATGATTGTGTTATGGATTGAACACCAGCCCGGCAGAAATTCCCCGTTAGGTTGCAGCAAGTTGGCAGATATTATTTTCGAGAAAGTAAGACGGAGAGGGAAAGGTTGCATTTTTGCTGACACGGAGTATAAAATCATGCTTCTCTTAGGGGTACCATGATTTATACATGTGTTGGAATTATGCTAAAATGTCTCTCCTTAAATACCCCTTTTTGCTCTAAATCACCATTTTGCTCTTTCTGACTCTTTTTCAGATCCCTTGTTCTGCACCCGCCGTACTGTAGGTAAACTTTGTGCCTCCCGGAATACAAAACACATCTCACCCTGCCGATGGTCGGTGAGGTCCAGGCTCTTGCGGTCAGGGGCCGGACCGTCGTGGGGACTGATCTGTAAGATGCGGGTCAACGTGCTAATCCACTCCTCCATGTCCTGCTCGCTCTCCGCGGCCAGCACGAAGTACGTGACCTCGTTCATCTTCAGCTCGAAGGCGTGTTTCCTCAGACGGTTATTCTACAGGGGGACGGATGGAAGGATGGATAGGATGATGTGGTTACATGATAAAAACCAGAGCTTGGTTTCGGCTTTTGGAAAATTTGACTTGCTCATAACATTGCACACGCCGTCCTGAAAGATGCTGCACGTAGAATCATAAACTCAGCTTTGTGTAGCTTGGTTTCTGGATGTCTAATGGATACAGGAACCACTCAGCTGGATGTGGGTGCTTGTAATCCGAAGTCCTATGCAAGTTTTGATATAAGTTAAACACAAAGACCGCATATGCAGACAATCAAATTCCTGAGGATAAAAAGACAATGAAGCTAGAAGCTCATCTCCATTGTGGTTTCTTGTAAGGAAGAAGAAGCCTCAACTCCCAAACCCACATACAGTACATTAAGCAATGACTCTAAGTCAAGCTAGACAAATGTATCTTTAAGCTGCATGCAGAGGCTTAACAATGACATCCATGAGGTTTTTGTCAGTCAAATAAATAACAAAAGGCTAAATCCTCCACTTGGATGGAACACAATAACATCTTGACCTGGGCCTGTAGTGTCGTCCTGCCCTACATTGTTCGTGCCACAAGCCACATTTTACTGCCCTACAACTATAAAACGCAATGTCTGCTCGTAAAAGATAATACTTGCCCGGTTCAAGTTAAATGTCAGTTCGTTTTACCTTAACCTGCTATTGAGTTTTATAGAGGGATGATCAGATGGAGGTCTCTATGGAGGGAAAGCTTACAGCAGACGGTGAATACATGAGGCAGCAGAATTAAGTTTCTAGATGTTTTGGTCTTTTTTCTTTGCTCCTTTTTGCATCCAGCACCTTATCGTTTTTTTGGTAGTGTGGAGTAGTCTATCAATACAAGTCTGTAAATATGTTTAATGTCGTGTATACTGTGTTGTAATCTTATATGAGTGCGTTATGTCTCACCTGTACGACACCAGTGCATGAGTCGAGGAAGATGCACCCTTTGGGTTCCTTGGAGATCTTCTCGTCTTTGTAGAAGTTCATGATGTAGGAGTTATCTGTCAGCTGGGTGAGCTGAAAATATCTCCTCTTGAATGACTGCACAGGCAGAAAGAGGTTCGGATAAATTAAAGTGGACTAGTGGTCAAAGTCAAAGGCAGCTTATTATTTGGAATACACAACGTCTTTGGTTTGGTGATTTCTTGTTTTATTTTGTACTATATCTACCTGATAAAGCAGATAAAGTGTGTTTGTGCGTGCGTGAAAAGGGACCGCTTCAGTCATTTCCTCACCCGCACAGTGATGCTATTGTTGACGGTGCTGTTGAAGTTCCCCTTGTAGAGCCAGCCTGACCGAAACACGCCGATCCCTCCCCCTCCTCCTCCGCCGCCGCCGCCTCCCCCTCCTCCTTTGGACGAGGACAGGGAGGTGGTATCCTGCGAAACACAAATATGGTCGCTTATAGATACATTAGCTTTCCATGCATCCCCCTGCCCGAGAGGAGCACTTGATCAATAGTGAGAAGGAGACTTGCCAAGACCCTTCTATCTCAGGACAGTCATTTGTCAGTCAGATTATGTTCATAAACAATGTCCTACTGCCCTCAAATGAGCTAACTGCTCCGGCAAAGTATATTCTAACAGCTTTAAGGCTGCAGTAAACTGATTTAAACATGAGACTCAGGATGCATCCAGTATGTAATGCATTCATTCTAAAAGCATTTGTCAAGAAGAGGGTCATTACCGACCTCATCCTTGTCCACGTCCTCATAGTCGATCTCAAAGGAATGAGATGGCAGCTTCTCAGCCTTATACAGTTTCCTATAAAGGAATGGGTGAAAGAAAGGGAGACACATGAGGAACTCTGATAATGAAATATACTGATGGAAAGAGAAAATGATTTCAGGAATTTAATTAATCCACTCTAGTGCAAATGACTGTGGGTGGCTGACTCGGCTCCATCGTTCTCTGTCAGGAGTCAACAATAGGTAGTCCTCGTTCGATGTCGCTCCACTGATTTCACAGGCCGACCCGTCTTTGTGTGCGAGAGACGGGACGAAATGCCTTTGTGTGTGTGCTGTGAGCTGCAGACAGCGAGGCTGCAGTCTGTGGAGGGAAACACTGGAGCCACCCTCGGCTAAAAGTCACACAGTTGTAAAAGAGCTGCCTGAAAAAAAAAAAGATCTCTTAAGGGGGACTATGTTTAGAAAGATTTCTGGTGATTGCGGGCTTGGCTGCTGACAAAGGAATGCTAATACTGGCGCGCACGGATGAAGATCGCTTCACTCAATCACAGTAGTGACACCCACACATATACACAATAGCTGTAGATTCCCATTGTACTATTGTTTGTGGCGTGTTTCACCGGTAAGCCTGCAGTTTATGGACGGTTAGCTCGTTAGCCATCCAAACAAACAACAGAACGGTCGTCTGCGCTTCTGAGGCGACGAATACACAACATTAGTTGGTGTGGTTAGGCTCTAACTGGTGTTTATGCTGCATCTTACTTTGTAGTTCATCCTGGTTGTCAGTTCAGAGGTTATGTGAACTGCCTGAAAGAATACAGTGGTGACCCATGGGACGGAGAAGGGACATTCCTGTGGCTGAGAGCAGTAACTGCAGGGCTGCTCTGGGTCAGTCTCTCTGGGACGGAGACACAACTCCCTCTGACTGACTGACAGCCTCATTTAAACAAACGACTGACTGACTGACTGAATGGGTGCCTGACATTTATGAAGAGGCACTGATTTAACATTTGTTAGAGTGCAGTGTCCTCAGTCTACTGCTCTTAGTTCTCTCTCACTCAGCACCAGCCACCATCTTGTTTTTGTTCTTGAGCTCCCACCTCAGTGTAATGGTTCTTTCTTCAAAACGTCTTACTGTACCTGTTGTAATTACAAACAGGGATCAAATAATCAAGCATTGTATGCCTTAAAGGTTAAATAAATGCTTCCGACACTTTCAGAAATGCAACCATCTGTTTTCTTGCCTAGTGTTTGACGACAAAGTTGATACCAGTCTCATGTTTGTATGAAACTGCAGACGGGAGATAGTCAGCTAAGCTTAGCACAAAGACTGGAAAGAGAGCAGAACATCTGGCCTGGCTCTGGCCGAAAGGTAACAAATCCAACTAGCAGCACCTCCAAAGTCTACGTATTGACAAGTTATGTATAGTTTTTTCCTAACTGGAACAAAATAAAAGCGTATAAATGACAAAACCATTGTACCTGGCTATGCCTCATTTACCCCTGCTTCAAGTCTTTATGCTAAACTAAGCTAACCACCTCCTGGCTGTTGCTTTATATATTGCGTACACATGTGTGGTATCAATCATTTCATCAAACTCTCTGCGAGAAAGTGAAGTGTATCCCCCAAAATGATCAACTATTCCTTTAAATCTCCTGCAGCAGACGCAGTGGGCTGGGTGCTAATGTAAAGTCATGGTGTATTACCTGGGCAGCAGGCGGTAGTCTCCGGCGTAGTCGTCATACTTGAACTGGACCACATTTAGCTCAGAGTTGTAATATTTACAGGCCTGCCGGAGAGGAAGGAGATTAAGAATGAATTGAATGTGATTAAATATTAACTTTATAAAATGATGGCCTCTCCAGGAAAAGAAATGGACCTGGGGCTGCTGGAAAGTCTGCAGACAATGAAGACGGCAGTGAGAGTAGAGTCTGACCTCAGATCTCCTGAGGCCAGCTGTTGATGTGCAGGCTGGGATTCATCATCAGATTATTTAAATTATAGAAAGGAACTGAATTAAGAGTCTGTCCCGGAGGAATCTGCAAATAAAGATATCTTGACATCTTAATAGATCACTTGTCTGTCTCAGGGGTTGAAATAGTGCTCTCACAGGGTGTGCACTAGCACTATTGTATGTATACAAGTCTCAAAGACTGGAAGGCAGCTTCACATCCTCCGTCTGCTTGTTGAAAGCTGAGTCACTCCTCTCTTTAATCCATTTTAGAGAGATTGTGATCTTTTGTTAATATCACAAATCATAAACAGTCCAAACACATTATCAGCTACAACGTCAACCTCAGACAGGACAGCGCGCGCACACACACACACACACACACACACACAAATAGAGTCAGACACACAAGCTAGTCTCCAGTGAGCTGTGACAGTATTGTCTGGGGAGTTTCCGTCCACTCAGATATTATTTCTCCACTGAGCCTTAGACGATCTGAAATGAGCCCTGCTCGCCCTAGCCTCCACGCACAAACACACACACACACACACACACACACACACACACAGTCAAATACATACACACAGTCAAATACATATCAAGATATGGACACATGTCTGGTATATTTTAGAGACACGGTGAAAAACAGCAGCCCCGGTATCAGGATGCCCTATTTTGAGAACAGCCTAAACTCACTAACTTAACCACAACCAACTGCAACCAGTCTAGGTCCTGCGCACACACACACACACACACACACACACACACACACACACACACACACCCACACACACACACCCACACACACACACACACACACACACACACACACACACACACTGAACCTCACCTGTCTGACCAGCAGACATTCAGCCTGTTGCTCTGCCCCCTCTGGAACAGTTGACTTGAGAGTCCGACTCTCCTGAGGCACAGTGGATACCTGCAGGGACAAAAGCACCAAGAAGGGAGTGTTAACATGGTGATGTGGGAAAGAATCGAAAAAAAAAGAATAACACATAGACTACGCTCTGCTTGAATATAGTTTGAATAAGTTTAAAGACCTAGAGACATATTCTGCTCTTTTGCAGGTTAACTAATGCTCAAAAATCTGACTACTGACGAGGCGTTTAAGGAGCAGTGTTTTCTGTGGGAGAGAGGAGCTTCTGTTGGTGAGGACTTTGACCTTTTTAACTTTCAAGATTTTTTACATGTACAGGACATTTCTCCCACACATGGACAGAACACAGCTTTTTAAAAAAAAATATGTTTCATAGTTTGGGTGAGCTATCTCGGCCCACTCACACAAAAATAATACTTTTGCATACGTTAATAAGCAGGTTAATGGTAAAGGTTAATGAGCAAAAAACATTAGCCATCAGGGGAAAAAGAGCAGATGAGCTGTTTTGCAACGCATTTGTCATATTCATCAAATGTGGGTGTTGTTTTTACTTTAACTGTTGATCTAGACACAAGATGTGTGAAGGTCTGGGTGGCACAACCCTCTGCTAAAAAAAATCCCCTCGAGGAAACTGATCAACTGATTTAAGGTGATATCTGCGTGACAAGATTGTATAGTGATAGCAAGGTTTCATTATTCTGTATCCATCAACATTTACTTCAAAATGATTATGTTGAGGCAGAAATCGTGTCTATTGCCAGTTAAAACAAACCATCCAAAGGCTTGTATATTCGACAGAGAGAGATGTGGACGGTTACATTTTCACGTCACGTTGCAGTCTGCTCACATACAGTCAATAAAAAAGTGATTAACGCATGTGAATTGCTACACAGAACCCCCCAAAAACAAGTGGAGGAACACAACATGCTCTTGGTTTGATGGGTAACAAAATGATGTGAATCATATGTGAAGGCCTCTTCACTGCTGCCAGATCTGAACCCAGCTGTCAAGTCAGCTTTTATTGTTATATCCCAATATCATAAATCACAAGCTTCCGGGACAGGCAAGACATGCGAACTGAACGTCTCAAGACAGATTTTGGGCTGACATGTCAGACAGCTCTCTGCACCACCATCATCGAAACGCCAAATGAAAGCCCCTGGACAGCCTGCCAGAGTCTATGAATGGAGAACAATGGAGTCATTTGAGGGTTTTGAAGAGTAAATATTCCTCGCCACAGTCTCATTTTGTAAGCTATTTACAAATAAGACATCCTATGCGGAAAACATGCACACTCCAAATGTGTCTTTCTTGGAAGACATTCTTAAACAAAAAAGATTGATTTTTTATGTTTATGATTCCTTTGGTTTTGAATTGCAGTTATTCCACTGATCACATCCAAATGTAGTGGTATCAGTTATAGAAAAAAGACACATACTTTTCAAGCTCCAATGCTGATCGAGAGACAATTCAAATTATCACACAGGCTTCATTGAGCACCATTAGTGAAGGGCAAGATTTCCTAAATGTATCATGCGTTTAGGGAATCAGCACATATGTGAAATGTGCAAAGATAGAGAGTGAGGTGAAAGATGAACTGGTCACCTCTTCAGTGTATTTTAGCAGCTACCCACAAAACTAAATCGAGTGGATGTTGATGAAGGTTCTCAGTCATCCAGTTCTTGGTAATTCTAAGCATTATATCTTAGGTAACTGGACTCGTTTTTGCTTCTTGAAGACGTTTCACCTCTCATTCAAGGGGCTTCTTCAGTTCTAACTAACTGGATTGGGAGTTGCAGGCTTTAAACCCTGTGTCGGGTAGAAACAAGTCCAGCTGCCTATGATAAAGCATGTACAATTACACTGAGTGAAATACTCTTACATACACTACATTATATAGCAGGAAAGGCTATTCTCAAATCCTGGACCTCTAAGAACCCCCCTGCACTTGATTGGCCGAGGTATAAAGCCGTACTGAGAATTCTCCATCTGGAAATGCTGACCTGCCCTCATCATGACGATGTCGAGAGATTTATTAAGATATGGCAACCAGATGAGGGAATTTCGTTTGGATGCATGGTGTTCATCCCCAGAACCAGCTTCATGCCAAAGGAGTGATTAAAGCTGTTCTGGGGGCCTGACACGTTATTAAAAAACTTCAAGTTGTTTTATTTCCTTTAATATGTCACCCATCTGTGTATTATAAAGCGGATAATTAACAAAACGTATGCTGCTCACCACATTACCAGTTAAACCACTGATTAACAACGATAGCAACGCGGCTCCAGGGAAGGCAACGTTGCTCTGTCAATCACTCGACCACTTTGTCAAGACCGAAATGTCTACTGGATGGATTGCACTGAAGTTTTGTACAGATATTCATGCTCCCCTGGAGGATACACCCTCATTGCTGCTGTTAGAAACTTGGCTTCATGACGAAAACACAAGCATTCCCATCATCCACAGCGGTACTCTGTGTTTATTAAGCAAATACCAAAATGCTTACATGCTAAACTAGGATGATGAACGAGGGAAACATTCCGCCTGCTCAGTATTAGCATGCTTACACTGTCACTGCAAGCTTCTTAGCATGTTGATGCTTGCATTCAGCTCGAAGCATAGCGCTGACTGAGTACAGCCGCACAGAGCTGTTAGCATGGCTGCAGCCTCCCTTTGTGAAGCCTTACTGCTCATATTAACACCTCATGAGCTAGATGGGAGAGAACATGCAAAACGTCATACATTGATGTAATATTCATTCATTCCTTCTTCTGGACATTTTTTCAGGCCAGCTTTACTGCAGTAAAGATGAATAATTCAACTCTGATCTCTTAATAAGTATTCCCTTTCTTAGTGGTGGTTAGCCCTACAGCTAATAACCTAACCTATGAGTCACGCAGCTTTGATCATATAAATTATAGTTTACGAAAAATCAACATTCAGTCTTTGAGGTGCACATTCATAGTCAAAAAAGAAATATTTGCGCAAGCGTGCAGAATGAGATGAAAACAAGTCACAAGCATTGAAGATCTTTGTGCACGAACAGACACAGACTTTGATTTATACAACCCAATCAGCTGGCTCGAGCACTGAGCTCACTAACCAACTGGCAACGGAGCAGATCTAGTAAATGCCTTTTGTGCATTAGCAGTACTCTGCCAAGCCGCTTTCGCTTGCAATTATGGAAATTGACTGTAGGCTGTGGAGACAAAGAAAAATCAGAGGAGGCTGTGTTGTACGCCAGACAGAGCTGGGAACCAGCAGAGTCATGCATTAAAGCTGCAACTCCAGGGTTCTACAAGCAAACGTTTCCCTTTACCACAACGAGCCAATTAGGTCATCTTAATGTGAGATGGATCTGCATCTGCAGAAATGCATTAGCACCGTAATGAAAGCACTAATGAACAAAGAGCTAAGGGGAGCCGGAGAGAATACTTTGTTGACTGTAATGAAAAGACCGCAATGCTGAACATGCATGATTAGTGGGAGTAAGTGCGTCAGGCAGGAGTGGAAAAAAAGATGTCACCTGTTGCCTTTTAAACAACAAGGTATTGTATAACTGACGGCTGCGCCCCTGTCCAAAATCTTAACGATATAGTGCACTATGCTTACTGTCCACCATTTTACTTGAGAGTCAAAATTCTGAATATGACATTTATATACAATATAGGGCCTTGAAGGTACCATATTATGCTGATTTTAGGTTAATTTAGTGTCTAGTGGAAAAGGTTTACACACTTTAATATTCAAAAAACACAATATTTTTCTTATTCCGTCCATTGCTGCAGCACGTCTATTCACCCTCTGGGCTTCCCTCAAAGAGACAGTCTGCTCTAATTGGTCAGCTCTCACAGACCCGAGCATGTACGTCCACAACAACAGCTGTGTTTTGGGGGTGTGGCTGAGGGCAGTGACAGTACAGTTGTGACATCACAACCTCACAGAAGTCCTCACAGCTTGTTTAATGGGCACAGTTTCTGAACATGGGCATTGTGCATTTCTTTGTGAATTGATTGTTTTGATAGTCCCACAGTTGTTCTATAGCAATTAGACCTGCTTTATAATAAAAAGGACATTGTGCAAATTCTAAAAAGTTCCCACAACGGAACTAAAAAGTCTTGTCCGTGGCATAGGGAGTAGATGCCCAGCTTAGCCTCCGTAACACACTCTACCTTTACCAATGTGTGTCAGATGGGAAGGGAGTTGTGTGGATGAGTGTTTGATCGATTCCTTATCAGGTCTGCAGATAAGCAGATAATTGGGCTAAGTCAAACCCAGCATCTCTGACCCTGATAAAAGACATCTTGTTTCTCTTAAAACTGTGCAGCACTCTGTGCAACTTAACTGTTGAAGTTTTAACCAACTACATTTTGTTTGTGCATGACTTTTGGTACAAATAAATTATATTCCTTAATTAAAATGAATTGCGTTATGTTTATCTTTTGTATTTCAACACAAGCTTCTGTCCGTAGTATTAAATGAAATGATGTACAGCAAGGCAACCAAAAGTAGCCATCAATGGTAAGAATTGGTGCTTTCTCTTGATTCACCTCATTATAAACTAAATACATGGATTTCTTATTACTGTTGGTCAGCCAAAATGTCACAAGCTGCTGTAGTTGCAGTTGAAGACAATAAAAATGTAATCTCACCGTCCTCGTTTTGAGCCTGTGTATAAACCTTTTTTTGCATTCATCCTCCTTTCTCTTTCTCCTTTTCTTTCAGCTGTCTACTGTACGCTGTCTTATAAAGACATAATGTCTGGAAAAATAGGCTGGTTTAAAAACACTGTACTTCGAGCCAGCCGCTGTTGCAATGAATCAAAACAAATTGATGAATAACTCTATAATAAACAAACCCTTGATGTGCTTGTCTGAGAACCAGGGTTTTCGGTTTTTAGCCAAGAACCTTCTTGTTCTTCGTCTGACTGCATTAGCCACTGAACCATCAAGCCATCACACACATGCACACACACACACACACACACACACACACACACACACACACACACACACACTCACACACACACACACACACTTACCGAGAAATCATTGTCAGGAAACAGGAGCAGGTCTCTGAGAGGGTCTTCCTTCAACTCGTCCCCCAGTTCAGAGATGACCGTCTCATAGTCGAGGGGATCGATCAGCTTCGGCTTCTCTTGCTGCAAATTGACACAACAGAGAGATCAGTATTCATTTTCTTTGTTTGACTGTCATACCTCAATATGAAACCAAATGATAAGATACAGGAATGTAGAGAACACTTGGTCATATTTTGCTACATTTGTTAAATTGGAAACAGACAACTTTTCCCCCCTTTTAGCATTTCCAAGTGGTATTACTGTTGACGCCGCTGTCACACAGACAACTGGGTCGCTTTCCGATTCTCTCAGAGTCCAACTCATACAGGACAAAATGGTTTTATTTATTTCTATAATGGAGATCATATTGGCACATCGAATTATAAAAACGATACGAAACCTTTCAGAAAGCTATTCATATCTCATATCTATTACCACATTTACCAAATCTAAAAAAAAGTCTCAGTGTAATGACCATGAACCATGTTATTCCAAGGGTATCAAGTTTTTATTAAAAGCAGTACCCATGACAGACACAGTCGTGGTCATTTCCTGTGTTTTGCCATGACATCATTAAGACCTAAAAGAATCGAAGAGGAAGTAACACCACAGCTGAAGCTGAAGTGCAGCTCTGACACGCTAACAGACGCAGAACAATGCAAAAGTTAGTCTCAAACTAACTGAGACCAAAAAAGAGAAACATTAAACATGTCGTGTGAGACATTTGACTGGACACACAACGTTGCGCAGGTGGATTTTCCATTCAGCATGTGACAACTTTGACAAGCAACCAGATCTACATACATATGCTGATACTTTGCGACCTAAACCGTGAAAACACCACATAAAAGAGCTCAACAGCAGCTTCGACATGTTCTCACACACTCCACCAAGCCCCATTTCACACCCTCGTTGTATAAACCACCAAACAAGAATTCATAAAACGATGATCCACAATGACAATCCACTACACACTAACTTTCTCTTTTCCCTGAGAGGTTTGCTTTCTTCCTTCCCTTCAGGATTATGTAACTGGTCATCGAGTCACACGCAAGAAAACAGCTTTTTAACACGTGTTTCACAGACAGAGCACAACGGTAAATTACGTCTGTCATTCAGAGAGCAGCAGCAGCAGCAGCGGCAGCAAAGCGAGAGCCGGAGCAGGCTGTGGTGAGGCAGGCAGAGGAAGTAGTGATCTCTGGTTTGGTTCACACTCATACAGTGCGGGCCAGAGCCTTTTACACGCCACAGCTAACTGAAGTCAGAACAGGCCTCTTGGCACACAACCAAGAGAAAGCACAGAGGGGGAAAAGCACTAAGGTAACTCAAAAGAAAGTGACATATGTTTCAGGGCAGCAGTTACCACCCATACTGTATGCTGTTAATATTTACCTCTATGCAGTGTTATAAATTAGTCAGCTGAGTTACACTGTTTGCATGATTTATACTCAGGCCAGACCTGCAATATAGTCGCCTGCAGTTCATCTGGAATGTCACTTTCAAGTTCTTTCTTCCTACATGTTCCTTAGGTACTGTCTCTAAAGGCTGTGACTAAGGATTTTTTATGATAACTGATTAATTTGACAATTTTCTTGATGAATCAACTACTTGTTTGGTCCATAATGAGTCAGAAAATGGTGGAAAAAGTCAATCAGTGTTTACCAAAGCCCAATATGACGTCCTCAAATGTCTTGTTTTGTCCACAAAAATATTCAGTCTACGGTCATGGAAAGGTATTTTTACTAGGGCTGTCAAAGTTAACGCGTTAATAACGTCTTAACGCAACGTCCTCTTAACGCCGTTAATTTTTTTAACGCGCGATTAACGCTCGGTATAAAAAAAATAAATAAATTTTAAAAAACGCGCATTGTATGATTTACGGTCGTCCTGTAGTCTTTATACAGAGGGTGGCAGAAGAATAAGAAAGGGAATCAGAAGAAGAAGAAGCAGGGTTGGCGGTTCATTAAAAACATGGCCGACTGAAAAGCAGCACTCGCTGCAAACTCCTCATCTCTGCTGTCACTCACGGTGGCGTACATTTGTTTCGCCATCGCCCTGATCATTTTGCGGGACACTCTCTCATGGCGTGCCCGTTTGCTGATAACTCATCCCCGCATGTTTATCTCAGGCTCCTCGCTAGCCTTCTTCCTCCCTCCAGCAGGCAGCCTGGCCCTGCTGCTGTCCTCCTCGGACAGATGCTGAAGCTCCGTTTCTCTCACTCTCTTGGGGTCGACAGAGAAACGTCTAGCGGCTGCTTCTCCTGAGTTTTCCTCTGAATATCTCACGAAAGAAAGTTTGAATTTCAAGTCGTACTTTTTATTGTTTTGCTGCACCGGAGCCATGGCGATCATCAGTGTGATACTGACTGACAGAAAGCAGCACACTGCGTGAAAAAGGCGAGAAGAAAAACGTGCAGTGTCAGTGGACACCACTTGCAAGCCAAACAGACGGCAGATGCAGAGAGCCCGCCCCCCCTCGCCAAAAGCAGACAAGCCTGGATTTATTTTCCTGCATGATTTGAAGTGTTGAATAAACATTTTCATGATGCAAGCATATTTTACCTTTCCTATGTTGTTAAAAGTATTAAGAACATGAAAAAAATACATTAAGGTACATTTAGAACAGAAAAAAATGTGCCAAAAAAATTGCGATTAATTTGCAATTAATCGCGAGTTAACTATGGACAAAATGCGATTAATCACGATTAAAAAAATTAATCGTTTGACAGCCCTAATTTTTACATTTAAGTATATGGAATTAGAAAATGTTTGTTCCTAAAAAATGACTCAAAATGAAGAATTTAGCATAAAAACATTTGCTGAATGATATTATAGTTGACAACCAAGCCATTAATTGATGAATCATTGCAGCTTTTTCAATAAAAGAATGCATTGCTGGAATTGATTAGCCCAATAAACTGTCAACAATCATATAACAGATTGAATCTTTTAAATCTATCAATTAGACACAGATGTGAGGATTCTCTGCTTCACACTGCTTTATATCACCCTAAAAATAAATACCTTTGAAATTTTGTACCACGTAGACAAAAGAAAAGCACTCTCAAGGCGTCAATTTGGCAGACCAATCGTATAGACAAACATTAAAAACAACATTAAGTGGAAATTGGTATTTTCTGAGTTTGTCATTTTCTGAGTGCAACACCACTGTTCTAACTACAAATCTCAGGTCTGTAACAATGTGTCAGACTTAATGTAGGTGCTGACTACAAACCAAACTCACTACATCATAACAATCTTATGTGCTGAAGACATGTATGTTGAGGTAAACATGTATGCAACGCTGTGATCCTCTCACTGAAGTTACATGGTGCAGAAACGAGTGATGGGGAGGCAGGTACGGTTTATCAAGCCTGAGGTTTTCATAAGTGCACTGTGGCTCCACGCTGACCTCTGTGACGTCAGAGTAAATATTTGATGGGAAGGTTTGGCTTCCAGACAGAGTAATGAAGCATACGCTCTGCCAGGTGTGCATCATCACCACACACACACACACACACACACACACACACACACACACACACACACACACACACACACACACACACACACACACACAAATCATTTAATATGTCACCTTCAAAGTACCCTCTTCTCTCTTCCTGTCACTGAGTCCGACTGAATGTAGTAAAACAAACAAATCTTCCAAAGAGGAGGAAATGAAGCGCACAGATATCATAAAACACTAATCAAAGTATAACAGTCATAGAATGTGTCATGACAGCTGTATAGATCACAATTATGACTGTGACTGACAGCATATAAGCATATGTATGTCACTGACAGTAGACTCTAGACGTGAGAGTCAATACATACTATTTGTGAGTGCAATGCAGCGTGAAGAAGACCTGAAGTTGTGACTATTAGCAGAGACAGAAAGGAAAATACCTACAATACTCAGGCGGTTGAAATCCGATCGCACTCGTTTGCTCTTCAGTCTCTTCCTGAAGGTGATTTTGCTCCTGAAGCTCATTGTGAGCGGAATCAATCGTGTACAGTGTTTCGCAAAAAAAAAAAAAGCAGCTGAACTTTTTACTATCTGAAGAGAAAGAAAGGGTTATAGACGAATTAAAGGTGAGCTAAATAATTCGCACATCGCGGGGCATGTGCTCTGTCAGAAGCAGAACTAACACTGAGGGTGGGTATATGAGTGTGTGTCAGCACACGTGGATGTAGAGGAAGTTGATGTTTGATGTCCGACGCACACACACACACACAGACGTAACCACACGCACAGAGAAAAACCCCGGCAAACTGGAAATAAACCAACCCAGCCCTTCAGTTTCTATACATCATACTCTCAATGTCATTCATTTTCTGACAGTTTAGTATAAAAACTGTTATCTGTACTGAACAAATTAATGGCGCAGACTATCAGTACTTTACACACAGACACAATAAGGGAGCCCTGTCTACAGTTGAGCACTATCGTGTACTCACACACACTCTAAGTGACACTCTCAGCATCTTATCTTCTTTTATAGCACACCGTCAGCAGACACACACACACACACACAAACATGAACTAGCATGCAAACCAACAACTTCCTGTTCTATAGCTAGACAGTCCTCCACCTTGTCCTCTACCTGCCTGACAACTGTCTGCAGAACAGACATTTTACAACACATATACAAAATAAAAAAAAAACACACCGAGGTTTTCACTGATACGTGAAATAAAAATAAGACATAACACAACATAAATACATGATGATATTTGCATCTGTGTTTATCTGCGCACACACAGACATTCACTTCCCCCCAGATGAAACCTCAGAGCAGAACAGAGATCTGAACAAGAGGAAACAACTCCTGATGATACAACAAACTTGCATACCTGCTGTCAACTCTTCAAATATGGTGCCGTCGTCAGGCACTTTTTCGGGTGCACTGATGGCTTAATTGGCACCGACAAATCAATGCGCTGTGTCATTCTGCATTAAAAGGGTCAATTTACTTCGCCTTGTCACACTCTCACGTTGTTGTGGTGCATGCTGTAATATGTGGAGCTCATGTCAGCTGGTTTCGGCCAAGCAATGCAAAGTCAGAGTATCTGGAGTGTATGGGAAGGAGTTTGTGGAAAGACTTGGTTGAATAAAATCTCTGATCAAGCAATTCCAGAGCTATGTGCATGACTAGATACCACAAAAGCATAAATGAGAAAATATGTTTTATTTTTTTCTATGAATTTCTTGTACTGAGTCTTTGACGCATATGTGTTTTATTCGAGTAGACATTTGCCGGTAATTCTTACGAATCTGAGGCTGCTCACTGCTCTTCACACTCTCCTGTTTGCGTGGTACACGCTGCATTACGTGACGCTTGTGTCAGTTAATGGCAGTTGGTTTTGGTCAAGTACTGCGAAGTCTCAGCCAATTTTGAGGTTTAAGTGCAAAGAAGAAACGCTTTTCCGCGTGATCTCAAATGCAAATGTGTGAAATGAAAAGGATTGATATCCGTCTCATTTTGTGCAGCCATCTTGTTATTATATGACATTTGCGATTCAGAAGAAAATGACATGACGGTATGTTCAAGAGAGGGTGAAACAACAACCAGGAGAAGACATTCCTACGTAAAACATTAATCTTAATCTGCTGCATGTTTTCCTTAATTTAATGACCATTAATAAGTCTTTGATGTTGTGCATGTGAAACAGTGAATCATAATTACGCTCTCAGCGCTGCACTCCTTCAAGCCCATTTAACGTCAGCAGCAACCTCCTCTTCTTTCACTCTTTTGCCCCCTCCCTCTCTCCATCCGTCCTCTGTTCTGCACCAGCTGCCTCAGCTGGCTCCATCCCTCCAGCCGTCCCTCTCATCCCCTCCTATCGCTTCCTCATGTCATCAAACATGCTCAGCAGTGCACTCCTTTATTTCTTCATGCTTTGATTCTCTCACTCCATCTCTTCCCTGCTCCCCCTTGTTCTCACCCCTATTAAACATCCCTTTTAACATGTCCCTCTCTCCGTTTTCTCTCCCTCTCTCCCTCCCTCCTAGCAGGGGTGAGATGGAGTGGGTGTTGATGTTGGTAAACTACAGCTGTGTGGAGGGCATAAATAGAGCCCTAGACCGATGGATTTCCTCCAGCATGGCTGTGAACTAGAAACTGAGAACAGAGAAAGAGGGGAGGGGAGTTCTGAGTCAGAAAGAGGAGCATCAGAAACCTTAAAGTTTGGAAATGATTAAGACAAAGATGGAGAGGAATCACTGGGTTCACCTCTTTGCACGTTGCGCGCACGAGCTGGTCTGCATCATTCTCAAGCACTGATGTAAGGGCTTATCTTTCTGCTTAGGGAAAGATGTGAGGAGAGTGTGACCAAGACACACAGAAGGGGGAGTGTGGAAGAAGAGAACAAGTGTGAAAGATTGATAGGGAGGAAGAGAGAGAGAGAGACAAAGGGGGGGAGAGGGGGACAGAGACAGCTGAGACAGCAGAGAGGGGAAGAAACCAGACGTAAGCCATCTGCTTTACATCATTAGAGCAGTACAGGCTTTGGGAAAAGACACAGTGGGACTATCGGGGGATTCATACTTCTAAGAAAACTTGCTCCTCTGATGAAGACCAGCGTTCTCTCCTCAATTTGATGTGTTGAGTAAGCGTTTTCAAGCTGTCTTGCCTTCTTCCAAAGCTAACACACTACACTGTTTTTGTGGTGGCCGTCCACTTAACACGTCTCTTCCAGTCTGTCCACACAGCTGCGTGAAAGAGATTCTGCCAACCATACGCAGCCCTCGCACCGCAGTGACTGGACAAATAATGTTCCGAAAATCCCACTTCTTGTCAACAACCAATTACATAACCAATAAACTCAAGAGGTCAATGCCAAAAGAGGATTGACAGTGTCCAAAGCGAGGCTGGAGGATTTGGATTCGCTCCCTTGACCACGGTGTCAGTGACAGGGTGACAGAGGGACAGACACAGGGTCAAGCTTGGAGGCAGAGATGGAGGGAGGTAAAGGGGGAGTACTGCATGTCTGACAGCTAGGGGACAGCGACTTACAGTAAGCTGTAAGTGTTAGACCCTATCATAGTATGTATTTTCTTGTTGATCATTTTGCTTCTGTTTGATTGTCTATTATAAAAAATGATTTATTAGGGATGTCACCGTTTGCTGCAATACATGATTCAATTTGACTTTAAATTTCTTCAAACCTGGCCAGAGTAAAACATCTTCCCAAGAAAATCAATCAAGGTTCTCTGAAAAAGAAAATAGACCCACCATCTTTTCTCAATGATTTATGATTCAGAGTCAAAATCATGAAACATCCGTCATCAATGTATTTATTTTCTGTGTAAAAGTCTGTTAATTTCCATGTTTTTGTGCATGAGAATCTCATTTAAAACAAAATGGTACATCTCACGGTGTTTAACCTCTAACTTAACTTACAATTAAAAAACTATGTGGTTTGGTCTCACGGACAAATTCCTTACAGGTCTTCTTCAACAGTTTTACCTTTTATCTCGACAGTTATGGTTAACACACTCGCCTGTGGTACTATTTTTGCTCACTTTTAAGAAAGTCACCCACTGTTGATCAAACATCGATAAGGAAATGAAGACCAATTGCGCAAAAATGCAACCAAAGTTCTAGATGATTGTGTTATCAGTTTCATGACCACAAATGAACTTTTCAAGACATTTCCTGATCATAGTTAGGAGATGTCATTATTATATAAATAACTTTCTATTGGGAGCTTCAATTTTGGTAACATTTGTATCTTCAAAATAGACCTTTGGAGTTCCCCAGTGCTCCATACTTACCCTTACCCTTCACCATTCTCTATTCCTGTGGTTAGGCTTGATGATATCATATGCAAGTTTCACTTCTATGCAGATGACACACAGCTGTACTTTTTCATTTGATTTGACTTTTACCCAGAAACCTGACTCCCTGCATGGGTTTCCCATGGATGATTGGCAAATTTCACAAGATGTTTTGTAACCCAACAATGACAAATGTGTCCAGGAAACCTTCGTAAATCACCGCTAATGAATCAAGCATCAGATCGCTGTCTTCAAGCATGAAATTGTGCTGCAGCAACCAGCTGTTGTTGACAGCAGTGCTGTCATCTTCGTGACTTCATAATTCAAGGTAGAAAACTATTCCTGACATGACTGCTTTTTTGGAAGCCTGAAAAAGTGAAGAAAACTTGTACTGCCTATGAAACTCGTAGTCTGACATGGAAAAATGTCATGCTGGTAAGATCAGAAAAAGAGTTGAGAGTAGAGTTGATGCACCAGTTTCTGGAGCTTCCAGGCCTGAATATATCTGCACATCCTCTTACATAATCAGCAGGAAAATATGGCTTTGCTGTGTAAACTATGGTGATTGTAGTTTGCCACAGAGACCAGAAAAGTGGGCACCAGAAGACATGTTTTATGGAAGGAAAGAAAGAAAGGGGAAACAGAAAAGGCGAGTGTAAAGATCTCCCCCCTGCCAAAACTCTAACATTTTTTCCACTAGGCTCAAAGAAACCAGGGTCTTTCTGCTGGGAATAAAAAAAAACAATCTGGCCGACAGTAACGGATACAGATACCAAACAGATGTCAGACATGCTGCACTGTACTGAGAAGAAACGTCAGGAGAAACACGCATGTTCTTTCCGCAATTCATTCATCGATTCTTTCATCTAGCCCTTCATTCTTTCATGTGTTCATTGATTCATTCACTCACTCAGCAGAACGACTCTCATCCACCATCTTATTCATGGTTCTGTCTGAATAGCTATATTTATCATCTTCTCTGTGGACCATATGCAGAGAAAGCAGATTTTTCCCACAGAAACTAGATCCCTTATGTCTGACTCCACCACCCCCCCCGACTCTCCTCCCTCCATTTCCGTCTTTCTGCCTCTCAGCTGTGAGGGGAAACAACCAAGCCCCAATCAATGATCATACATCAACCTCAGCAACAGAGAAGAAGAAAGAGGTGGAAGAATGAGAGAGTTTGTCCGGGAAAGGCAAAGAAAAGAAAACAGAGTCCCAAAATTCGTAATTCATTCAGTTCGATTCATAATTGCTGCCTCAAACTAACTGAAAACAGACTCTTTTTTTCGCCTTCTTCTCCATCAACTACTACAAGTTCAAATGGACAAAAATAAACACCCATTCACATCCGAATGTGATATCACAAGTGCACACAAGTACTCCACGCCCACACACTGTAGTCCACTCTACCTGCCCACACATGCATTAGGTAGAAATTTAATGGGGAGCTGGAGATGCTGATTACCATTACAATGATGGTCAGAGGTGAGGCGGTGGCGGTGTAACCCTCTAGGGTGGGAGTGGCAGCATCCAATGACATCTGGTCCTGTCGCGAACACATGTGACCGCAATCGGCCCCGCCCACCGAGCGCAGGAGAAGGACCACACTGGCCGAACAACCCATAATCCACTGCTTTTGACTAAAACTCCAGCCTGATCCCGTCCAGCAGTTTAGCTTAGTAACCAGAAGTGAAGTTCCTGAAGTGTCTGTCCTGATGTCACAGTCAGCCCCCTGGTCCAGCCAGTGGTGCTGTGCTCTGTTCAAGCCCAGTGAGAGAACTGACACTCCATCCGAAATCTTCCCTCCCTGGTCCTGCTTTGCACGCTTTCTGTATCTACTCCCTGCACTGCTCAACTCCAGTCTGCAGCTCTTAACGTTGCTGTTGCCGAGCTTACACACTGGCAGTCTTACATGGCTCTCTCTCTCTCTCTCTCTCTCTGTCTCTCTCTTCCCCTAATACACTCACATACACACACACTGACTGCAGCTGTGCACGGTTCAGCCCAGCCCAGCTCACCCAACAAATCACAGTCTGCAGTGGCTGTCAGCTGACCAGAACCAGCTGCTGCACACACACACACACACACACACACACACACACACACACACACACACACACACACACACACACACACACACACACACCTAAATCATTTTTCTGATTTTCATTCTGCAGCACTCTCCCTCACCATTTTCCCTCCCAGTTGCACCAGTCCCTTTCAAGTTGGAGTTCTCCCGGCTGTGTTCGTGCGTTTCTGTCTTGTGCGATGTGAAGACTGGACACAAAGCACAGCCCGCTATCCAACACTCTGATTTGGTAAAATAAACTGTTGCTGCTTTTAGGGTTAAGGATGTTTTTGATGCCTGTGTTCGCTACGGCAGATTCAGCTAAATGTTGCAGACCGGAGGCTGGCAGAGTGCGTGTGAGGGAGTGGTGAGAGAGAGCCATTGAACAGAAAGTGGATGGAAAGTGGAGAGTGGGTGGCTTTACAGATGAAGCATGCATGTGGAGTTTTAGGATGGTCGGAGTTAACGTGAAACTGCCCTGACTCTGGTTCAGCACACAGACAAGGCAATAGGACACCGCTCTAAAACAAGTGCTTTTAAGTATAAAATTCCATGACATCAGTTCTGACAATCACTTTTACCCCTCTGATCCATCTCATGTCACCGTAACATCTGGTCCTGCTTTTCTTCTTCCATGTTCAATGTGTGTGGCTAAATGAAAGGAAATAAATGTACTGCACTGAGAACAAAATGGTTTTCATATGTTTTGCAGCAATTTGAGATTCTTCTCATTATGAAATTCCCCATGTTCGTCCTTGCCAGTCGTACTTGTTGAGCCAGAGGCCGTCCAAAAACCCAGATTTGAGGAAAGATATGGACGTAGCAGCAGTTATACCACCCAAAGGTTCCTGAGGGGACGCTGTGAAGCCGGATTCTGGTGCTGTTCTTTGCCATCTTTGTAAGTAACTGGAGCAAGAAGGGTTTAATTTGATTAAAGGGGAGGAGGTAGGGGAGGGAGATGGCAGAACAACAACCTGAATGTAGCAGGCTGAGACATCCATCCATCAAACAAAGCAAACTTCTCCTTTAAGCCTTTATATTCCCTGAATGGATTGTCAAACTAACCTCTAAGACACGAAGAAGAGGAAATGAAAATAACTCCAGACATTACTGTAATATTAAAAATGACTGAATAATGCATTGACTATATTACAGTAGAGAAGTTGCAACATCCTGCCATCGACTTCACCAGTGACTTTTAGGAAAGCTCGCATCGAGAAACTGTTGGAGAAACCGGACCTTACGTTTATTTAGAACAGCTTTCTTTAATTCAGTTATCGAAAAAGCTAAATATTTCTGAGCTTGCATTATTATCTCATACTAATATTCTGAGATGGAATTTTCTTCTCCAAAGCTACATACTGTAGGTGCACTATGTAGTTTTTTAAAGATCTCCTTTTTTATGCCTAAACAATCCAAGTAAACAAACTATCTTTGTTTTTTTATGAATGAATAAACAAACACAATTTCTATTTGCTCTGGGGACAACCTTAACTTAGTCAAAATAAATATTTCTAAGTTCGTATTATTACCTCATATCATAAATAACATAGTAATGAGTATACTGTAAATTCAGATCTTCAGCATCACTGAAATGGAAACCAGCTAGTTACCCAGACATAAGGTCACTTGGGGTTATATTTTACACATTTGACCTGTGATACATTATAATTTAGCTCCACGCATGTATCGTTTTCAAAGGCTGTCAGCAGATCTGTAATCAGGTGACACATAATGTATAGGCACACGCTCAGCTCTCAACAGAGAGTAGGAGGTAGCCATGGTGATGTTGTTAGGTCATGATTAAGGTCATTAGTGTCCATGCCAAAGCGACAGAAAACGCGGCCCACCGCCCACATAAACGCTCATTATTATAATGCTTCACATAGCTAGATATAAACAGCACAACGCACACAGGCACGCAGAAAAACGCACACGAGGAATTGGTATTCCGCTCCCACACAGTGTAAAAATATTAATGCGGCCCACTCATTAGGAGATGACAGTGCATATGTCCAGAGCAACGAACAAAGTGGAGAGAAAGAAACACCCCAACCAACCACCACCACCATCACCACCCTCCTTGCTGCCTCTGAAACCGCCAGCCTCTCACTGAGGCCTCTTCAGTGCAACATGCCTGATAGCAGCATCTAAAACACACAGAAGTCACAGAGATGGGCTTTGTTTGTACGCCAAGCCTCCACAATGGTCCTGTCATGCTAACGTGCCCACACACTCGTGCCCTGTAGATGCCAGCAAAGTCCCCATGTTACACAGCTAGCCTGGTGTTGTAACTCTCATTCACTCTGCCTGCCTTCACACTGTTTTCAAACACGGATTATATCACCCATGCTGGCTAATCTAGGTTTGTTCCCGTCCAAATGTTTGGAAAAGCTTAAACTAATCATTGCTAGTAGGGGTGCACAATATTTTCGTTTGCCAATATCTGATATGCGGAAATTTTCCAACTGTTGCCAAAGCTGAAACTGATACACGCACTTATTACTTTCCACCTAATTGCAGAGAATATCAAGTCTCCCCTATGGTGGAATTAACATATTATCATGCCAACTGAAATTGTGATGGTCCACTGGCAGATGCAGACATGTGATGCTTTCAAAATGTACATCACTGGGCAAAATGACAAAAATGCTCTGTCAATAATTTGTGTGTGTGCACTTAATTACAGCGTCATCTTATTAGTTTGTCATACTGGCGGCCAAGTTTTTTTGGCGTGTTGATTTCCTGTTTTATTTTGTAGTTCTAGCCTCTCGCCCCTTTCTACTTCCTGCTCACACAGCGTTCCCAGTGTTTCCTTCCTGTGTTGCTTTGCTCCTCCTCAGCCTGCTTTTCCCCCCACGCCTGTCTCACAGCAGCTTCGTTAGCACTGTCCTGTTCCCAGTGACTCTCCACCTGCACCTCATCACCCTCATTAGCTTAGTTCGTATTTAAGCCTGTGTTTTCGTCTGTTTTTCGTCCAGTGTACCCTGCGTTAACTGTGGCCCCCATGGCTTCTGGTTTGTTCTCTGTTTGGTATTTATCCCCTGGACTTGCCTTTACCTGTCTTTTGTTACCTGCCTTTTGGATTTTTTTTTTTTTTTTGGACAATAATTTCATAACTTAGGACATCAGCTTGTTATCAAAGCTTGCCTGTTTTATACTACCTGCCTGCCTGTGTGGGTTGCGTTTGGGTCCTTACTTTTCTTTGGAGTATTTCTTCAACATTGGCTGATGTCAATTAATTTGCTTATTATTATTTCCATTAATCAATTAGTTTTCGATTAATGGGTCTTAATCAGATAGCTGTCATAGAGGAGTAAAAAACCCAGAAAATATTCACATTTAAGAAGCTGGAATCAAAGAATTTTGACTTTTAAAAAACAAAAGACTCAAACCTATTAACCAATTATCAAAATAGTTGTCGACACATTCAATAGCTGACTACTAATCCATTAATCAGTTTATATATTATGTACTGTTCTTGATTTAGCCAATTAAATCATAATTCTTTGCACGTTACCCATAAGAAAACACTGCAGTCTTAATGCAGAGACAGTGCAGGAGGTTAATTGAGGGGAAGCTTCAACCGCTTTCGTCTTCTCTGCATTTATTTGTTATGTCGGAGCCCTTCTTGTAATTGTTTCAGTTCACCTCCTTTTTAAAACAGAGGCAGAGGTGTGAGAGAGATGAATCTAAAGCGAAACACCCGAGGCGACTTTCAGCGGAGGAGGTGCAGAGTGTTGAATAAGTGATGAGGTCCTCGCTCTTCCATGGAGCAGAATGAGAAAACTGACACACCCTCTGTGGTTGGAGGAGACATAGACCCGGAGAGGATGCGGTGTGAAGCGGCTCGGCTCCCAGGACACTCGTCCTCGAGTTAGAGTCGGTTAGGAGAATAAATAAATCACACAATGAAATGGGAGAACAAAAATCTACAAGGGTAGTGTCACATACTCGGACCAAACCACAAACACCTACCACCAGGCATGGACTGGCCATCTGGCGTACCGGGCAATGCCCGGTGGGCCGACGCACATTTTTGGGCCGAGCTGTCATAATTTAATCAAAAAGGTATGTTATAAATCATTTTTATCGAACGCGATGACCCATTGGTTGATTTTCTAGAAGGACATTGAGCTAATCCAATGAAATCTCTCAGCTCTTTTTTTTTTTTTTTTTTTTTAAATGTTTTCTAAGAGCACAATTTGGAGGGGACGGCCCATTGGTCCATCTTCAATATAGACAGTGGACTGAACCAATCAGGATATATCGTACGAAAGTGGCCCCACCCCTCCCTGGCTGTCAGCTGTAACTTCTGCTAGTTTCACTGTGTTGAGCGTGAGGAGTGGCAACATGGAGCAACCAAAGAGTTGCGTGCTAAGAGAGTGAAGAATCTCACTGTGCTGCAAAATGTGCTAAAATCACAGACATGTGCGCTGGAGGGGCTGCTGTAGCCTCCACGTCCTCTGTGACAGCAGTGCTCCATCAAGGACAGGTGGAAGGTGAAGACAGCAGCAGCGGGCAGGGAGAGGAGCAGCCAGAGATGCTGCTGACTGACAGGGACAGTGTAGTACAGCCGGTAAGCAGGTAGTAAGGTTAGGATAGTACAGGGACTGTGAGGTGATGGAGGTAACGTTAGCTCTATTACATGTAGAGTTCTCAACGGGTCGGTCCGGCCCGACAACCCGACCGGACCCGCGGGTTCAGGCCGGCTTCGCGTGTGGTGAAGAGACAGTTGATGCGGGTATGTCGGGCTGCGTCGGGTTCGGGCTTAAAAACCCGCGGGCCGGGTCGGGTCGTAATTTTCAGGCCCCTTGAAAACTCTACTTACATGAGAATGATGAGCAATGACGATTGATTAGTATCAATATTAATTGGTATTGCATACTTCACAAAATCTGGCAGCCAGGGCACCTTATTCTGATGAAATAGCAAACGGTGAAGGCTGAGAAGTGTTGGATGAGCAGCAAGTGTCCATTTTAGGCTCCATCATGGCATTTTAGATATTTAGGTTAAAGGTGTGTTGACAGGCTGCATAGTAGTTTGAATTTGTTGCAACCCTCTATGCTGTGGTTAAACATGTTTTTTTTTTAAAAAAACAGATTTTAAAACTGCTAAATGATAAATAAAAGCTTTGCAATTTAAGCATTGCTAAAGTAAGTGTAAAAAAAAAGTATAAAAGTATTATTAGCAGAAGGTATGCCCACATTCAATATGAGTAACATAGTGTTAAATGCTTTTAAGACAAGTTGCTTTGCATGAGTTCATAAAGCAGCCCTGTTTGTAGCCTGATACAAATGCATGTTATAGCTTTTTAAAGGAGGGAGCACCTTTTAACCTGGAGAATTAGTATTGAGCTGCTATATCAGGGAAATTCAAAAATTACTTATTCGTGATGACTTCAATAAAAAGGATTAAATAATCAATTGAACTACACAGAGCAGACAAAAGTGGTGGAGTTAACAATAGACGCTGAACGTCTGAGATTTAGGATGCTGATGATACATTATGCTTGCAGTATATACCTAAGGAGGTAGAACTATGTGTTGAGTAAATGTACTTATTTGCTTTCCACAATGGTTATTTGACAGACTTCTAAAGACATAGTTATAGGATTGAAAGGGTTTGTGAGCGTTTTTCCAGTCAAGTCAGTAAACATATGCATACCTCACAATAATTAGAGTTGGGTTTGGGATAATAGTAAAATACATTCCTTCGGGGAACACATACATAAATTACTAGTCGGATGTGCTCCGCTAATTATGAGGGGCCGGTCTGAGCCAAAAATGCCAGGGCCGATTTTTTGTCCCAGTCCAGCCCTGCCTACCACCGCGCACACGGTGAGACAGAAGAATCGGCTGTTCGTATCATGTGTAACTCGAAAATCCAATTTCTGAACTCCCTTGGACGCATAATAAAAGCCAAACACTATGACAGTATCTTCTGAAATGCTTTTCTAGAGGGCAGTTTATACATAGATCTTATTTGTTCTGTAGGAGGTATAAATGGTGTTCTTTGTTTGAGGAAATGAGAGAAGAAGAAAGTGTTAATCTGATACACTTGGGGAAGAACCTGATACTTTTGACTGACTTCTGGAGAAAGAATGAGGAAATGATACAGGGGTTACACAACCACTTGATAGCATTAATAAACAGACAATAGATAATTGATGATGAGGTATCTTATTGTTCATAGTTGTTCAGCTACACCAATTAGGGGGCTTTGACTAAAGATTATATTTCATTGTCCATTCATCTGTCAGTTATTTTCTTGATGAATCAATTAGTTGTTTGGTCTATAAAGGTTTCATAACAATCACTGTTTCACAAAAAGCCCAAAACGATGTCCTCACATGTGTTGTTTAATCTACAACCCCAAGATATTCAGTTAACTGTTAAAGAGGAGTACATAAACTCTTACTAAAACTGATTCATAGATTATCAAGATCGATTCATCAGTTTCGAAGACAGGAGTGGTCAAAGAAGTATTTTAATCCTTTACTTACCAATATAAAAAATACTTTATTTATTATTATTTATTATTTTTACGCTTGTATTCACATGTTAGCAGCATTTTCATGTTTGCTGGTTATTGCAGCTTTATTTATGATGATGATTAATATGGTTTATACCAATGTAATTAATGATTTATACTGTATATTAAATGTTAACACAACATTGTCTAGAAATTGGCATTTTGTGCGATTCTGTGGTAAATACAAATCTCAGGTGTGTAACAGTTTGTTAGACATAATGTAGGTGTTGAGTACAAATAACACTCGTTACGTCATCACACTGTTATGTGTTGAAAACTTGTGTATGTTGAAGTAAACACTGTGATCCTGCCCTCTCACTGAAGATACATGCAGAAACAAGTGATGGAGGGGCGAATGATCAACATGATTTAGAAGCTGTTCGTTTAAGGTTATTTAAGGTTTTGGGAAATAGCAGTTACACACCAACTATACCAGTCAAATATATTCTAGGTTTTCCAAAACTGGAAAAAAAGTACTGCTCATTTCTAGGAAATGAAGAATCGGGTGGACCTTTTAAATTACGCGTTGCACTGCCTGACGATGTGTCCTCCCTGTGCTTCTGTGTGTGACCGGGGTTAAGCGGCGTGTAAGTCTGAACCTCTGTAAAGGATGACATCATCGGGGCGTACGGGGCAGTGGGCCGCCATCATTTGTGGAGTTAATGTTTTCCAGCTGTAGAACCTCAGTCTCTATAATCCTCCTGTTCCAGGAACTGTTCCTCCGCTGAACAGCGCAGGAGGTGACAAAGCAAGCGGACATGTTCACCACATTTGCAGGAGTTTGATGTTTGTCTGTGAACGCTGCATATGCATGCAGGTTAACTATTTAAACAAAAGACAAACACGGGCCATTTTACTGACTTCAAATACCTCGGCCAACTAGGCCAAGTAGGAAACCACAGTCCATTAAAGCTCCTGCCTTGTAAGCAGTTAGCCCTGCTATAGTTAGGCTCCCTGTAGAGCGGGAGGCTGACTCATGGCAGCGGGTGTTTGATGTGGCGCAGAGCTCCACTGAGTTTACTTGGGAAAACACTCTCCTGTTCCCATGGTGACCACAACAGGAAGGATGCTGTCACTCAAGGGGGGGGCAGGGTTCCCAAGAAGACTACGGCCTGGCTCCCAGCGCTCGCAGGGGGACACGGGGTCAACCTCTTTTCTGGCTGCACTTCTCTCCCGCTATTCTCACACAGCAACGCACACGTACAGTGTTTCTCTCTGACGTGCTGCGGAGAAGTTCGGGTTCGAAGACAGGAGGCAGCTAAAGACAAACTCTGAAAAACTTGTAAATAAGGATCATTTATCTGTTTCTGCATCTGCTGTTCAGAAGACTGGTGGTTACAGTAGAGAAAGTTGTAGTAGCAGAAAGTGATTACTGTGCTGTTCTTTGAGTCGACAGTGATGTTAATATTGTCTCAGACTCTTCCTGACATGCTGCTCAGTAAACCCTCAGTCTGCAGATGCAACACCGCAGCACGTTGTCTGTTGCACAAAACAGGAAGACGTTTTAGAGTCAGTTTTTCACCTGATGCACTGAGGCGTTCGAGAAATCTATTTCTGCACGATTCACCACAAAATGTCTCCCTGTTAACTGATTAGAAACAATAATCCAACAAAGATCCACTGATAATGTACCTATCAGATGTGTTTGTGGAGATTGCTATGTGCTTTTTTGAGTGCAACAGAAGTCAAAAGAATGGATCTAAGACTTTCTCTATTCAAACACGACATTTCACTTGAAACTTCAGGGGTTTTCTTGCTCCTGACTCATTTCGGTCTTGATTCTGTTGCTCCTCCAGAGCTTCTTCTTTCACTTTGTTACTCGTCTGTCTCCATTTCACAGCATATATCTGCCAATACCTGCCTGTCATGAGACGCACGCTCGCCCTTTTTACTTGTTGATGGGGGAAATTAGATGCAACGGGTCAGCCTCCAAATGTAAACACTACAGGAATACATGATATGTGAGAAAGCAATCGCAAATATGAACCTTAATCATCGCTCTAATCCTAAATATGCTTGTACTTGTGTACTTTGAGATAACAAAATCCTGCAGTGAACCTGAAGACGGACGGTGTGGAATGTCTGACACAGATTCATCTGGCTCCGAGTCCAGCTCTCCCCTGGAGGAGGTAACAGGAAGAGCGGAGTTCAGAGCCACAGCACTCTGCCAATGCCATCTAGTGCCGAGACTTCAACACAGCAGGCAGTGTGGACCAGAGAGCGCCTCTGTGCCGTCTCCACACCTCTGTGCAGCAGCTGCTCTCACTGCCACGTCTCTAACGAGAGACCTCCAGGAGGCGCTCTGTGTCAGAGATACTATCTGCTCCTCTGGCAGCTGGTTTGTTTAGAAAAGGAAGCTATTAAAATGTCTTTAACTGAGAAGTAAAGTCCCGAGGCTGGAGGGATGTTGGGGGAGGGACCAAGAGAGGGGAGATGAGGTGGAGAGAGGAAGTTGGTGAGAAACAACTCCGGGAAAGGGGGGGGGCATTGTTAAAAATTTCCATTTATTTCTTCAAAGACGTCCCTCTTTAAATTCACCCCTGATAACAATCAACTTCATCTTTTCTCCTGCCCATCCACCCGACACACCCACCAAAGACCTGCTCAGCTCTTTTCTTTACTGTATTTCTACTTTTTTTTTTCACAGCGATTCAGTGGAAATGCAAATGGATTTACAGCACTCAAGCTGTTTTGGGCACCACCATTTTCCCCTAAACTTTTTTATTTTACATAAGTATATCATTTTCATGATGCTGGCGTAGGGGGTCTTTGTTCCAGTGAGGTGACCCACATTCACTGTTAGACACTGTGAGAAACCCTTGGGACACAAGCCAGACATCACCGCGCTGCAGGGACGTTATTGTTCCTTGATCTCCTCTGTGAAACGCTCCCTTTAGCTTGGACTTTGTGAAATAAAACCACCTCTTATACCTGTCTGAAACCTGCCTGTTCCATTTGTTTTTATCATTCACTCACGGACTCGCTACATTCATAAAAATGCATCATAGCAGAAAAAAATCTGGAAAATGAGAAGACTGGAATCATTTAGCAGCCATGCAGCGGCAGAAAACACACACGGCTACTGTACTGTCACGGAGCTGATGTCTCATTAATTCATTCTCCCACGTGGCATCTCTCCACATCTCCCTGCTGTTTTCCCCTCCCTCCCCTCCCCCCTTTCCTCCTCCTCCGCTGTCCCGTAACGGGGGGCCTCAGCCGTCCACGCTTGACGGCTGAGGTCACCGGCTTCTTATGCGCTTGGCAATAAATATTTGCGATAATACCCATCATTCTGAAGATTCACGAGGAAGTGAAGCTTTCTCTGGTCCGTGCGGTACTTTTGAAAATGTGAGTCACCGCCGTGATTCGATGTTATTGATGGTTTAAATGAGAAACACAGGGAAAAGTTGAAGATAATAACAGCGAGCAGAGCAAATCTGGATTTTTTTCCCCTTCCAGGATTGAGAGAACATTCATTAGAAACAGAAAGAGGACCCTCACTGCAGAGGAAGGAGTATTTTGGCGCTATTAATCTGTTCTTTTAATCCTGATATTACTGGAAAAAGTTCCGCAGCAACATAATAAATACCAGCCCGGTACGGCGGTCGTGATTGCTCCCCTCAGCGTGGCCATGTATCCGTTTTTTTCTCTGTGATCTTATCTGAACCATTTACACAGCTGTTCGGCCTCTCCTGCTTCCTGTCCAGGTAAGAGAGTCTCCAACCAATAAGACAGTTCACTGACTCCCGTCACACCAGCCAAGTCAAACTCTGAAATACCCCAAAATCTCCTCTTACTTCCCGTTTGTGCCCCTGACACTCGGAAACCGCGACTGCTCCTTAAGCAATTACCCCTAATGATTTCTGTTTCCTGTAGCTTTCTCAGCTTGAAAAATGCGCCCTCGCTCTGAACCTGCCATATTCATCCTCAATCAGGCCCAAGCCAATATTTACTCTCATGCAGACATGCCAGAAACACATACCGGCACAATGGATGCCACAAGCTACTATGCTTGTGAACAGTCGGCCGCGAGCGAAAAAAAATGAATCACGAGACTTTATGCCAACCCCCAGCCTGCACCCTCACAGTCAAGAAAAAGCCCCAGCAGAATGTCTGTTTTGCAATAAATCATTCAGCGATGACGCCTACGTATGACACCTACACAAAGCCTACATGTGACCTCTGTGTAACCTCCACACCAGCGCTAACTATCTGCCAGACGCCCACTCAGCACAGCTCCCTCCTCCCAGAGGTCCCAGTTTAGACCGAGGACGCAGCTGGCTCTGAACACTTTTCCTCGTGCCTTTTCATATGTATGATCCTCTCTTACCTTTTCCCCCCTCCCACCTTCCTCCCCTCATTGCCTCCTCGATTTCTCTCCAGCCTCCTCCATCTCCCTCTTTGTGCTTTTTTTTTTTTTCCTCCCTTATTTCTTTTGCAGATCCGCTTTCAGCTCTTTGGCTGACATTTGAGGCGCACAAAATTGATGTACGCGCACAGACAGATACAGAGGCAGACAAACAGTGAGCCAGCGCAGGCCCATAGAAAAAGGCTTTAAATCCAAAAGAGAAGAGAAAAAAAACAAAAAACGCTAAAAAACCGACAGACGCCCGCCCTCTAACATCAGCATTCACAAGCATGACAGAGGATCATGAATCCGAGCATTGTTTCTTCACCTTAACTACCTTCACTTAAAGAGCGCTTTGGCTCGGGGCGATGTTTCCTGTGGGATGCGTGTCGACGAGACTCCGCTTTGTGTCAGTCAGCATGAATAGCAATGAGTGGAACCGGTATCTCTGAGACGAATCCATCTGTACTGTATGAAACAAAGCAGTGAGCCCAGACACTGACTACACACTTGGCCTGGGCAATACATGGTAATATATCATTATTGTTTTATGACACTATACATCGTCTTGCATTTTGGATATCATTATGCTGTAATATGGCATATGGTGTTGTCTCCTTTAAAGGCTCCAGTACAGTAAAATGATATAATTTTCTGAACTTATCAGACTGATTATTTCTCACTGCTGATTATTTATCAAAAATCTTATTGTGGTAATATTTTGTGACCATATTCATAGTCATCCCTCTAGTGTTGATTTCGAGGTATTGGGTCAAAAATAGGGCTGGAACGATTAGTTGCCTGCATATGAAGAGCTTTTAAAGAGATTTCAAAATATCGATATATATCTTGTATATCGCGATACGGCCTAAAATATCGCAATATCCTTTTAAGGTATATCGCCCAGCTCGACCATACAACTCTAAGAGTTGTGATAAAGAGGCGAGTTGTATTATATATCAATGACTTCCTTTCATCCTGCTGAATTATTGAACTGTGACTAGTTATGTACTTTAATTCTCAGTAAAAAGGTTGCCAACAACCTTAAAGATAAAGCTGGCTGAATTTCTGGTGTGATGTCATTTATCTTTGCAGCCAGTCACACACATTTTATTAAATAGTTTATTTAAGCACTGTAAATTAAGGACAGATTCATAACATTTGTGATGTGATAAATTCAGTTTATTCTATTATTCTATTCTAAAAACAACAATAGTGTGTCAGAAAGTTACCAGTGAAGGATCTATATATTTATCTGGCATTTCACCGACTGAGCATGTTGACAGCAGCTGTATCTTGAAACTATGGACTTCTCCTCAGTCGATTATCTCGTGCTCTGGCCTGTTATGCCAGCTATGTCTTCTTGTGCCCTGTTACTCAAGACAACACGTTATCTGGAAGTGAAAACTCTCTGTTCTATTTCTAACAGGGAGGCAGACATAACACTGTGCGTGTGCATATGTGTGGATGGATGTGGATAACTGGTGGTGAAATTTTTATAATGGCTTTCTGTTCCCGTCTCTTTCGGTTTTACTTTTTTTTGACACCGGGGCAGAGAGGACAGACCCGGTCAGACGGGATTATTGGCGCGTCAGCCGGGTTTGATCAAAGCTGGCAGGGGAGACGGTCAGACAGGCAGAACAAAAAGATCTTAGAGGATTTCAACCGTGCAAAAAAAAAAAAAACACAGCTCACATTTAGAATGCAGACACATTTTCTTTACATCCGGCCAATTTGTTGCTTAATTAGATCACTCCTGTCCTCTCTATGTCTCACCCAGTCCAACCAGTGTTAATGAGGGAAAGTCCACATCACGTATGACTGCCACACAGTGTGTATTGGAGTGTGTGTGTGTGTGCTCTCACAGATACAACAGGGCGAGGGCAGCAGGGCATGGGGGTCGGACGGTAATGGCTGTAGCACATTCAGGCCTCCTACTCAGGAATGCAGAGTGAGGGAGAGACACAACACTGCAATTCACTCGCAGAGAACTATTCTTAGTCCAGTATGTGAAGTGGACCCCCCCTCCCCCCCCTCCCCCATGACCCCCTCCCTTGGGGCCCGTGGAAAGAGTCTGGGTGGACCAGTGGACATGGTGTCCATTAAGGTGCGGGGTGAGGGTGGATGGAGAGCTTCAGAGAAAGAGAAAGAGAGAGAGAGAGGATAAAAGTTAAGCTCCAGTGAGGCAAAGCCCAGTCAGCTAAGTCTGAATGGAGCAGTTCACTGGCTGTGAAGCCTCCCCAAAGAGCCTATTGTAAACGTACGTTGGCACAATGCATGGAGCCCCGGGGACCTCTCTCTCTCCTCCTCTCATGTGACCTCTCACAAACACTGACATACTGACACATACTTTCTCTCCATCCAGCTTTCCTACCTGGACCAAACAGACTTTTTTTGTCCTCTGATACAAGCAACACCAGCTGAAGAAGCTACGTGTATTAGAGGGAGGGAAGAAAAGAAAAAAAGAATTTCCTGCGCTCACACACCACTGAGATCACTGTGCAGCATCACACAGAGTTCAAACAGTGGGGGGATTCAGCTGGAGACAGTGTCACTAGTGACAGTGACAGGCTCAGATTTATGTTTTCTCTCTCTGTGTTCTCTCTCTCTCGCTCTCTCTGCTTTTATTTCTCTGTCCTGTCTGAATGAGTCATTGAGAAGATCGGGACGGACACACACCAAGGCCCTGGCAGTGCACGGTCCTACTGTTATCGGGCAAACATGGCTCAGTCGTCTGCAGCTCAGTCATAACAAATGTCAAAGAGCTATTCATCTCTTCTAATCCCTCTCTCTATTCTCTTGTCTGCATGTACACACACACACACACACACACACACACACACACACACACACACACCGGTGACACTAGAAGCATTCACTCAAAATAAAAAGGGGTGAGTACTGAAGAGTCGGGCGAATGTAAATCCAGTTGATTTAGGGGAAAAGAAAGGGAGCAGAAAGGAAGTGTAGGCAATTAGGGAATTCACGTAAAGATGGAGAAGGCTAAGAGAAGAAAGGCGGAGAGAGAGGGTAGCAGAAGAAGTGAAAATATAAGAGGAAGGGGAAAAGAACCTGGAGGGAGGAGGAGGAGGAGGAGGAGGAGGAGGAGGAGGAGGAGGAGGAGGAGGTGAAGGGAGGTTTGACAGGAGGAAGAGAACGAGTATGCGTCACCCTGCTGATGAAATCTCTCTAGTGGTATGAACACGCGCTTCGGTTGCACCGCATGACGAGGGGTGCCGCGAAGAGCTGCACAGCATGGCTTTTCAGAAAAGCTGCACGCTGAGTTGTTCAGACTGAGATATCACAAAGTACATCGTGTGTGTGTGTGCAGGAGACAGAGACACGACATCCTGTCCCACACTACGTAAACACAAGCTCTGAGGTGACGCCTTCTTAACTGGGTTTGACACATATAGAGTGCAAGGTAAGGCATGATCGCAAACTGGGGCGGAAAGGGGGGAACGCAATGCGTGTGGATCATCACATGCATCGGCCTCAAGAGGTCACAAAACAGTGGAGCAAAGGTGACGCAGACGTAAAAAAAACGAAGTATATTCAACTTTGAGACGAAGGAACGTGCAGCACTAAGCGTTTTTATTTTTCATCATGGTTTTTGCCTACTGACCAATAGTGCCATGTATCAGTGCTACACTCAGCAGGCTTCATAACTATGCTCAGAACACTGTATAAAGTATTTCATAATGACTTCAAGTATCATAACACACTACCACACAAAAACTGCTGCTCACTCTCTCCGTTTGTAAGACTCACAGTGTTTTAAATCATTTTATAACACAATATAATCACTATTGTAATGCATCATACGGTGTTATGATGAGTGTTTATGATTGCTTATAACTACAGGCAGGTTAGTGCTCGTAACTATGCTTATACTGCCCTGTGGGGGCCTATGCATCATAATGCCTTACAATGTATTATAGACATGCACATCATACAAAGGCATAATGATGCTTTCATAGAGAAATTAACTTTCAATTATTAAGAATATTCACCTGAATTGGAAAGTGAAATATCTATTTTTATATGCTAAGTAAATCAAAGATAAACAAAATAAAACCACACAACCATAAATAAAATGAACTACTGGACTCTGTTTGAGGTACAAAAATGATTGAGATACATATATATCGATATGTTGATGAGATAAGTACCATTAGCTGATAATGTAATTTTTATGACAGGCATCATATCATAAATATATAATCACTGTATTTAAATTTTATTTCATGTTCTATATCTCGACTGCACAATAAACCCTGATAAACATACTGTAAAGTGCTGCTTTGACGGTTCCGTTGCGATGTTGAAACTCAAAAAGCTCTTTCTTGACAGTTCTTTCTGGGAGAGTCTCTGTTCTTTCTATCTTATTTATGCGGTTATACAATCCGACTGTGGTCTGATTTCCAAAACCATGACTTATGTAAGAGAACGACTCTATTGGCAGGCAAGGAAACGTCGCCTCTGTTGATTTGTGAGGCAGCTTAGTATCCGACTCCATGGAAGTAAAGACAACAGCACAGCATTTGTTCCTGAAGCGTTGGGAGGCCGACTTTCTTCAAGAACTGGAACACTTGTGAGTGTCCATGGGGACCTGAAAAGTTGCAAGCGTGGAAACTTATGAATCTGGCACAAAGATACTAACGATTGTGTGCACACTCAAGCAGGAGCCTGTTAAAGCCAGCGAGACACCCTGACATGTGAAGCTGCAACCATTAGTTGATCAAAAGAAACTTTGTCAACACATAAACACGCTGTATTTTCTGTGTTTATAAGAAGTTATCTGCAGAAGGGCCTCAGCATGAACTCCTTTGGGAGGTCTAACAGATCTACTGAATCTCTCTCTTCCTCTTCTCAACCTTCCTCTCTCTCTCACTTTGTGGGTTTCCCCTCTTTATGGCCTAGCTGTCTAAAAATGATAAGACCACCGACGTCTGGCCCAATTACAACCACGATGCTGTTTCCGGCTCCACTCCAGTTTCTAGCCTACCTTGCCCTGCCCAGATGTGATAAGAGGCATGTGACAGAGCTGTCGGGACCGGTGCGGATTCCCGGCCGGTTCGGGCTTGACAACAACCTCACAAGACAGAGGCGAGTTAGATAAATGAAATAAAGCGCAAGAGGTGATAGAAGATGGACTGGGTGTTCAGGAGGCGGTTACTAAGACAATTAAAAGAATAAATCTAATAGCAGCAGCTCGGCAAATTAATTTATAAAACACTTGGAAGATTGGGAACACAAGAGCGACGGGTGAGAAGAAATAAGATATACGAGACGGGGAAAATATGCGAGGAGGAGTGATAGGAGCGCTTCCTGTTTGAATTCCATCCCGGCTGACCTTTCTCTGTTGCCGTGGTAACAGAGGCATTGCTGTTGGGAGAGGAGGCTAATTACTGGTAATCTAACTGGTTTTCTCTCCTCTGGGAGAGTGGATTTAAAGCATTATCAGTCACACTAGCTCGCATGAGACGGGCGTATTAGCCGGTGTTGGATGCTGCCAGCGACGAACTGAAGTGACACTGACAACTATCTTGTTATGCGGTCAAATCGCGATTTTAAAAAAAAAATCACCGACACAGATGTAAGCCAGTTGCAAACCCACATGCGTGCTACAGGATTCTGTATGCAGCCTAAGTGGTTTGTTTCGCAGAACCACAAGTACCACACATACGCACACACACTCAAATTAGGCTGCTACGTGTGTTTACTGGGCTGATACGCAGGTCAGCAGTCATGCACAATGCATCCAGGGTAAGATGACATGATGTGCCATGAGGAGAGAGCAGAGTCAGGCTGACAGCATGTCCCCCCAAACGACCACACACGCCCTCGACACATCACTGGGGCACGCTGGGTAGACGGCCCCCCTCGAACAAACGACTGCTGCACACTGTCTGACACACATTTTAGCTCCAGACAGACAGACATGCCCAGTAGTGATATTTTACTAGAAGAAGAACAGATACAAGCATGCAAAACATGACTAGTTTAAGCCCAGAAGACAAAGAAATACACGGTGATGTGAATACAAATTGATTAAAAGCAGATTAAAATTAAACTAATCTAATGTGACAAGCCAAAAGCAATTTCATTTACAGAGGAGAGGAGAGGAGTAGAAAAGAGATCTGAAATATCTCCCTTCTTCCACAAAGCGTAAAGTGAGATGACTGTCAAAAAAGGAATACATTCTGAGAGTGAGTGACGATGAAAAAGATAAAGGGAGGTCAATGAAATATGAACACCTTTTTCAATATTTAAGAGCACGCGGTGCAAGCTGTGGGTCATGTCTAAAATGCAGAAAAGTACAGGAAGGAAAAGCACTTGAACTTTAACCAGAGTGTGACTACAGTTTCTATAAAGTATGTGAGAGTGTATGTTCACATTTTAGTGTGAAGGCCAAAGAACACACACTGCTCGCCTGCGATTAGCGGTAGCATGCACATGAGCATGAACAGAGGTGAACCGCATTGGTAGAGGACCACCATACCAAAGGATTTTTAAGCCCATTAAATACAGGTCAAATACATTTCTCATCACTGTCAGCCAGTTTCCAGAGTACAACATACATTTTATTTTTAGCAGGAGAGACCTTGCTGTCCGTCCTGATTACACTGATTACTTATATTATTTTGTTGTTAACTTAAAGGTGGAATATGTAAGAATTAGCCACCTGTCAAGTTAACACTCAAAACAATTAGGGGGCAGCATATCACCGGAGTAACTGCAGCTGCCGTTAGCTATTTAGCTCATTTAACTGTGTAGTTATTGGTCCACACTGCTTTTTTTCCTCTTTTTTTTTTACATATTGCCCATTTTTTATTTGGGGATAATGGACAAAAAATCTGATGATTTTGCCTCAGGCACTGGGAAACTGTGATGGAAATTATGAGATTTTTCAAAAAAAATTCTGCGGTATAGACTTCATACTTATCAATACACATACAATACCTTATCAATCAGTTAATTAATTTACAAAATACTTGATGGGTGAATAATTAATTATGAAAATACTTGGTGGTTAAAGCCATTGTCAGTAAACCAATAGCAGAGACTTTGCTTGAAATAACAAGCAGCAGTGATTTACTTTGAAAAATGGTCAGCAGCAGCAATGTACAAACGATACATACAGCAGTTTGTGGTTGATAGGAAAATTAGGAAAATAAAACATTGGTATAAAGATTGCACATGCTTCACCTTTACATTATGGGATTACAAAGCCATGGACAACACGACACAGATGGAACACTTCCCGATAAATGCCTGCAAACTGGGAATGGGCAACAAAAATAGTCAAAATGCGATCAGGCGTGAAGCTGGTACCATAAGGGCACCAAAGATGCCAAACGCAAGGAGTGGCACTATCTAGCGCCAAAGGAAAGAGAGGACCACGGTCGTAGAACACCAAACATTAGGATATCATGCGGAAAAATGCATGAGCGTGCATATGGCCTTCAGCAAGGAGCAATCGTGGTGACTGCAGACAGGCAGCCCTGTGCTGCTGCGCAAATAAACTCCCGAGCTGCAGTTGGATGCCAGGGTGGGCATGTTGGCCCCAGTGTCTGGCTGTGTGGTTGGTGTGGCTGGCATCCTCCAGGCTTGGTATGACATGTGGTTCATCCCAGCAGGCAGCCAGAGTCACAACAAGAATGACACTTGTGTCCACACAGCCACGCTGCTCACTTTTGCTGAGAGTCATAATAAACACCCTGGTGCCAGTTTTGGCTCTGAAATGCTGTTAATTTTGTTGCTAATGTGATTTATATAATGCAGCTCAGTCATGTTTCATACACTGTTAATTTCATAACAAGAAATGCATTGACAGGATAAAAATAGATCATTGATGATAAAAACTAGGATGAAATGTATATGCTGTGTTAGTGGTGGGCTTTCGGACGAGGCTTTGGCAGTATCTCATGCCGCTACATCAGGCCAATCAACCTGTAGTGACCTACCAAATATCCCCGTGTGTTGCCTCTGCTGCCAAGACACCTCTGCATGCATGTTTCAAAATAAAAGTCTGTAGATGCTTTAACAGCTGTTCAATATTGTGAAAAATATTGCATTTGACAGCAAATATTGCGATATTCGATGGATACAACTTACTTGAAGAGTCAGTCGAAGGCACACCACCTTGCCATTAATGTCACGATGAGTTAGCTAACTGTGAGACGCAATGTTAAGAAAAGCAGATTCATGGGCAGTCGGCTAAATTAACCTGTCTCAGATGTTGGTAGCATGGATGGAAACCAGCTTTTCTTGTGTAAAAACCTTGCAGTTTGCAGTCGCAAAATAATGTATAACAGAGCATGACTTCCCGGCTAACATGGGTTGCTGGGTTAATATGTCAGCTAATGTCAGGTTGCTAGCTTCAGAGCTTGTGAGTGAAACATGTGAGGCTGGACGACTAACGTTGAAGCTTGTCTGGGACTAGTTCACTTTTCAGTCAGACAAATGAAATAAATTATTTTAGGAAGCTGTTTTGACTTTTTAGTTTTCCGCTTCATCATTCCAGGAGTAAATGTTGAATGCACAATGTAATAATGAAAGCATCTGCGTTTACAGTGGTTCCCCACAGACATTGATGTCACCATACAATTCTCCCAGGAAAAGGAAGGTTAAATGGTGATCCAGTCAGGTTGGCACCCTGGCGCCAATTCTGTCTGCCTTCACATTTCTATTATAGACTTTATGGCTGAATAAACTCATGTTTTGTCCCGTGTTGTTGTGATCTGTTTTTGAAAGCCCTAAAAAATGATCCAGTTTTCTTTGCAGCAGCAGAGCCAACAGTAATACCACTTGGAAATGTGAGGGGGTGGGAACGTTGTCTTTTGCCACGAAAATGGAAAGCTGATTAAAATAGAACTTTTTGTTGAGTAAAACTAGACACTGATACAAAACCTGCTTGATTATCTTGTATATTAAACATGTCTCATGTGTGTCAGTCTGTTTTTATATTTAACATATTTGGTGTACAGCAGCTCGGAGCCAGACAGAGGCCAGAAACGATGTAATGGGAAAGATCCCATGGTCACTGAAGCAGGAAACTGTACTTTTTTTTTGAAAAACCCAAACTCAACCACCATTACATCCTTCATTCTTGTATCTATCTAGCCTTCCATGCTCCCTGCATATTTGAGGACGGGTGGGCTGACCACCATGAGGAACAGTGAGGTAGTCAGAAAGCAGTGATCGCTTTCGCAGAGCAGCTCATCAGGAGGAAAACGCAGCATGCACCAGGGGGATTTACCAGGTATCATGTAGGCTATGCTACACACTCACAAATACACACACACACACACAACCACACACACTTCAGAAACTGATCTAACCCGGCCAGGGCGCATTGCTGAGCAGTGGAGCTGACAGAAACACAAAGGGAAACAGTGTCCAAACTCAAATATAGAGGGGTCTGAATGAGTGAAAGCATGGTGGGATGGGGAAGTAAAGTCAAGGGAGAATGGGGGGGGTGACGTTAAGTGAAAAAAAAATGGCTACTAGGAAAAGAGAGAGGGGGTCAGTGAGAGAAAGAGGCTCACGCTTCATTGAGTGTTATGCCACAGGGTCTGATTCTGCTGACCTGGTTTCTTTCACCAACAAAAGGTCGTGCATTAACACACTGACAAAAAAACAAAACGTCCACACACATGCACACACACACATGCACACACAACGCCTATGGACATTTACACACCCACTTAAGCTAAAGCCTGTGCACACAAGCGTTATACCTACACATTTACACACACGCTTGGTCTTCAATCCAGCTTCCCCTCTCTCATTTCTGCTTCCTATATCTGTATATTGAATGACTTCAAGTAATTATTTATGGCTGTTTTTTTATTTCATCTTTAGAGGCTTTTTTCAAGGTACAGGAGAGGATTGAGACTACAAGTCTCTTGCACTGGAGGATGTGTTTCTGCAGAAACTGACGCAGATCAAAGTCTCAGTCATGGTTTCCATTTCAGTTCTCACCCTTTAAAACAACTTTTGAGAAACGATAAGTGTTCTGGTAAATCCTGCAAAGGGGGGTGGGTAGCATCACGACATATGTGTGAGATGACAGAAACTTTTCAACCATGTGAGAATTTCCCACCTTTAATGTTGCGTATCGCTTTACAGGATTGTTTTAGGGGTTTTTAGTCAGGTATTGTTTTGGATTAGAGCCAAAACAGGTGTGCCTGTCTGGTAATTTTATACATTGACTATTTCTTGACTGATTATCCAGAAAATGTTCTGCATCACAATGTATGTTTGATGCTGTTTATTTTCTTGTATCTGTATCCTGTGCAGCACTTTGTAACTTTGGTTTTAAAAGGAGCAACATAAACAAAACTATACTTACTGACCACCTTGCTTACTTATATCTATATTCAGTGGGAGAATAAGTACGTAAATCATTTTATTTAAGTAAAAAGTAGCGATACTACAGTGTTAAAGTACTCTGTTACAAGTAAAAGTCCTGCAGTCCAATGTTACTTCAGTAAAAGCACAAACGTATGAGCATCAAAATACAGTCAGTGTGCCAGAAGTAAAAGTTCTCACTATGCAGTAAGGTCAAGTTCAGAATAGCAAATATTCTAATATTCAATTATATTGATGTATTACAGTATGTGTGAGCATTATTTTATTGTGGTGGGCTGATTTCAACGACATTATATGCAGTACTGCTGTGAGTATCTTACAGTAATCCATAAGAGCAAATTATTTTGATTTTGATTATTTATTTGTTAATTAATAATCAAAATCTCTAACTAAATGTAGAGAAGTAACAATCTGCATTTCCAAATCTGCTGAAGAAAAGCATTAAGTTGCATAATTACCTCAAAACAGTACTTGAGTAAATGCACTCAAGTACTGTACATTCATTTCCTGATATAAACTTGGATCATTACTAGGATATAAAAAGGTTTTATCTATGTTGACCAGCCCTTATTCAGCATGTATCTATTCCACTAAATATTTCATATTCTTACATAAACTACAAACATACTGAGCTGAGAGCATCAATGATCAAATAAAGTATTACTGGAGCGAAATTTGTTCAGAGTCGGCTTCTGGTGCAATGAACCTACAACATCAGACAGCATGGAGCTGTTAGCTTCGTCCGATCTACACAAGCCCTTTTTTCAAGCAACCACTTTTGACTGTCACAGCAGAAAAACCATAAGAATTACTAAAAACAATCACAGCGGCTCTGTGTCCTACAGTGAGGAATGGAAAATACCAGGACATAGTAACTGAAGCAGCTACATGGAATTCAGCCATCACTCATCTGATTATTCACACCTGTGCTTTTACTTCTATGCCATGTCATAATTCAGAGCTCCAGACACATTTTTCTCACTGGTTGCACTGGTGCGCCAAACTTTTTCATTTAGCTGTGCCAGGACATAATGTAGGTGCACCCAATAACACATTTTACTTTAAATTTCTTAACACATGGTGTGAATGATTGTTAAAGACCTGTTCTTCCTCATTTAAATCAGACGCAACGAGAAACTGTGATGATCTCAAAGTGAACAGTCAAATTTCAGGCGCACTTGTGCGATCATTGAAAATGTTTAGTCTCGCTTGACAGACTTTTAGGTGCATGTGTGGCCGGAATAGTCGCACCCTGGAGCACTGCAGTTTCTCAAACAATAGTGAAGTTAATGCAAAAAAAAAAACATGTTGAGAGACTTTTACTAGATAATGTCTTTTCATAAGTATGACTGCTGTGAAACATGTCGATGATGGCTGCACATCAGTCATCTCAAGCGCATGTTCTTACGCAGAGACTTATCTGTCTCCATCGATCTCCTCTCTATCTCTCACTTCCTTCATAATACGAGTCACTTGTCTGTAGTGTATTGGCTTGTGAAAACCACAGACTCAGTGTGTGACTTCAGCTGCAGGGCTTTGAAGTGAGGCAGTGATGCTTAGTGTGTTCTTACTGCAGTGCAACATGTGTATCAGCGTCCTATATGACACCAACACAAGGTGACCCACCAGTCAATTTCCTACTCCCAGTGAGGGGATTGATAAACACTGTTCTGCTGTACTTCCATTTGGTGGACGTGACAAATGCACACTGTCAGTTAACCTTTACCCTCAAAGCTCACGCTGATCTGTTGTATTCAGCTGACCAGCGGCAACATCTGGCTGCTCACAGGAAAAAAAAAATAGAGAAAAAGTACTCAGTGATTCTATTCAATTCTGTTCCATTTTTTTTTAATCCTGTCTTCAAGCGGCGAGGCACCCCATTTGGAAAATCACCGGCAACGTCACATTTTCCCTCTTTATACCAATCAATTCTCACTCCGCTCTGTTTTTCTGCATGTGTCCCACTGACACACTAACACCAGAGTGGAGAGGATGTAGAGTAGCAGGCAAAAAGAGACTGGAGTGGAGTGACCTTTCTCTATGCTAATCTCTACAGAATGGACACACATACACACACACACACACACGAGTCGTCCTCTGTCAGAGATGAATCAAAGTACATCATCAAAACACAAATCCTTCTCCTTGTGTTTGTTTGTGTGCTTGCTTTCCCCCCTTTGGCTTACCCCTCCTCCCACTATCTTATGTGTCAATCAGAGCCTCTCATTATAAGGCGCGACACACCCACTGGAGCGCACACCTCATACAATTCATCCAGGAAAATAGCTCCTGATGAGAGACAATTCAAGCCTTAGTGGTTCGAAAAATGCATCTCCCAATCTCTGCTCCTCCTCCTCCTCCTCCATCTTCCCTGGCGGTGTCTGCGCACCGCTGGGCAGAGGTGTCATGCCGCATCTCCACTACCCCTTTTACTACCAAGCCTCTTGTCTGTGTGCTGCACTTTCATTCACTAGAGCAAGAAAAACTCCCAACCCACATGGGAGTGTGATAGGCTCTGCCACTATATAACCACGCCACCAGCCCTAAATAAGCGGATTCTTTTCAGTAGCATGGGGGGAAAGAAATGTGGCGATTCTTGCATTATCCATGTATTGAATCGTCCCCCTCACCCTCCTCCCCTCCGCTCCCCTCCCCGCGGGATCGATAGACTGAACGGCACTGCCGCACCATCCACCGCAAAGAAAGATGCAACATGAATGCCAATGTCAGGGTCCGCCACCACAGCTGAGGCGTAGGTGTGTCTGACCCCCCCTCCAAAAAAAATAAATATTATATCCAGATGTAGAGATTTTGGGGGGTTGGCAGCGCGTAAAAAAAAAAAGCAAGGAGAGAAATCTCCGGGCCCACAGGTGGTGATGCGTTTTTCCACTACCACCATGTTTTCCACCATTCACTCGGCTCCACTCACCGTCACTGCGGAGTGTCTGACCGCGTTGCACGCCGTCTGCCGTATCTCCGCCGCGGTCCCCGGTTTCAGCAGGTTCTTGGTGAATCTCCGGGTCGACTCGGCTGCCATCTCCTCATCTGAGCGCAGTGCTTCAGCCCCGGTGCTGGTCTCTCTCTCTCTCTCTCTCTCTCTCCCTCCCTCTCTCTCTCCCTCCCTCTCTCTCTGCTGCAGTCAGAGCTGGCCCTCTCGATCCTCACATGAGCCGAGCAAGCTGTGTTTACACACACACACACACACACACAGACACATACGCACACGCGTTTTACACACACACCGTCGGTCCACACATACACGCAGAGCGGGGAATGCAGGACAGAAAACGGCACTTCCGGCTGGGACTTTCAAATTAAAACAAACCCGATCGAAATGGATTCGTAGCTGATACAGGCGGGTTTATTTTGAAAAGTACATGCGTTAGTTTAATGATTGTTCTATTGTTATTTTGGCTATCTTGACACGCACATACACACACACACACACACACACACACACACACACACACACATATACATACATATATATATATATATATATATATATATATATATACATATATATATATGTTGTGTTTATTTTCTTCCAAAACATAGCTCACTAAAAGCTTATTTGTCTACACTACCAACACTGATTTGATGATCAGGGTACTTGAGGCTATACTGTATACATCACGCATCTCAAGGGGAGCTCCGAAATGTCAACTACTCCTCAGCAGTCCAGTCACGATGAGGGAAAAGGATGGAGCGGCATTTACAGTGGAGGTGAGAGGACGTGAGAACAATACACACCGGACAACAGCGACACGTGACGGTAGGAAATGGTTACCCCATCATCAGTTTTCTATTAAATGAAAGGTGAGCCGCTAAAAATATATGGAGGACTGAAACTGACATAAACAAAATGACATAAATAAGTAAATGGCTTAATACATGCATCCATATGCCATTAAATGCACCAAAATCATATAAAATAAATGTAGGTATTCAATGATTTAAAAATGGATACATGAAGCTTTAATTTGCATTTGTATTTTTTTTCCTTTTAATCTAATTTTCAGTTGAGCTTATTTTTTTTAAACTTACTTACATTTGTATTTGTGCATTATCTTTTTACATCTCTTCATGCATTTCTGCTTCGTCATGAAAATGAGGCAGCTGTCATTCAAATTGTGTCCTAGGGTTACAACCATGTGAGATACATGAAAGTCCGTAGATGGTATGGTCTCGTGCATTACTGAAGTACTCATGGATCAGAATGTGAATATGGTGACATGTGTAATGGCTGGTGTGTCATAAGATCTCTAGTTTGATTTTAAAAACTATTTTCTGTATTTTTTTTACATTTATAATGAAGGCAGTGATGTTCAATGTGTACTACAGTGCAACATGTGTATTAGTGTCTTATATGACACCAACACAAGGTGACCCCTTAGTCAATTTGTATTTCCAGAAAAGGGATCAATAAACACTGTTCTGCTGCACACCATTTGGTGACATGACAATTGCATACCGTCAGTAAACCTTTACCCTTTAAATCTCAAGCTCAAGTCAAGTTCGTAGATAGGTATGGTCTCATGTCATGTAACGTAATGGGTCAGAATGTGAATATGTTGACAAGAGTCATGACCGGTGTGTCACAAGATCTCTAGCTTAATTTAAAAAAAAACTATTTTATGTAGGAGGCAATTTCTTTTCATGTGAAAACTTCAACTTGATTCTGATTAACAGCATCAGTTTGCTGGTAACATGTAATCAAATGAAGATGCTGTCTCACAGGAGGATTTATAATGAAATCCCCTTCCAAGACAGCTTTTCTTCAAATACAATAGTGCTCTACCTCCCTCTTGTGTGCATAGGCAGCACTGCATTATAATGTGAGGAGAAACTTGAGATCGTGTGGGGCATCCCACAAATTACAAGAAACATGTTGCTTCAGCGGTATTCATATAATAAAGGAAATTGTTTAAGTTGCATGGGTTTCAACATGGTGCCCTGTGCATTTAAACAACATTTTTAAAATGAGAAAAGTCGGCAGCACTATGTCTCTATAGAATGTTGGAATCAAAATATCCCAGAAAACATTTAATTGTAATTTTATTAAAAACACTTGGTAACGTTTGTGTTTGTCACATGAAACAATTTAATTTTATTGTCTTCCACATTATCACTAATTTCTTGAGCTGAGTGAAACAGCGCCCCCCTGGGATGCAAGCGTTTGTAAATCTATCCAGGTTGTGTGGTCAAAGTTGGTATTGCACTGTTATAGTCAAGGCCATCGTGTCGACTAGAGTTTACTGAAGGTAATTAGCCGAAGGTGGGTGTTGATTAAAAAAACTAACGCTTTTAAAAACAAGGTGAGATATGGTCACTTTGAGTCTTTGAAGACATTTTGAACGGGGAGTTCTCTGAGGAAAAAAATTAAAACCTCTTCAGTGAACTGTGAAGCCAGTCTTCATAAACAAAGAGCAGTTGAGAAGAAAGTTAACACAGTTTAAGCTAAGATGACGTCAAGTGAAACAGCGGGTGGCTAACGTGGAGCGAACGTTCTTTTTCAGTTTTATGCTAATGCTTATGTGCTAATAATACCGGCAACGTCGTCCGTGGTTTGTAGACTTGTTAGCAAACAGACCAACAAAATGACCAAGGACAATTTATCTCGTTGAAAGAAGGCAGACTGTACGTCAGGGAGAGATGAGGTGAGTCAGATACACAGTCCGTCTGCCAGTATCTCTGGATATTTCTGCTTGGCTGTGTGTTTACTCCATCTTGTGGCCTTGTTAATGTTATAGAGATTATGATATAGTGCACGGTTCGAGTTATAATCTGAGATTTCAAGTATAACATTTGCCGAATGTACGAGAAGGTCTAAATAGTCAGAACTGTGTTGTATACTGCGTTTCACAAAGTTTAAACCGCTTCTCCTAATGCAGCTAGTCTTACAATGACTGCATATCTGATGTGTATGTTATGTTATTCAGCCATTTGAGCCGATGAAGTTTCTTGCTGCCTTTTACAGCCCAAACATGCCGGCTGCACAGCTGCAGAAGTCTGAACAGTGTGCTCCTCCAGGTGTGCAGGGACTCAGAGACAACCTTTACTCTGCCATCAATGATATAAAGTCTCTCAAAGATGAAAATAAAATGCTGAGGATGCAGATTAGCCAACTGATACACAGACAAGTCAAGGTGTGCCAGCTTCAGGAGGAGCCGAAAGAAGAAGAAGAAGAAGAAGAAGAAGAAGAAGATGTTCTCCAAAGGGCCGGAAAGTGTGGTCTGTGTGGTCAGAGCAGTGGAGGAGCAGGTGTAATGCACTGGACGAACCAGCCAGCTTGAGGTACGCTGCCTCAGATTATCACTTTACTTCACTGTAATGACATGTTGGATTCTAAAAGTTTGTGTTGGACTGGGAGAATCAGCGTTTTCATGTAAAGAGAAAAAAACAAAAAACATAATGAACTCTCATCAGGACAAAGTGGTCCATAACTAGATCCCATGTGGACACCTTGGACCCTCTGGCTCACACAGAAAAAAAAAATCATGTATAGGCACATGAACTTTAAGTTGATAGGGTAGGCCTTACCCTAAATCAGGTCTTGGACATGGATTTCATACCATATTCAGAACTAAATGACTTTTTAGTAATATGGACAGTAACTACAGTAAGAATTGAATATTTAAAACTTTTACTTTGGATATTAGCTCATGGTAACAGCCTGGCTCTAAACATGGTAATGCTACATTTACAGTAATTGTTTCTCTTCCATCACAGTTTGTTCGAAATTTTGAGACAAAGATTTACATTTTTACTGAAAATGAGTATTGGTCCCAAATATAAGTTTTCAATCTCTTTGATTTCTAGTAATCAGTATCTGTATCAGCCTGAAAAAGCCATATAATTCGCAGCTTATAGAAGCACTTCTCAGTATAACACAGTACATTTCAACTGCACCACAAACGACAACCTCTAAAGTGATCATTCAGTTGAATCAAGACCTCTAAAATAGTTTCAACAAAAAGAACATTAACAAATTAACCCTCATGAAGATAGGATTCATTGCCATATTGTTGTGTAGGACTGCATTAGTATTAGCTTCTGTAAGTGTACCCAATAAACTTGCAAGTGAGTGTAAATTTGCTAGGCCTATACCAAATTTGATCTCTGGGTGGCAGTATCACATCAGGCCTTACCTCAGATGAGCCTGTGCGTCAATGTGTTATTGACAGCAATGCAACAATACTGATGTTTGAACAAGTCATATCATAAAAGAATAACTATTAAATCTTCCAATAAGTTGACAATGAAGGCTTTGGTAACATTACTTTGTCTCATCATACCTCTAAAACCAACTGGAACATAGAAAAATATATTCTGTATCCATAGGGGTCATGGCCATTTTAAGGCTTTCCATCTCTGTAATCTGAGTTTAGTGAGTAAGTGTAATTCATCAGATAAAATACACAAATGGTTCAAATGTTGCTAAAGTTGTTCAGAGCACAACACCTCTACTCCAGGAGCTCATAAACAAGACTTTCACATCTTATGGGTGAATTCCACTTCAAACTTTAATTCTGATTTTGTGGCATGGTTTTTTTTTTTTTGCCTCCAAGTGTTTTTCATTGCTGTCCACCTTGGCCAGGATAGACTGAGTTTGAGAATTCTGCAATAAACAAAACAGAACATGGTGGGCGTATCACCAAAAAAACTTATGGTCCCCCGACTCCTCCCTGCAGCCAACATCAACACAAGGAAAGAAGTAAAACGGCCTAACCTGACCAGATCGCAAAAGTATTTATTTGGTCCAAATAACAGAAACAGGCTATGCACCTCATTCAGTCCAGCTAAGCAATGCGCAAATCTGTCCGTTGCATCATGTGGTTATGATATACATATTGTTTTAAACAAGATGTTAGGCAAAGGAGTGATATACAAACTGTAATTCCATCGCCAGCTGCCCTGCTGTATTCATAACTGAACACCCAAATCAATTGATCCATCAGCAATTGAATTAATGATTTATAGAGAGCTGTCTGCCTCTGTTGTAATACCAACTTCACATATATTGGCTCTTTGATAGGGTACCAAATAAGCTGTCTTTGAAAACCACAGTCAGGGCTCCACTCGTCTACCCACCCATAGAAGCATATAGAAGCATATGGAAGCATATAATAAAGATGGCTTCAGTGACATGATAGTGACTGCAGATTAGTTCAGTGGCTGGCACAGTTTTTGAGAGTAGATCTATATGAAAGGACTGTTGAGTGTTTCTATCCCGGTCAGCGATAATATCTTATATCCTCCTTTTCCTAGTTGAAAACCAGCCCAAATAATGGGCTGTGTGATGGACATGGGGTCCTTGGAGGTCTTCTGCTGTGTAACAGATAATCAGTAAATTTATGTGATTATTTTTTCCAGGTTTTGAATGAGTCATTTGCACACTGAGAACCAGTCCTCCATAGTACTAGGACGTGCAATGAATAAAGTGGCCACAGAATGTAGAAATTCTCCTTGGACACATGAGAAAATCTTGTGCGGTCTGACAGACATCCTGATTCACCTCAGAGCTGCAAACAGAGGGATCCAGATGAGGAGGGGTGGATTTAAAAAGAGGGGACGGAGGCAACAGAGAAAAAATGAAGAAGACAAGTAAAGTAGCCAAGAAATAAGTGCTTGTGTACTCATAAATGATAAATCAATCTGAAAATGTGTTAGCCAGACAGTTGTGAATGCATTGTGAGTTCTATCCTAATCCCAGTCCTATATGGCTGACAGTAAACTTTAACTGAGAGGTGAAAGTGAAATGCAGGATATGGAAAAGAGAAAAATAGAACAGCCAAGACAGAAAGAGGGAGTGAAGAGGTTTGGTGAAAAGCTCGATCGCTTCTGGCAGGCGTTGGACATCGTGCAGCTTTAGGCAGCCTATATTTCTTGTCAAGTCCTCAGATTCAATAACAAGATAGCGCTCTCCAGCGTCCACCAGTTCCTCAATTCAGGACTATCTTGAGGACAGAGGAAAGAAAAAGAGCATTTGAAACCTTCAGGGAGAGCAGCAGGATCACATTTCTGCAGGCCAGGCTGTACCGGAGTGTCTAATTCTAATTTCCTCTTTCACAAGCTAACACAAAAGGAGCGTCTGTCCATCTGCAGTAGGGTCCCCCTGTGGGAAAAAGAAGAATGGTGTGTGTGTGTGTGTATGTATGTGTGTGAGAGAGAGAGAGAGAATCTATAAAAGATGCGGATACGATGTGTAGGAGTGACTGGACTTGTGTAAGATTGAGAGAGTACGGGAAATGAGAGGTTTTGCCAGTAGAGGACAAGCTGCTGGTGGATATACAACCACAGAGAGAGGCTTAGATGGAGGGAGAAATGCAGGGATATTAAAAAGAAGGTGGAGCGGAAAAAATTGGAGGAAAATGAAAACAGAACATTTGCAAATAACATATGGACGGTTGAGGGTTTTGAACATATTCGCTTCCAGCTGTGTAGGAGTGAATATCAAGGGTGAAGTCAATAGATGTGAACCTAAGCAACCCCTTTCCAAAGGTAAAAACCAGAGGGCAAAATCTGTAGTCTGGGATGCCGTCAAGACCAGAGCTGCTTTAACGTCAAACCTAATACTTTTTTCACCTCTTCCATCCAAATTAACTTTATTTCGTTGCATCAGTGATGCTTCATCCTGTATCACATTTGCACCACATTGACTATCACATTTGACCTCCAAATCTGATACATTTGGGCACCTCCAGCATTTGTGTCTTCATCAAGGTTTGGAAGAGTCTGACTCATGTACGCAAACTGAGTAAATATGTTTATCACAGTTTTTTCATAATCTGAGCATTGCAAAGTAGCCATCAAATGCAAATGCAATAAGCAGTAAGTTGATATGGTTGATGTATTTGTCAGAGATGAATCAGCTCATAAAGAGCCACGCAGTAATAAATGTACAGTGCCGAATTCCTTCCAAACCTCAGTTGTTTCATAAATTATGCTGGCTAACAGAATCAATCTGCACATCAGCTCAGTGTATCCACATGCACACATGTGCACATAAGTTGACAGCTGGAAATATTTCAAAATAACCAGGCAAAAAGACCCTTGTGCATATTTTCCTATATGTAGAAACACAAACAGACACGCTTGTTTAGTGTTTCATATAATAGTTGATAATTCTATATAATGCTAATATTTCTTGTCAACATCCAAAACATGTCCATAGCACTGAGTACTCTCAGGAGTTTTCTTCAGATGTCAGATTCTCATCCTTCTTAATATATTCTTTGATCAGATTTGCGTCATAACTTTGCTGATTTTACATTGTATTTTTCATTCATGTACGGCTCTTGCACGGCTGATTTGTTTAGGCTAAAGGCCGACCGATCTGATATTAGGAAGTAGAAAACTGATACACACGCATTTTTGGCAGTGATGCTTCAAACGTGGTGAACCGATATGTCGGTTCTCCTTCTGTAGATAAATATACTCAAAGCAAGAAAAAAGTAGATATATATTGTTTTAAAGTAAACAAAGTCAAACATTGTTTTATTCTTATCAATTTATCTGCTAATTATTTTCTAAATTATTTTTTTTTATGAGAAAAAGTTGCCTAGTGTAAATGCCTAAAACCCAAGCTATCTCATCCACTAACCAGTTTTGCAACAAGTCCTCACATTTGAGAGGCTCAAACAATAGAAGGTTTTGCTTTTATAACGACCTAAATGATTAATCACTTATCTAAGCAATCACCCGATTGATAAATTAAATAACTGTATCACCTACTGTAATGGCAAATATCAAATCAGACATAGATGTATCCTGACATTTGATACCTAATGGATGTCATGAATTTAACTTCACTTGTCCACACCACAAATACCAGTTGGTTAAATGTATTATCATTATTATTATTATTGTTGTTATTATTATTATTATTATTATTATTATTATTATTATTATTACTATTATTATTATTATTATTACTATTATTATTATTATTATTATTATTAATATTATTATTATTATTAGTATTAATAATGTACACATTTAAGATTACATATTGACATGAATTGCACTGAAATGTCACATCTTCCACGTCAAATATTGCCTCATAAAAAGAAAACATTACAATACGTTAAAGTTGTGTCTTAAATGTTCTGCAGCCATCCGCCACTTGTCAAGTTGTTGTTATGTTTTGTAGGATAATGCGCAGTGAGCATAATGCATGACGCAAAGTGCCACAAATTGCAGCTGCATTTAAAATATAATTTGATTTTTATGAATGTTTATCCTCATGGATTTAATTGTGCTAAATTTTGACAGTCTGCGAATGATTTCTTACTTTTAGAGGGTCAGCTTAAGTATAAACTTCTGTTAAAGCATCAGGGGAATGAGGTGTTAGGAACATGAACACTATGTACATTGATCCTATAGTGAAAACGTCTGGTCTTGCTGTCCACGTGTTGGTAAATCTCAGTATACTGTAACCTCAATATCTGCCACAGGGCAATAGTTCAGCGTGCTCTCATCCTCAGTTCTTTTCTTTCGTAACCTTTTTGCTTCGTCTTATTCTTTCCTGGAGTTTTACAAAGTCAACCAGATATGTGGTGCGTCCCTCTGAGTCCAACACAGACTCCCAGATACTCGATGACGTGCCCTTCTTTATTTGTTTTGTACTTTTACTTTCTAGCTTTTCTTTGTGTTCTTTAATAAATGAATAGTGTTCATCCTCTCTTATCCCTCTCTCATTCACTTACCCTATGAGTGTGTGCGTGTGTCTGTGTGTGTGTGTGCGTGCTGGAGAAGAGTGTCTGGTGCCTGGGGTGAAATCAGGCAGATAAAAGGCAGTGATGAGGTCTGGATCGTCAGCATCCTGACAGCTGTAGATTAAATTAAAGAACTTCTGACAAATCAAACAGATTTCTCTCTCTATCTCTCCCTCTCTTTCCCTCCATCTCACTCTCTCTCCCTCTTCACCCCTAGAGCCCTCATCAGGCAAGCTGGGTACGCAACTTGAAACAAAATGGATTTCATCTTTAAGGGCTTGGGCAGGCTTTGAAACAGCACCAGCTGCCGGGCCTGCTTGTCTCTCTTTCTTTCTCTTTTGGACTCGTTGGCTTGCCTTTTTTTCCGATATACTTCAACAAACTTGAGCCATATTGTGACAGATAAAGGTAGAACATCAGTACTTCAAACCCTGACAGTAATTGAGAGATGAAACGGACACATTTTCCAGGTTCTGAGAGGCCCACTCCGAACGACACATCAAAAGCTCCCACTCGGGATTCTAGGGAATGGCAGAGAGCGGCGCTCCGCTCCCACTGGATCTAAATGCCGCCGTAATAAGATGTTAGTACTTTCTAATGTGGTCTATTGGCAGTTAAACCCACTCTGATATGAAAATTCAAGTCAAATAGGCCCAATGCTGATCCTCACACACACAGACACACACACACAGACACGTTCAAAAATAGCTGCTACCATCATGAAAATGTGTCATTGAAATATTGCCCCCTAATGTGTGGCCCTCATGTGATTGCCAGTCTAACATTACACAGATTTATAATGGTAGCCTAATTCAGACACATGCTGCCCTACAAAGGGAGTAACTGACAAGTATGTCAAAAAAAATACTACCCTGAGCGCTGTGTTATCAGTCTTGCAACTACTGTAAGCCTTCATCTTTGCAGCAACAGTTTGACTTGAATTAAAATCATTCCACATGGTTTTGATGAAATTTAGAAATACTCATCCTTTTGAAAATAATAGATTGTTTGCTTGACATTAACTTTATACAGCTCATATCCAGACCAGTAACAGTTGGTCTGGATGTGGCAGATCCATTTTTTAATCTTTTTTTTTTTCTTTTTTCTGGTCCTTGTTTGATGATGAGTAGAGAAAAGGGGGACAAGATTTGCTACACACATTAACCCTCAGGGCTGCAACTAAAGGTTGTATTTAACATCAATTAAAGGGACAATGTTTGATCATTTAAAACATTTAAAATGTACATCAAACTATCTGCAATGTTTGAAGGTAACAGTTTTGACTTTATGTGTAGGGCGTCTACTGATAACCTGGTCGACAAGATATAATGTTTGCAATTGATGTTTCTGCAGACCGCTGATATGCTGACGTTTGTACCAAACGTGGTATATCATGTTTACATGTTATGCTTATTTGCTGACTTTGACATCAGAACAACAAAGCTGCCAAACAGCCGGCCGCCATTTAAGTCACACCAGTGGATATTTTCCAGAACACCTGGGGATATTTCCAGCCATTTTCTTGTGACCAAAACCATTCGTGATTGCAGAGACCATAATGGGTATTTTATTTTTTTCAAACCCAAACCAAGTGATTTATGTGCCTAAGCCTAACCAGAGCATACAGTATTGTGGCAAGAGAGACATGGAAAATTAAACCTTAACAATTGCAAAACTAAAAAAACATTCAGTTTTAACATATCTGTGGGTTTTGCAGAAATGTACTTCATTAACTTATTTACTCTGGCAATTGGGTTGCTTCTGTAGTTTGCATGCTAACCAGCCAGGCCCAGCCCACCTTGTCTTTTAATACCATTCATATACCTCAAGAGGTTCTAGTCTGATCTGACAGCTCAGGCCTACGGCGTGCTACATGATGCTGATACCTACCTCCCTCTCGCTTCACATTTCTACGGCCCCTGACTAAATCAGCCACGTCGTCATCGTCCCCGCAGTCAGTCTTAACTGCTGTAAATCACCTCTGTACTGTGTTTCCTGTTGTCAAACCGGCCTCCATCTGCCTCAGAGGTTGTGTTCGGTCCCAGTCCGTCTGTGTTCTCCACAAAGTGAATTTAGTCATTCCTACAGTCCAAGTCATCTTAATATTCCTTGTTTTATCTATTAGTCGAAAAACAACTCATATTTAGTTTACTATCACATGCTTTATGCCAAAGAAAAAATAACTTATTTTTCAGAATTTAGGAAGCTGTGGCTTCTTTGCTAGAAAAAAAGGTTGATCTACTTATTAATTAACAGACTAATTGCTTCGTATCCACACAACAAACGGATGCATAAGGATTCTGAAATTGTTTTATTAGTTTGATGAGTTGGTATAAAATTGAAAAACAGTCAACAAAAAAAAAGACACATCCTTAAAGCACTCTCAGACAAACTCGAGCACACACATAAATAAGACCACAGGACACCTTCAAGAATCTTTTCAGTCACTAGAGAGCAGTATTGGGCAGCGATAAGAGGGGAGATGCCAATGGAGCGTGTGTGTGTGTGTGTGTGTGCATGTAGGGGAGATAGCGAATGTAAAAGATTGTGTGGACTCAAAGAGCCCATGCTTTAGCAGCTGGCCAAACAGACTGAGCAGGGGTTCAGGCAGTGTGTGTGTGTATGTGTGTGTGTGTGTGTGTGTGTGTGTGTGGGAGAGAGAGAGAGAGAGGGAGAGAGAGAAGGAGTGGTGCAGACTGCTGAAGAGAGGCCTTCTTCTTACCCGACTCCTCGGCCCTGCTGCTCAAACCAACAGAATTAATAGGCTCGTTTGCCAAGAAAAACACTCTAATCAGTGGGTTTCCTCTCATTAAAAGTTAATTAGTTTGACACGAGTTTCCTGCAGAAGAAAGTATTGGCCACTTAGAACTCATTAGAGCCAAAGGAAAACATCACACTGAGGAAAGCTGGAGGAGAGGAGAGAAAAGGAGGAATAGGGCACGCACACATTCACAGACTGTACCATACAGTACACACTCAGAGACTCACGCTAGCTGGCACATCTACTGATATGTGCATTACTTTGTTATTCCAAAATGCTGATGACATATGTAAACATGCATGCCAGCACACATATACATCTAGACACACATACACATGGGCACACACATATACAATACTGTAACCTGATTTAAAAGCCATGTCACTGATCCTAACTTTCATTCTGCGACGCCATCAGCGGTACTAATAAACACTGGGCTGTACACATTTATACACAATCTGTGTCTGTAATCTTTTAAATAGTTTACTGCCATATAGTGAGTTAGTAACACACCAGCTGCTAATATTAATTGTGACAATCCCTTGCAGGCTTTTGACACTGGCAGGGAAACGGTACTGAAATATGAAAGGATGGGTTGAGGACAAGTATAAAAACAATGCAATTAAACTAATACTCTCAATCCAAGGCTAGAATCAACTGACAATGACGATAGGTCAGGTGGCGCCATCATTATAGGTAAGAGCTGTGATTGATGACTTTTTGATCCTCGTACTGCCAGACAGTTCAGATAATGTAAATTTAAATAAGTAAATATCTTCACGGTTGACACTAGGGCTGCAAATCACTTTATTTTTGTTGCTGATTAAAATATTAATTTTTTTTCTTGATCGTTTAGTTGTATGGGTCTATTACATGTCAGAATATGATGAAAAGTGGTGATTAGTGTTTCCAAAGTCCAAGATGACATCCTCAAATGTCTTATTTTGTCAATCACCCAAAGATGTTCAGTTCATAGTCATAAAGGAGGAGTAAAGGACCCATAAAATATTCACATTTATGAAGCTGAAATCAAAGACTTGAAAACTTGAGATTAAAAAATAGCTAGTACTGGAGTATCAATACAGTAAAAAATTAGTATTGGAACCATTTCAAATATTAAGTGTCTATTTATCGATATTTCAATACTTTTGACAACACTGCTACAATTAAAAGCAAAACATACCATTAATTACTACCAGATAATGTAGTATTCAAATCAGTGTGCCTAAAGATTTGATGGCTAGTCCTCTGAAGTTGTCCGGGGAGAGGGAAGTCTGGGTGTCCCTGCTCAGGCAGCTGCCCCCACGACCCGGCCCCGGATAAAGCGGACGAAAATGGATGGATGAATAATGAAACTTTATTGACTTGTTAAAACAAACTATCAGACAGTCCCACACCTGTAAGCAGCTTAATATATTTACTGATCAAGTAGCCAATATCTACAAAGTGACCTCTGTAACTTAACATAACATCCAGGAGGGATTAGTAGTGTAATACTTTAAAATACTATAAAAGAATGCACTCGGATCGGGTCAGCCAGGTTCCAGAATAGGTACTGGGAAGGGAAAATGTTATCAGAATCAAAACATTTCTAAAAAAAAACAATGGTTCTGTAGTGGTGAGAGAATGAATGTGTGGCTCTTGAACCAAACCTGTTTAGTACTTTTAACAAAATTTAGACATAAATCCCAAATGAATGTGTTTTGAAAGACCTTTGCTTCACAATACAATCTTGTGATCCTGTTACTTTGCCATACTGGATCTGTTCTATTCTGCAACACAGAGGCAGGTGTGGATAGCTTCTCAGCACTCAATATTTCAGTCAACACATTTCCTAGAGGAAATTACAAGACTCACATTGGAGACAAAGAGGACAGAAGTCATAACAGACCTGGGCGAGGGTAGAAAGAAAAGAGTGTAGGAATGTGTCTGCTATCAAAGTCAAGGTAAAAACAACGGTGAAAACCACATTTATCAGTTAAGCGCAGGGAGCTGTGACCAAAATTACATCCAGTATATCCCCATTTGGGATGAATTTGGGTTCTCACCTGACACTATTAAATAATGTTGGACACACTCATACACTCACAGAGACACATACGCTCCCAAACCCTCCCCCATTTCCTCCTCGCTCCATCTCTCCAATGCTCACTGATCTGTCCAGTCTGCTCAGACTTCCTCTTCTTAATGAATCATGAAGTTTGACTTCTACTCCTTAATAAGCAGTGTTTTGCAGAGAGCGGGTGGAAAGCGCAGAGTTTGTTTTCCTTTAATTAGTCGGGCAGGTTCTCTGTGCACGGGGCCGAGCGAGAGGGAAGGCCTGGGCCTACGGAGCAGCATCAGAGGAGGAAATGTTGAGAGGCAGCCTGCGCTGCCAGGTGGCCATAAGACGAATGGGCGCGGGCACAGACTGAGACGGGGCAGGAAACATAGAGGCATGGTGCTGCGAACTGAGGAACAATGATAGGAAATGTCCTGGAGAAAACACACCAGCCAGTGGTGAAAGAAGTCTGGAAAGGAGGAGGGAAAGAAAGACGAGGAGTGAGGAAAGAGAGATTGTGGATGAAAGGAAGGAGTTAAAAAGGAAGGAATGTTAAGATGGAGAAAGGTTGAGGAGTAAGAACTGCACTTAAACCTACTGCAAGGAACTTTTAACTAGTTTTGAAATGTACCTGAATATTTTTATTTTATGCTACTTCATATTTCTAAACTACTACATTTTGGAGGGAAACTTTTTTTTATTACATTTACCTGATATTTAAAGTCAATGGTTACATTACAGGTTCAAGGCCTGGTCACACTAGCTTTTAAAACTGTGGAATTTTGTGGCAGTTTCTATCGAACTGAAGCAATCCGTGGATTCATCGGTGAAGTAAATCTGTGCACATTTTTCATGTCAAGTTTAACTTTTTGATCTTTGACATTTGAGTGTACCAGTGATAGTGTTACCCTTTGAGGAAGCATGGATGGTCTAAAATGAACACAGCTATAAAAGCTTTGCTTGTATTTTACCCGCCTCAGTCTGGGTAGAAACTGTTCCACAAAAGAGGAAAGTAGCAGGGGTTGAAGCTAATTTAGCGTTCTGTTCGACTGACCATGGTTGCTAGCTCGCTCTCGGGGAATGATTCACAGTCTGTAGTGGGACAGACGTCGATGGTAGAGTAAAATTATGACTAACTGTGCGGTTTCAGATTGTCTAATTTGGTTTAGTTTAAAGTTTCCTTGTCATGAATGATGTAGTTTGTTCACCTCTGTTCTAAGCTAAGCATTCAAATCACAGCTCAGTAGTTCAGTACAAAACCAGGCCTATACAAGCATTGTTTTGTATAGGCTATTGCTCATCAGTCTCTCACATGTGACAGTAATTACATTGTGATTGTTTTTGTGGCTTTTGCAATCTTTTAATAAGCTCTGCAGCGGCAAGCAGAGCTTAGTGGTCAACAGTTACCAGTTACTAGCTCCACTGCTGAACGATTGATGGGCAATGGTGATTTAGTAAAGTCAGTGCAATCTCAAGATTATGTGCCAAGGATTCACTTCACAAGCAGGAAACACCGCCAGGTGATGTGAGGTTTAAAACATTTTGTCACCCAAATCACCAAAACTAATATTAGCTAGGTATGTCAGCAAAACCACAATTAAACTGAATGTTTCAACTTTATGTTTGTTTAGGTTGAATTTTCTATTTTCTCTTGTGACAATAGGTAGGTTATGTTCTGCTTGTTTAGAGTTAGGAAAACAGCATGGTTTGGCTCAAAATACCAGTTTTATTCGGCATGATCACAAATGGGAGATAAAGGTCTGACTGCCTGTGAAGAATAGCTGGTTTTGGTTGCCACATAACCCCCTGGAAATGTCTGCAGGCGTTGCACTTTGACGTTTCTACAGATAGATTAGCTTGGACATAGAATGTAAAAGTTGGCAAAATGATGTAGTGCAACAGTCATGCTGCTATGCATGAATGCATTAAAGGAGTATACCAAACCAACCAAGATATGCAAGTGTCAACACACAAGGACAAAGATCAGTATGGTGTTAAAATGTGTCTCTAGTGTTACTGTCAATTATGAAATGATTGGAGCTATTTGAACTGGTGCAACTGAAGACACATCAGAGGAGGAGAAGTACTTAAGTATTGCTGTAATCAATTCAAAGTAATCCTTAGAGCAGCATCATTATTTTGACGGATGTCTCAGTGTGATCGTGCTTGTCTGCGTTTGAGAGTGTGGGTGGGTGTGTTTACGCCGTGGAGCTGTGGGATCACAGGTATTAGACACTCATCAGAGCGAACCTTTGTAGAGTCAATATCAGAGGCTTCACCTCAGAGCCTGACCTTTCCATCCTGTCCCCTCTCTAAAACACCCACCACCACCACAACCTGTAATCCCTTCCCATACACACACACACACACACACACACATACACACACCCTATGCCCCCACGATCAATCTTCCCCCGGTCACTACGACAGCAAAGCACAAAGCCAATCACATCAACACGGCCAGGATGCCACACTCACCCTCTGACGAAATGTCACTAGAGAGGCTATGTCAGGAGACCTCGGGCCTGTTAAGCGTCTGAGTGTGTGTGAGCGCGTGTGTGTGTGAAAGAGACAGAGAGAGAAAGCAGAACATCTAGAAGATTCTGGTTTCAGATGAACAGAGGGGTGAATATGGATCAAGTATTTAGCTGCAGCGGGGAAGTTAAGTTCTGTGCTTCACTGACACTTTGACCCTTAGCATCAGATGATGGAGTGACCTTATTAGCGGCTGGTATTTCAGCAACTTTTGGATTACAAAGCAACAGAGCTGAGCTTTGTCTGTTGAGATCATCCTGGAGGCTCTGCAGATAATACCGTCTTGCTGCACTTCAATAAGAGGGCAACAGTTGACTGGTCGATTAAGAGACAGTCAACAAAGAGTAACACCACACAATGAAGCTATAACACACTTTCATTAATTCATCAGGAAATCAATTTACATCCCGCAGACTCAGGTCTTACCCGGAATGATTACGCTTCAAATGCTCTAATTAAACAATGAGTGATCCTTTTTTCCACAGCATATTACAAAAAAAGGACTCTGGCCAATCAAATGCTGCAAATCGATGGAGCCCGGCCAATGCTGTGTACCGTATACTATTACCTTACCTGGGTTACATTGTGTTTCCGTGTGAAGTCGGATGCCAAGACGAGGCTTCAGAGCCTCACGTCCTACAGACAGCCGTCTGCGTTCTCCTGCCAAGCTCACCTGGACTGCTTCACCTGTGCTTGTGACCCAGTGGTGCAGTGCAGCTCTGTATGTGTAGAGCTGTTGGCTGTATCAAAGTGAAGTGGTGTGTAACACTGGTATGTTAGAGAAAAAGGTTAGCGAGGCGCAGGACTACACTCACAGACTAAGAGAAGCTTGACAGTGCCAAATGGCGGTTCTATTTAATGAAAAAAAGGGGGACAGACCTCAGGTACAGCAAAATTAAAAAGGAACTGTAAAGCAAACAGACATAACAGTCATGAACTTATATTATTGAAGATCGATCAACTTCAAACTGATGCCGAGCACTCCTTAGACCTGGGAGGCAAAGCATCCTCTAAATTCTGCTTAGGTAGTGCCCACGACGGCATGGTAGCTGTGCCTAAACATTTTAATGGTAATCTCAGTAAATCAGGACATTTTAATGCAGTCACAAGATTCTGGGAGATTTAAGATGTTCCTTTGCACTTACAGTAACTTGAGCTCTACGACAAATGCAAAAATCCCCAAATCTCAAACCACAAACATTCCTCCTCCCCGTTTTAAGTTTCATTTTCATGCACTGGTAAAAACAGAGACGACATGTAGCAACTACTAATCATTTTAAAGAAGGTCCTTACATTTTAATTTAAAAAATGTATTCTCATCAACAACAGTTCTATCAGTGATAAGTGATGTAGAAGTAATGCTGTTGCATGAATAAAACAAATTAAAAATTGTCACATCATCCATCCAATATCAATTAATCAAATCACAGTGAGCAAAGGGTAATATTTAATGTAGTGAGGAAAATAAAGTTAAAGTAATCCGTGCAAAGACAACTGCGCTCAAAATTGGTTTGTTTGAGAATAGCTCTGAGGACTGTGGGATCAATTCTGGCTGGCAGCACCTACGTTTCAGACATCAGAAACATTTGCATTGTTTGATTGTGGATAAACCAAGTTTAGACATAAGAGTATTAGCCCTAAGGTTCGCCCTGTGCTTTGTGTTTTTTAAATATATATTTATTTGTTTAGGGCAAAGTGGGGTTATATTTAGAGAGATTGATATTCTCTATTTACAGAATGAATTATATTAACCAAACAAGAGGTCACTGGCTCTGGCTAGCATGTTGGGGCTAAGGGAGTGTCTGGAGTTGAACAATATCAGCGTAACCTCTGCTTTAACCTCACATATGAGCACTATTGATTCATTCACTTTGAAGAGGTCCTTGAAATTGTTTCGATGAGGAACCATCGTGGCAGTCTATTGGGGCATCCAAGGCACCAGTCCAAATGAGAATGTCTCCAAGCTGGAGACAGATAGACCGACAAAATCACAAAGGCTGTGAACAAAGACAGACAAAAAAAGGGAGAAAAAGAGTAAAAGAGCTATATAAAAAAAAAAAAAGATAACTCCTTGTTTCAGAAACAATGACTTTCCTGCCGATAGAAAGCGAAGCCTGAGCTGTTGCAATATCCATGTCTCTGACAGAACTCAGGGCGTATCAGGCTTATTGCATTACCTGGGAAAAAAAGGGAAAGGGTAGAAATAATCAAAAATGCATCAGAAATAATGCACTTTTCAGACTCTATCCATCATTGTTTCGGCACCCTCGATCCTTTACGAGAAGTGAGTGAGCGGAGGGAGGGGGGCGCGGCGCTTGCTCCCGCTCCCACAGCCAAAGAGGAGGATGGGTAATTAAATTGTGTGTCGCTCTCTAAGAACTAAAATGAATGAAATAGATGAATGCTATTGCATTATGCCACAATCGTGACCTGTAGAAAACTAATGGCGGAATAATAGTTTGAGGTAGTGGCTCTATTTCTCTGATGCAGACAGCCACTTGAGTGAATATGCAACCATACTCGCAGTCAAAATGGTTTGTCCTCCAACTTGACTAAATAATGGTCTGCCTGTCCGTCTGCAGCGCGCGCCTGTCTCTCTGTCTGTCTGCCTGTGCGCTTACTGTCTCTCATCCATACATTCTCCCATCGTTCTCTCGCAAGCTGTCACACACAGATCAACCTTTTTTACCAGGCCAACCCGGAGTCCAAAGTGGCTGAACCAATTTAGTGCTGTTTTTTGTTTTTTTTTTGTTTCTGAAGCAGGCAGCCAAACCAGCGGTCTTTTTCTCTATTCAACATGCCTCCCAGAGACGCGGGCCTTGCTTTGTAGTTTGTTGACTGTAAAGAGTCGAGAAAATTGTCCTGAAATCCTGAGCAAAAAGGAGTGTAAATAAAAGATCAAACCAGGCCTGTGAGCAGAACCAGCGGCCTGGTACTCAGTGCAATAACTCACCACGCGTCACCTAGTATTAGCTTGACACATTCAGCCGGCATGGAGAGAGGTAGCCAGGAGCTTTTTTCCAGCTGCTCTGTATAACTGTACAATCACCTGAGGAGATACAGCATATTCTGCTGTAAAGATTTGTAGCTCAATGAAGCTTTGAAGTCCTGTGAGGTGCTCACGGTGGATCGCTTGTTGTGCAAAGATTAAAGAATTAGAGCTGCAAATTAGAGCCTGCTCACAGTCTGAAGGTGTTTTCTGTCTGCCAAAAATGAGGTTTTTTCGAGCCGCAACAAATATATCTCTTGGCAAAAAGTGTTGCAGCATCCACCTCAGTGGTATTGATCCATGATTGTTTAAACCGAGTTTCATGTGGAAGAACATGCATGATACGCTCCACATGATGAATTTGCCCTCCTCATGTGGCGCCCGGCCAGAAGATGGCAGCACCCAGCTACGCTTTGGCCTCCTCTGATCTCCATTGTGTCCGCCGCTGTGTTCCTGAAAATGCTGCGTCCAATTGATGGATAGAGATGTTTCATGGCTGCGCTCAACTACACAGTGTAGGTCACTGGGCTGATTGGGGGCCCGGTCCTCACCGTTGCTCTCTACATTTAAACACGCTGAACCAGTTAACCGCGGCATTCCTGCATCGGCCCACGGATCAACAGCTGATCAACAGAATGGCTCATGACACATCCTGGCAGCGAATGCTAAACATAACTTAACAAATAGCTGTCTGGGGAAATGAATGAGAAGATGCCAGCCGTCTCCGAATACACAAGCAGACAAATATACACAAACCTTTTAAATGACTGCTCAAACTTCGCAATAGCCTTGAAGTAAAAGTTGTTGTCCTATTGTTAGATATAGACAGCCAAGGTTTATTTCTGTTTGTATATGCTGGAGGGGGTTGTAGCTCTGCTCCTGTTGGCCCTGTTATTTGATTTCCTCTTTTACAAAGGCCACAGTCAGAGCTCATGTCAAAAGAATGCATGCAATAACAAAACAAGCTTGACTGATAAATACCCTCTTTTCAGCGTGTGTGTTTAAATGTGTGTGTGTGTGTCTTCGGGTCTGCGCTGTTAGTGATCTTCCTAGAGTGCGTCTGACAGAAACGGTCTGACACACACAAAACCGAAGCAGCTTGCGACTCTTCCAACCCTCTAATGATGCTTAATGATACCTATCAGTGATGGAATACACACATGCACGCTCTTGATGCGCACACACACACTCACACCTTTTCAAACCCCTCCAGGAGCAGCAGCACCTTGCCGACTGTGGAATTACAGACAGGCGATAATCAGGTCAGCCCGCAGGTCCTCTGGGATTGAGGTGTTCATAAACATTCCTGCTGCTCTTTTGTGTTACTTCCTGCGGTAAAAGAGCAAGGCGCTCCAGTTGAGCCGACACAGGGTAGCTGGTGCGTTGGCTCGCCCCTGGGTGCACCATCTCCGTCTCTATGTGGAGGTAGACACACACACACACACCTTCTCTGGGATATTAAAACACACTCAGGCTTCATGTAGACATATCATCAGAATATTAACCACCTTATTAGCATAAAAAGCCCTCCCAGTCATCTACATCTGATTTGACATTTGGCATTGAAATCAGTACCTCGACTTAAAATAATATCTAACAGCATTATACATTGCTTTTAAAGACTGAACAAGTGTGTGTGTGTGTGTGTGTGTGCGGGCATGTGTGTGCGATATTACTTGAGGTTGATACTCAGAGCCAACTACCTCCTCCTCCATGTACGAACCTTCTACAAACAAAGACCAAAAGAACACAAAGGCGTGGGTTCAGTGCATGCCTCTTTTTTTTTTCAAGGATGTCAGCCTCTGCTTTTCAAAGATTTGACTCTTGCTCTGCAGTCAAACAAAAACCTTTTGGTAAATTGATTAGGCTCTCCAAACTTTTCAGGTTTTTTTTTGTTGCAACTCAATGTGAAAAGTTCAATATTCCACTTGCTCGCACTGGAAAGTTCACAAACATGTCTCTTCGTCTCCCGTCAGTGACCCGGGGCCTTCTGCTGGAGCAGGTGCAAAGGGGGGCTGTTGACTTGTTCTGCTGGGGTCTTTGCTGTTGAGGAAAAGAGGATCAAAACATCTCCTCTGTTCACTGTGACAGCTCCAGCTGTATGTTCTACCTCGGGAGTTTAACTTTTGGGAACTTGCCGCAGTGGCACATTTAGAACGTATCATTTTTTTTGGCACGCAAGGACACTTTTGCAGGAATGAATCCGGTGGGTAAGAAAAATAAGATGTTTATTCCCAGTTTGGTTTTATAGTTTTGTCTGGTCCTGTGCAGCACATTTCAGGCCAACTCTCTTTCCTTTTGTTGTACCCACTCTCACCAACCAGCGTCGGCTTCAGTCAGCTGTGTATACTATCTCAAAAATGACATGATAACAATCTTACGAGGAGGAAAGAGGGGGCCAAAGCTATATCAATTTTATCTTGTGAGCTCAGTTTTGGTTGAGAAAAGTCAGACATGTGAGGCGTTAGGATATTTTTGGGGTTTTATCGGAGAGGAAATCAATACTTCTGTCTTCTTCTGATCGCATTTTTCCTGCATGACTGCTCTTGACACCACATTCTGTGCAATATTGATGGTTTAACATGATTAAACTGGTTTCTGTAATCATATTCTACCATTGTATTAGTGAGAAGATTAACAGTAAACCTCCAAGCCACAGAATCGGCCAATAATTTACAAAGCTCTCACTACCAGCCGATATTAACAGTATTAACATTCGATTTTTCCTTCAGCGCGCTTGTATATTATATTCCACTCAAGGCTAATTTCCTCATTCTTCCTGTCCTTTGTCCAACCTGTTCCTACCCACTTTCTTTGCCCTGGTTGACCTGTCCTTCCTCAAAGCAGCCCAACTCAAATTCAAATACCGTCCAGACCTTGGGAGCAGCACGGCTCTTGGTCTCAGCCCTCCGCAGTGTCAACATGTCTCCAGTAGAGCTATGTAAACAGCTAAGCCACAGCACAGGGCCCACTGTCAGAGCCTGATTACCCCAAAACAGCCCCCAATCAAATGGAAATATGAAATAAATCACAAGTGACTAGCTCTGCTCCAAGGGTTGGCTTCAGTGTGCTGTTGTGGCCGATTCTGAGGGTCAGGTTTAATGCATCAAAATAAACAAGTAAGACCAGCTTTGTTTGTTAGGAGCAGCAGACTACACAACATGTATTTTGTCTTTTGCTGTTGTGAGGATGAGGCTGACAAAGGAGATATATGCCACGTTTGAATGATGAAGAGGCAGTGACGGAAAAATAATTAATTTACTTTAATTATCTTTAAGTAGAAATACGAAAACGCAATAGTATGCGTGGCATTTTGGATGCACGAAACTCACACTTGAATTTGGACAAAGTTAGAAAGGCTACGTTTGTGTTAATTGGACACAAGACTGACGCGACTGGGCTGGATTATTATATCTGATGGATTACTAAAGTGAAAGCAGTATTTTAACCCGGCTGCAACCAATCGACCTGGAAAAAAATGGAATGGTTTTCTATTCAATTGGGCACTTAAATGTACTTCATAAAAAATGCATACAATAGATTTCAAATAATTTGCAAAGCTGGTAGATAACTGTCAAATAAATGCAGTGGCGTGAAAGAGAAAATGTTTGTCTCTGAAATTAGGTGCAATAGAGCTATACAGAAGTAAATAATTGGAATATTAAGGTGAATTACTCTGAGTACTGTACGTAAGCAAATGTCTGAAGAGAAGAGAGAGAGGCAATGAAAAAACAGAGAGGCAAACAGAAGAAAAGGAAGGAAAGTGCGTGTGAAAGAAGGTGCGTGTGAAACTAAAAAACAACGGGCCAAATGAGTAGGATTAGGGCCTAAATCTGATATAGCCTACTGTCTGTGTGGGACTGAGGCAGCGGTTGTGGTGTTAACATGATGCTGTAAGTGTGATAGCCCTGTAATACCATGTCATTAAACTGTTATGGTTACACAGCTGAGTGGAACAGAACAGTGGGTGTACAACCTTGAACGAGGCAAGGCTCTCCAAGCTTCAGCCCAGCTACAATCTATAGTGCAGAGGGGAAAGTGTGTGTGTGTGTGTATGTGTGTGTATGTGTGTGTGTGTGTGTGTGTGTGTGTGTGTGTGTGTGTGTGTGTGTGTCTGTGTGTGTGTGTGTGTGTGTGTGTGTGTGTGTGTGTGTGTGTGTGTGTGTGCCTCATCACACCGCCCAGTCTGATTTGTGTATTCAACATTACAGTTAAAATAAGCACAGAGTCCTTGCGCCACTTTTCGAGCATTTGATCAAAATCCAATATATCTAAGTTGAGCGGAGGTATGGCCCGCTACCCAAAGAAAATACACTGACAAACCATGTTTCAGCTTCAAGCCTTTACATTGAAGGAGAGAGACGTCGTTGAATGTAAAAAAGGGGAATTTCAGATTTGCCTGCCTGTGCAGTCGTTTTCTGTGTGTTATTTCCTCGCTGTAGCTGAATGTTTACCGTCATGACTCAAACGGCTTTTATAATTTTAACTCAAATGACCACTGAAAACATGAAGACATGCACAAATTGTTGTCTGAACTGAGTATGTATAACAAAAGTTTAGCATCCTAATTTGAGGAGTGTTTATAGAGCACGACCTTGCAGGCTCCGTTCTCATCTGGGTCCAAATGTGGTTACACCTCTCTTCCTCTGTGCCAGCATCTGTCTCTTTCTGACTATGTCTCCCCTCGCCACAGCTGAAAAAAACAGCTAAATTAAAAATCTCTGTCTTGACCGATGTTATTACAATCTTTAACATGCCAGTAAACATTGATGAAGGCGAGCAGTAATGTGACCTGCATGTGGATTCATACAGCCCTGTGAAGGCTGGCTAGCTGCTGGGTGGGTCGGTTGATGGTGCTGGGAGACTGGGCTGTTGTCAGCCTCAACACTGGCCCTCTGATCTCTCGCTCTCTTCCTCTCCCTCTCTCTCCTCTGCTAACAAGCCCTTTCATTTCCTTTCTGGAAAATCTGTTCTTCATAATATCACACACACAGAGCTGGAGTGGGAAAGTGGGAAGACGCCAAGGAGAGGCAGAGGGAGTAAAATTTAGGACATTTTCCAGACAAAAAAAGGACTTGATTTCTACCATATTTCCATTCCATGTGGATGTGGCTGGTTTCCAATGATGAGTACTGGCTGTGTGTGTTGGTCAAAGTTATAATTGAAGGTTCGCTCTCTGGCTGTTGATGGAGCGATGCTAAACAATGCAGGCTAAGATGGGATTATACATACAGAAGCTGCAGGCTATGGATGAGCTTTGTGCTGCCCCACTAGAACCGCAAAATATAGATGAAAAAAGAATGAATGCCTTAGACATTATGTTCTTTAATAAAAACCCACTAGGATCATGTCATGACATGGTAAAACTGAAAACAGCATCCAGTATTAACACAGTACTCTATTGTTTCATGTAAAGATGGGTTTTAAAATTCTACCAGGGGCATCTGCTGTAAAGGGTTAGCACCAAAACTGATTTTTCTGGCATCTACTATGTAATTCTATAAATTTTAATTGCTGCAAATCCCCATAACTAAACAACAAAAATTGGTATTTTGTCTGTGTCTTCCACAATGATTTCTATGACTGTTCCAAAAGTGATTCATTTCCGATCTGTCACCTCTGCGGCTCTGTTTGATTATGTTGAGGCAACGACTTGGTTAAAGGTTAGAGGAAGATTGTGGTCATGGTTAAAAGAAACCAACGCCCACAGTTGGTAGGAGACAGGATGCAAACTGTGGCCTCAGATGTTGCATGAATTATTGGCCCAGCTATTCACCCAGAAATTCCCCCTGAGAGCTTTTATGGCACTATAACAGTGTGCTTGCTTCTCTGAGAGGACAATAGCCATGTTCCCATCCCCGAAATTTGAGAAAATCTGTAAAAGAAAACACAAATGAATGCTTGTATTTACCCACTACTGTTACGCGATTACCAGGTGTTGGTTCATTGAGATAAGCGGTAGGTGCTCCAACTGACCGATCTTAAAGTGAAACTCTCGCCAAAAAGCAACTGAGGCTTAATTTGGGATTGAATATGAGTCAAACCTTTGTGTAAAAGCATAATTACGACAAAAGAGGCACTTTTAAGATTTACCGTAGTCTCGGTTTTGGGCACGTTCATTTTGAACAGGAGAGTTAGGGGCATGACACGCTAGCATCAAAATCGCTATTTTTAGAACACTAAAAAGGCTTGACACAACATGAAGCTTTGCTCGTAGCATCACCAGGGTCTCTACTCATGAACACGAGCATTGAGAACATTGTTTGTGTACACAGAGTTTATGAAAAAGAAGGTTTTTGAACTACTCACGTTAGCTGCTGCGTCTCCTGCGCGTCGCCGTCATGCCAAGCAAAAAGTGTCGATCCCTGAGTGTGACCTGACAGGCAGGAGAGTAATGGTGAACCGCTCCTCAAGCGTGCCTGTCAGGTCGCACTCAGGGATCGACACTTTTTGCCTGGCATGACGGCGACGCGCAGGAGATGCAGCAGCTAACGTGAGTAGTTCAAAAACACGAAGGTTTGACTCATATTCAATCCCAAATAAAGCCTCAGTTGCTTTTTAGCGAGAGTTTCGCTTTAAGTTCCAAAATGATGGACGTAAAGTCGCTAAAAGGTGGTCACTGTCTGTGGGTTTGTCTATGCCAGTCACTTTGCACACTCAGTTATTCAGCTGGCACTATGAAATTATTGATTTGTGTCCTTAAACAGTGGTTGAACAACCTCAGTTTATGAACTGTGTGTCCAGTTGACTTATTTGATATTTTCAGGGGGGAAAAAAACCTTAGAGGAGAATGTTTTCGCTGAAAGAAGAAGGCAGGATTAACGATGAGATGAATGACAAGCTTTGTGATGGCAGGAGGCAGCAGTAACTCAGTATAGAGCCCAGCATTCAGCTTGACCCTCACTGATCTCTGCTGTCTATAGCACTCAGAGCCAAAGAAAGCTGATTCACTTTCAAAAAACACATCACTTGTCAAAAGGAGCTGTCAGACGCTAAGGTAGGAAGGCACTTCAATTAGAAGATACAAAAGTAAGCTCCTTATCCTGGATGTGACGTTTCTGTTGATCTGGCATTTTTCTCCAAAAAGAGCACAGAGACGAGAGAGACGAAAGGAGAACAACAGAGAGCGAGGGGGAAGAGAAACAGGGAAGGGGGATTGCAGGGAGCTAAAGAAATGTGTTAAAAAGAAACATACTAGATAGTTTTCTGCATGTTTTGCATCTTTAAACTCTTTTTCTAACCAATTACCCAAAACTTGACTGGCAAATTATATCACCATCACATGGTATTACAGGTGTTCAGACATCCAACATTAGGGATCGGGGATTGAATGAGCTACAGGATGATTTTGAGTAGTCAAACTTAGAAGAAAGACAGTGATAAAAACCAGGAAATTTACGCCTCAAGCATCAGAAGTATAAAGAGGGAGAAAGTCAGAGTAAGGTGGTAGGTGGGCGCACTGGTTGTCAATAAGAGATCGGAATTCACATGCTGTTTGTGACTAAGAGTCAACTGTTTTTGATTTATGTAACATAAGTAAGTGAAGTAAGTCTTTTCCTAGTATTTTGTTGTTTGCCTAGCCCTAACCAAGTTAACAAAACCATGCCAATTTGACATTAATAACATTCAATGCATCCAGCACACCTTCTCTTATTTTGAAGGTCTAACTGCCTGTGTCATTTAACGTATTAATGCTAACTTGACCACGGAGCCCTACACGCCCAAAACAGATGCTACAGTTGTAGGTAGAGCGTCATAATTTGAAGCCTAAGGTGACCGACAGAACTGCAGAGTTAAACAAATTTGGGATTGAGAGTGCGTTGCAGCTGGATTAAACATAAAGGATGCAAAATGGATAATGTGAAGATAATTGGTTTGAGCATTAGTTTGAGGTTTTGAAGAGAGAGCGGTATACCAAGATATGAGTTTGACCCAAGAAGTCGTCATTGTTGTAGAAGATGATTTGATATATGATTTGTACATATCATGACGTGACATGACAGGACATCTATTCATTCGAATTGAAGATTGAAGGAAAAGGTCCAGTGTGTAAGATTTAGAGTGATCTATTTGTAGAAATAGAACTTAATATTCATTATTATGTTTTCATTAGTGTTTTATTAGTACATAATCATCTGAAAATAAAAATCGTTGTGTTTTGTGTTACCTTCTTCCACAGAATTTACCATGTTGCCCCGCCATGTTTCCACAGTAGCCCAGAATGGACAAACTAAACAATGGCTTAAGAGAGCACCTTTGTGCTAGATTCCAATTAATCCTATGAATTACTTTGAATGTTCAAGCTTTTTTTCTTCCTATACATATCCTCCGTCCTGCTCTCTCTCAACCTCTTCCTCACCGCTCCTCTTCCTTCTACCTTCTTTCGCTTCCCTTACTCCATTCCTCTTTTATGTAATTTTCCCCTCCTTCCACTTGATCTTAGCTTTTCTCCTTCCTTTGTCTCTCCTCACCTGTTCCACTCTCCCTAACATGTCTGCTCTCCCCCCTCTCCCTCGTCTTGTTCTTTCCTCTCCCCTCCTCCCCTCTCCCTCGAGTTCTGTGTTGAGAGCACAACAGTAGAATTTGTTTTGCTGCCTCTCATCAGATTAGTGTTGATTTTTCTGCCGCCGAGCTGCAGTTCAGCAGAGTGGATGAACTTCTTTAACTGTTTATCAGAGGCACATTTACACTGCAGCGCTCGGCGGCCCCGCGGTTTGTTACCTGCCATTTACTATGAAATAAAAATCGATGGATGCTGAAATGTGATTTTATGGACCGCCGTTATTGAGACCAATGGCGATTTCCTGCTTAACAGGATACGGAATGTCAGTCCCACCGGCGCTCTATTATAAAGTGGCTTTATAAAGTACTGGTGTAGCAACAGTAGTTTTCAGATTTGTTGGGATAACTCTGCTTGACATTTGTATCCGGGAAAAATCTTTCAATAGTGCAAAAGTTTTTTGGTCTCTGGTCTGGTCTCTTGGTTGTCTGGATCGATAAGCAGCGAGCCAAAGTTCAGTATCAAATCGTAATATCTGTTGTTGGAGCTTGAGTCAAACATCCTGTGTGCTGCCCTCATAACTCCTCTCTCACTCTGTCATTTACCAAACTACAAGGGATTCTGGGCTGCCCACAATAAAAACAGTAGTTAACTTGAAGCCTCGCCACTGGAGTGGACTTGTGCGCCAGACAATGATGACACAGTGTCCTGTCAGAGCAGTAATGACTGAGATTTACACTCTATTATTAGAGCTGGGCCCCTTTGAGCTGCCCTCGGAGACCCCTTCCTCTCCCATCCAGACTTGGCGAGAGAGAGGACCGAGGCAGAGCAACAGATCACAGCTAATGCACTGAATCACAGACCGCAGGATAACCCACTGATAAAGAGGTGAAATTATAGTGTTTGCATAAATGTGCGTCTTTATCCCTCCTGTGCTTTTTGAGAGGCACAAATTTAAACACCAGATTACAAGATGTAATTAAGAAACCACATGCAAACTCGTGTGCAGTGATCGCAGGAGACAAGCTGACCCACTTATGCGAGTTAACCCCATAAACTGCTGCGAACTTATAAAGACATCTCAGGAACTAGGCAAGAGGAGGAGGGGGAAGAAGATGAAGGAAACTGGATTTTAGTCAGCGTGACACATGTTCCAACAACACTGTCACTTAAAGTTGTCCTTAGTGCTCATCTGTGTCCGGTCTTAACATGAAAATAATCACCAGGTTAGCATCTGATCACCGCTGATCATCAGCCTAAAATAGCACCGGCAGGTAATAAGACGCGAGATTGAGGCACGGTCCTTTTTTCTGAAATGTAGCTGTTCTTTCTTTACTTTCCTCTTTACGTCCCATCTGCAGGTCTACTCTACAAGCTGCAGTGGTTGTTCTTATTAATTATTTATTATTAATTAAACGTATCATTTTGGTGGAATGCTCTGTAGTCTGGTGGTACGGCAGTGGATACTTCTGTATCTTTTGCCAGAGGCAGCATGGTGAACAGACTGGGGCTGGCGTGGGTGTTGACTTTTAGTATCCTTCGTGCCTTGTGCAGACATGTAACTTCACGTGGGTTCAAATAATGTTCTGGACAGTTTTGATGACCCAGTTTGTGATGTAAAACAGGAAAAAGGAAGGAAATCTCTACATCTGAGAGGCTGATAACGGCATTTTCTGCCATTTTTGTGTGAAACATTACCGTATCTGTCAAGTGATTATCAAACTAGTTGAGGAGGAAATTGTTCTACCATTTGATTAATCCATGAGACTTCTACTCATTGCAACTCTGTCGTAGATTATAAGCACAAGGAGCGTAGGGAGCTCCGGGACAGGGTCATGCAGCTGCAAGGCCACTGCATGCCTTCTCACTTGAATTAATAACACCTCCTCTTTCTCTTCATCTTTATGTGATGCGGAGTCTCTCTTCTAGTAGAGAAAGTCTAAATCTTTGTCAGATGTTACAGAGTCCCCTGACCCTCGCTGATGAGGTCACACATCGTCCCTGAGCACTGATACAGAACACAGAAAACACAAAGATGTCCTCACCAGGTGTTTGTTGGGCTTCTGTTCTCCCCTCTGTGGTGACACACTGCACATACAGACTGCCATATACGCAGGATAATTTTCCATCTGTCATGCAGAAACGTGTAGTGTGCACACACCCCTCGAAGAGGTGTAAGCTCCGGGCATGGGGGGCAAAGGGACGGGCAAAGAGGAAGACGGAGTGAAGATCAGGGTGAGAGGAGGAGAGGAGAAAGGGTGCACTGTCTCAGCAGGCGGTTCAGAGCTGCCTGGCAATGTCACCATGTCATCGCCATGGGAACACAGAGCCTGCAGACTCTTTTGGACTAATAGGCAGTTGTCAAGGCAATGATAAGATAAATGCTGCGTTTGACGGAAACATAGAGCGATGGGGCCTGATAGGCACCAAGAAAGCCCAAACAATCAGCAGAGAGCTGCTGAGAAGGGAGAACTGCAGGCAGGGGTGTGGGGGGTGCTACAAGGCAGGGGGTGGGGAGTGAGAAACGGAGAGAAAGGGTGAGGAGGGGGGAACAGAGGTTGGACTCCCACCGGACAGGCAACGTCAAACCTCTTCCTCTCCCCTCTGTCTCTGCTGGGGTCTCTCTTTGTCTGCTGGGCCTGTTGGCTTTCTTCTCTTGATTTCTGCCTCGTTCCCCCTCACGCTATGTGACCTGCACACCAACACTTGACTGTAGAAACAATCTAAACCCGCCGCTATGTGTGTGATATGTTCATAGACACACACATACACACACACGTGTAGAGGGGAGGGGGTATGTGCTTATCTAATGTTGCGGATTGAATTCAGTTAGCCCCAGTGGGATTGGGTTAGGAGATGTCAGAAAGATAGATGGGCATCATGCTACTACACCACACCACACCCCACCAACCCCCACCCCCACACCCTCTGCCCCCCTCAAATTGTTTTGCATGTGCGTGTGTGTGTGTGTGTGTGTTTATACATGCATGCTTACACAACACATCACATCTACCCACGCGTGGATGCAAAAACATTTGATAAGTCAGATTTGTGTCGCAGGAAAACAAAAAGGATTAGTTTATCAAAAACTTGGTGTAATATGTCTTCTTCTATGTTTTTGCATATTAAATTAGCTTGTTAGATTTGTTGCCATGAATACCTGAAGCGTGCATCATACACGTATTTGTCACACCAGGATTGATGTGTACTGGGACTCCGGTAGCTGTCGTCTCATTGATCCTTGTCCTGGAGGGAAAGTCTGTCCTTTTGACCGAGGATCTCCTCTCCTGATGAAAACTAAAGGCACTTTCAGTTCGTGAACTAATGTTAGATCAACGAAGAAGAAGAAACACGACTCCAGCGGTTCACTGTATGTTTTGGTGTAAACGTGTGTGTATGTACATTTAGTGTTGAAGCCGTACCTCCAGCCTTTGGCCCTGATTGGGTTCTCCTGTCAGTGTTGTGGTCACTTATTGATTCACTGACAGTTGTACAACAGCATAGTCTGACTTCTCTCTCTCTCGCTTTTCTTTCTGCTTACACACACACCCACACACACACACACACACACACACACACGTACGGAACATTTGCTCCGGATCAAACAAGCAATTTTAACTCCAAATAAGATCACAACCCAAGCTCAAATGAAAGCTTTACAATGTAGAAACAGATGATGTGTCTCGTCTGTCTGTCTTTGTCGCACGAGTGCATGCACACACCCAAATAGACACACACTCGCTACCTATATGGGTGTGTATGGCCGGTATGATCTTTTCTCCAGAGAGTCTGATCAAGTCTGATGCCCTGCAGTAACGGCTAGCCATACCTGGCCATTGCTGCCTTCTCATGGCCTAAGGCTACTGCTTAGCAATTCCACTCTGAATACAATGGGCTGCGAGGCTTGCGCACTCGCACACACACGCACACACACACACACACACACACACACCATATACATCCAACAGGCCTCTTTCAAAGCTGCTGTCCAGTAATGAATTTCTAGACCTTGGAAAGCTCCTTCTGATACACTTCAAACAGGTACTAACAAAAAAAGACAGACAACTCCTTCATCTTGCCCTACCTCCACCGTCTGCGTCTCTATCACCTCATGAAACCCAGACAAAGTGCATTTATGGATCAAGACCACCAAAACCAGCAGTGAGTGCCTGAATGTATTCTTCATATCAATTTTAAGAACATAAAAAACCTGAATGTTTTTTTTGTTTTTTTTTTGTAGGACTACACTTATAGAAAAGCGTCTGCATATTCTACCTTTTCACCGTGGCTCGCTCTCCTCTTGCTCCCAGGTTTGGGATGGATTTATTTTAACTTATTTGTTGCCTGACACCGGCTAGTTGTACAGAGGAGCGAGTCGCAGGAAGAACAGGATCCACATATGAAGACATGCCAATCACGAGGCTTTGGAGGAGGCAGGCAAGAGAGAGGACAAGAGAGGTGCCACGCAGCCTCTCCAACCGGCGTTTGAAAGGAGAATACATTTCTGTCACACTCACTTCCCGTCTGCTGGATCAGCCTGCTTGAGTCAGGAAAGAGGAGACACAAACAGACGGATGCACACAGCAGGCATCTCGTGAAGGTGGTATAGGCTTAGAGCGGCCCTACTCTCATACTGTCAAATGAGGCATGATACACACTCCATACTGTAAAAAGATGCAGCCAGGTAGGGTTGCAACCTTGTTAAAATTTGAGGAGACTTGATGGTTTCACATTGTCATGGTATTGCCCCAATAACTAGAATGGCACTCATAGATACCAGCCACCTACATATGCGAGATATTTTCAATTAAGATCCATTCATTCTTTACCTGAGGAATTATTGAAATTGTTCATTATTGTTCATGTAATTTTTTTGTAATCCTGCAGATAAACCAACCAACCACCAAACGGAAACAAGGCGAAAACCTTCTCCTCAGCGGTGGTATATATTACTATCACAGCTACACTGATCTTTAAAGGAGGAAACACAGGAGAGATTTTTGGTTTCTTTTGTCCTCAGAAACATGAAACTTGATATAAAAAATAAAATATAGATTTGTTAGTAAAACTAGTACAGTAGAATTCGACCTTGGTCAGTACTGGTTTTCGGCCTAGATTATCTGGTAATGATCTGATTTTACAGGTCCAGTCTTAAGCGCCCCAACCTGCTCGCACACTCATCAGGACTGCCTCAATAATTTAAAAGAAAGTTTTGTATCTTGGAGTTAAAACCTGGTTGATTGCATTAGTAGACTGCGATAACCAATGAGAGAGACATCCCGGAGCAGCTCAAGTTGGTGTATTGGCTCCTCTGGTACGACGAGCCTAATAACGCCCTGTTGTGTGCAATGTGCCATTATTTTCTAATCTGCTAGTGTTTGTATGTTTGAGATTAGAGAGGAATATCAGTAAAGTTTCTTCTTGTGTGTGTTGTACAACCCAATTTCAAAATTGGTCGGATTTTAAGACGTCCTCTGTGAAAACTGATGTCACGCTTCCTTGTGCAGAAGTCGTAGAGAGAGAGGATTTTTAAAGTCACTATTTGCCATTTGCAGGATCATCCAGTATCGATGCTCCTGTTTGGTGACAGTGAGCAAATATGTGAACGTCGTTCATGGGTTTTGTGTGTTTTTATATCCTCCTCTCAGAGCGGACACTGTTCTGGGATGGGAAGCCGAATATTGGTTACGAGGGCGTGTGTGTGTGTGTGTGTGTGTGTGTGTGCGCCTGTTTCCTTGTATACGAGGGCAGGGTGATGTAGAGTAGTGTAAATATAAAACCCCGACTTCCTGCTGTCTCCTCCATTATGCCAGCCGCGGAAACTCAATCTGCCTGAGCACTACAGCTGCCTGCCAGCCTACCTCGCTGCCGTCTCCCTTTGCTCCCCGCCGCTTCTTTCCTGCTGTCCTCCAACTGCTTCTCCTCTCTCTCTCAGCGTCTTCCTTCACTTAGACCCCTCATTTCTCACCAGCGCCTTCCTTTATGTCTTTGCACACATGCGCACAAAACTGCATGTTTCCTCAAGACTTAACATAGCCTGCTTAGGTTTCCTTAGGACTCTCTTACAGTCCCTGCTGGGAGACAATGACAGGTAGCTGTGAGATGGACAGATTGAGGCAGAGAGGAGGAGACCAGAGGCGAAGGACAGAGAGAGTGAGACATTAGCGGTGTGGAGCGCATTGGGCAGCAGCCATATTTATCTTCTATTGTAGGTGTGGTGGCCCCCGTGCGATTATCTAAGTTCCTCTCTTTTTTTTTTTACCTTGACCTTGTGCGTGGAGGGTATTTTCCAGTCAGCAGAACGCTTTATCTCTGAGAGCAACAATCAATAAGGATAATTAATGATGCCCGCCGCAATGATAGCCTCAGCAGTCATTACCAGGCATTAATCCATGCAGTCAGAGGAGGGTCAAGGCCGGCCGCATCGCTCACCTAGGGGCGGGGCGCAAATTAAAATAATCTACACACCGGCCGCTCTGTCAGGCCTTTTCTGATGCATTCACCTCCGTCGGACCATAATTAAAGATGGCCCATTGCTAGGCGGTGCGGCGCCGGGGTGACAATCCACTGCGATGTCTCTTTAATATACAACACTTAGCCCGGAGGATGACACTAACAGCAATCTGCAGGAACTCATCTCACCTGCAAGCGTGGGAGGGTGGATGTGTTTTTCTTTTTTTTTTTCCTTCCTTCTCTAGATATGCCGGGACATAAATCAAACGCACAACATGCAATTTTCTAATAACGCAGCGCCATCAGAAATGTGATTTAGCAGTAAATATAATTTGGTCTGGGTGTGAGACATATCAAGTGGATGTATTATCTTTGCAGTAATGCTGCGCTTAGAGAATGAAATATCGCAAAGACACGTTTTAACAGGTGATCTTGGGATAACTGTGAACACTGCAGACTGCTATAATGTCTTAATATAAGATGTAACATTCGATACTCTGATGGATGACGTTGGGCGGATGATGTCTTCAGAGATGCAATGGTTTGCCCTGAAAATAGATGTTAAACTATAAGTTAAAGTATGAGTTTCCCACCATGAACCAGATGAAAAAAAAAATGTCTCTGATAGTGATCACTGCACCTCACTTTCATCCAGCAAAAAAGGTTTTATCCTCTCCTCTCCTTTGTCTGCCTCTGATTGGCTGTAGCACCACATCAGGGGGAGGGAGTGGCGGAGCCTCCGAGTGCCCACGTTGTTGTCAAGGACATTTACATTTACAGTTTACAAGTTTGGAGGAGAAATTCAGCTTGATTCCATAATTCATGGGTGACATTTTCATTGTACTTAAACTTTAGGCTAAAAATTGGAAATGTGAGATTTAATTTCCTGTAATGTTTAAATTACTTTTTGCCTGGCCGCTGTCCAAACGCGAGGGAAGCGCCGAGGGGCAGAGAAGAGATGTTTAAGCAGAGGTTGCTCTCACTGCCAGCGGAGAAGTGCAGAGAATCTATAATAATGAAAAATGCATTTATCCTCCGCTTACCATCCCTCCCTTTCTCCCCTCCGAAAAAACAGTGCTGTTAAAAAAAAAAAAAAACGTGCGTGTTAGCGAGAAGGAGTAAGGTATGTGTCATATTCAACATGCGCGAAGCAAAGTGAAAAATAACCCCGTCAAATTAAAAAAAAAAAAGTCTTGAGTGTGTCGAGTTGGAACTTATCCCAAACGATGAGGGAAGTCAAACCGCCGGCATCAAGAAGGGCGCTTGATGATGATTGACAAGCATTGGTTATATCTCACTCCCACGCATGATTACTGCGTCTTCATCTATCCTCCAGTAGCTCTCTCACCTTCAGCTCTGTTTGGTTTAAGTGAAGAGGCGTGCAGGCGCAGCACAAGACGCTCATGTGATTTCTATCACCAAGTTAACTTCTCTTTCTCCCCGCTTAAAAATTTCATCTTATTAAACTTATTACTGGTCAGGAAACAGAGGGGCCTAGGGTGTGAACTCCCACTGTAGCGTATCAAAAGCACTCACGCATGCAGGCTCCTTTAGACGGAGTGTGTCAAACATGTATGTGAAAGAAAAATGTAGAAGTATTCCAGTAAATGATGTGCTTACAGTGCACTGAGGTTCCTCTCCTGATTAATTTCAGAGAAAGCAGCAGTGGAGATGAATGTTTTATATGTGGAGTAAACACTCCACATAGGCAGCAGATTTCAGGAATATGGCAGTCATGTTGAACATTTCCCAGCAGGCACTCTTGTCACCGTGGCATTTATTTTTTAGCTTACTTTCACATGACATCACTGGTGATTTAGGCCGGCAAATTAAACACAAGTAGAGGCATAAATCTGCCCCTTGCCGGCCAATATACACCTTCTCCAACAGTTTTCATAGTCTCATTTTTCCCAGTATTGTAACCGTATACTCTGCAGTCACAGATGAATTGACCCAAGTGCTTAGATACAGCAGCGGGTCCCTTAAACACACTTAAGGTTTTATTTACGATTGATCAGTGAATTCTACACATTTCAGACGACTCTATTTTCCTCAACCTGATTGCTCTGCTAACAGTGTTTTCCCCATTTTCTCTCCCCATTTCCGTCCAATAAGGTAATGGAGAAATTACAGAGATTAGTGATATGCATATAAAGGACTGTCAATCATTTAAAATTAATTCTGTAAAGCGTCTGATGATGTGATCGTTAGATTGCTGATCTGCAGACACGAGCCGTCATTAGGCTAACGGAGGGAATTGTTTATGGAAGATGGCTTCTTCTGCTGACAGGAGGCTCGGTTTGTGTTTTTTTTTTCTGTTCCAGTTTGTGCGGCGCTTTTATGATCTTTTTTGGAACGTGATTCTGAGGAGGCATGTGTTTTTTAATCGCACAAGTAATGAGAGGTCAAAGGTCTGAAATGCAGTTTCAAATTGGTTCGATTAAGCAAGTATGTGCTGATTTCTGTTGGCTTGTGTGCATGTTTGTGAGTATGTGTGATTAGCCTGCATATTTCCGGACTTGTGCCTGTTTGTAGCCCCGGTGTGCACCCTGGTCTTGTCATCAGGTTAGCCGGTAGGCATTCCTGATATCGCTGAAACCTGCCAGCCGGTTAATTAGAGCAGGCATCCAGCCGCCCTGGCTTCATTTGACTATCAGCCACCAAGCCACTTACTCCATAATTTCCTGCCTGAATTGGAGGGCTTTACTATCGCTCACCCAGGCAGATCGGAAGTTTCCCTTTATCTCCTACATAAAGCCGGCGAGCTGCAACCCAAACTAAGCAGGCCCACCACCAGAATACATATACATTATGATTACAAGCAGAGGGTGTGAAGTTGAGACACGGGCGAGCTTCAAACTCGCAGCAAACAAGAGATAGGATTGTTTCGCTATCTGTGTGTCAGGTGGAGAGAAAAAAAAAGCTTTCAAGTCTCAAGTTTGTTTTTTTCAAACTGCAACTCAGTGTGCTTCTGTGTGCAGGTGTGTATATTTTATATTGGTGATTACAAATTCTGTGTGTGTGCCCTCTGCCGACAGTTTGTACACGCTGTCGTCCACTGTGCCACACTGCCTTTTAACTTTTTTATGGTTTTCTCTTCATTAATTGAAAACATGACGGGGTGCTCTCGGGGCCTGATGGATGGAGCAGGAGAATTGAGAAAGCCATTAGCTTTACTGGAATCACAGCCTGTCAAGCAGTCAATACACACTGCTTTATGTGTCTGCAAGCAAAGATGGAACAATTATCCCTTTTATTAGGCAGCCACGACACGCGCACACACACGCACACACACACGGCGCGTTGCAGGCAAGAGGAGGGCAGCAATAAGGATCAGCTAAAATCAGTCATTCATTACTGTCAAGTACACCTGACTCTCAGCTTATTAAAAACAGGCATAATATGAGGAAGGAGATAGAAAAAACTTAATTAGTAAACAATTGTGATTAGTAACCTTTGGAATAAATAGACGTTTTCTGACTTTGACTTTTGGAGCTGTGTTATCATATATCAAATTAAACTACAAGCGGCACGCACAGCTTGCATTTAATTTGCATATGCTCCCGTTTCTACACAGACGCACTGTTCAGAAGTCTCTACAAGCCACTCCACGTGTATTTCTCTTTGCTGCCAGCTTTGTGAGAAATCTTGCTACGTCTGCACCTCCACCACAAAGCTGTTCTCAGTTTTTTATTGTGTGTTTTAATGAGTGTTAATGCATGATAAACACATGCAAAAACATGATGATCGGGGAGCTATGAATAACGTGAACAGCTATCCACAGTGTCCCTGGCCTCCCAGCCCCTTGTGGGGGTCGTGCCCCCCTCGCTGAACGGCGCTGAGCAGCACGAGGTCACCGGTTCACGACCCACGGGCTGGTTTAGTAATAGCAGGACACTGCGGGCTGTCTGTGAGGGGATGGCCGGGGCCCGCGATCAATACAACAGGTATGGGAGCAGCAGAGAAGATGTCTCTTAGGAGATCAGTGCTATCAGAAACTACACACTGGGAAAAAAAGCACATTTATTGTATACAAAGAAGCACAAAACAACGTTATACCACTTGAACCGGCAAAACTGTAACCATGAAATCAATGACAAATATCGGAGATACAAGTGGGACTTTGGAGGATCGAAAAACAACACGAGAGAAACGGGAGAGAGAATAAAAAAGTGTGCCTTTTTTTCCCAACCACATCTCTGCCATTGCTATATAAGCGGTGGAGCACTTTACATAAGATTTATTACATCCAAGCAGAAATATTATCTTCTGCGGGTGCCATTCATCACCCAGGCCGTGAGACGCTGTGAATGATACCACCAAATTATGTAGATCAGCCATGTCTGAGGGGACGATTCAATTTGGTAACCTTGGTAACCCCAGGTACTCCGAGCAGCCCGGCTCCCCAACACACAAACCCATTTTGGCACATCACTTAGCAAGTTTAAATACTAAAACACACATATGCACTGTCAAAGAAATGCTGTACATCACACCTTTCTGGCAGGATGTACAGATATGAACTATGTTCATGCATGCAAATGTTCAACAGCAGAAATATTCACAAAAGTCGCTGAGAGTCAGAGAGGATATTAGAAGATAATGTGTGGGGAGAACATGTAGGTGGTGCATAAGGTAGTGACAGCGTGACCACAGATCACCTTCATGTGGTTATTCTGGGTTTCTGTGGCGTGATTGAGGCCTCGACTGTGAAAGCTGTTGACCAATAAAACCTCCTGTCAGTGGCTCAACCCAATCACCAGAATAAAAGTTAAGCAAACCATGGATATGTTGAAACCATATATGTCTTTATGTTGCAACTCTACATTTGTAGAGCAAAATTTTTCAATTTAAAGGTCCAGTATGTGTTGGTTTTTTTTTTGTATCTCATTCCCAACTTATACTGACGCTTAGGGTTTCCCAACTCAACACCTTGGCATGGCAGCCAACACAACCTAAAATCCCCCATTGTCAGTATTTGACTAGCCTGGAATCTAACCTAACACATATGCATTGTTGGTTTCCGTCCTCTCCTGTATTTACCGACAATATTAAAAGGAAAACATCCAACTTCAGCAGCCTTATCCTTTAAAAAGTTAAGATGAGCCACATGTCCAATGTTGATGAGTTCAGTTAGTTAATATTCCCTTTTCGGGCCATTCCAGTTCATTCATAATGGAGCCACGGGTAGAAGACATGGGAATCATTTTGCATGGTAGGAAAGATTTTTTTTTAGTAACTGCCCCAAAATAATTGAACTGTCACTTGGGTTTAACCCTTCTGGATAACCGCTGGCTGAGAAATTACTATGTAAGAATAGTTTTAGTATGTAAAACATATCAGTGTCCTTTTATAGCCAGAGCTGTGTCCTGCGTTTAATATTCAGTTTCAGACACCAGAGGTATAGGTATAAACACAATTCCTAAAAGATTCACACTGTATGTGTTATTTGTATTATCATTTTTAACTTTCTACCCTGTGTTTACACTCGCTCCGCAGACCTCCTGATGTTAGCTGTGGTTCCCCCGCGGATTTAAAAAAGTCCTCGATGCACCTCTGCATATCCTTGATCAAAAACCTGCCCACATATCGAAACACCTGCAACCTCTCAGTCACAAACCCCCTCTGGATACAAAGCATTTCTATACAGTACGTATCATATATTTAATTGTTGTGACCCAGATATTATAGGTCAGTTTGCTCTGTTGTTGTTCAAAGCGCACACAAATGTTTGGTATAAAAATAATACAACTTGCTCTGAGCCCAGGTAGGTGTATCGTAATTACCAATCATCTCTGAGCGTGTTCAGAAGCAGGCATCTTTTCCCCCACTCACTGCCGTTTACTCCGGCGTCGAGCTGACTCAATTATGATGCAAAAGGGTGTTTTTGAAAAGCCTGGCTCATTTCTAATTAAGCCACACACTCATACCTATTTGTAGCTCATGTCCTGACATAATGCAAATGCTATGTAAATTAACTGCACTGATCTCCTGCTAGCTCCGCACTCGGAGCTCCTTGGAGACTAGCAGGGCATTTAGTCATACTTTATACTAGTTTGGTTTCTCATTGGCTGAAACACAGGCAGAGACGGATAAACCGGTGGTTAAACAGACACAGCACTGCAAATAATTATTTTTAATTGTTTTTCTATCTCGAGCGCCCCGCCGCCTTTCTCTCTGCTTGTCAACATATCGATCGGTAATGATTATCGCTGCTTGAGTCATCCTTTTCCTTCAGATGCCTTCACAGGCTACAACCTGCCACACCTTCAGCCTGCAGAGCAACCAGAGGGCTGCCTCCACCCCACCGCCACCACCACCTCCCTCCCTCTACTGCGGCCCCCAGCTGAGGCTGTTTAGACAGGCCATTAACGCGCTCACTCTGCCGTCACTAAACAACCATACAGCGGCTGGTTAGGCAGCTGACTGACCGTATCTGAATGCCGTGGAGGGGTTACGGCCCCTAACTGTGGCTATAACATTTGATATGCTTCCCGGAAGGATTACAGACTGGTTTTTCTCAGGCTTGGGTGGTGCTGCCTGGTAAATTGCTATTACTATAGTAGCTTGCACTGTACAGAAAGTTCCGAAAAGTACAAATTCATCTGACAAGGATCGATAAGTTGTTGCCGATGTTGAGCCATAACTTCACAAAGGCTTATAAAAGAAGAGTTAATGAGTTACATTACGGTTGAATGATAAACAAAAGATCATATTCTCATTGTTTTGACAGATGATATAAATACTAACGATCATTTTTGCATCAAAGTTTTCATTTTCACTGAATAAACATAAAATCATGATCATGTGACATCTCTGTAGCACCATAGTTGTTGATAATAGCGTTGCTTTGTCACTAATTTTATCATACAAGAGTTAAGCCTGAATTTAAGTAAATTATTTTCAATTCAATTTTTAACACCCCACAATTTTGTAATTAGACCATCAACATCTTCTTTACATCTTTACTTCAGAAAACAATCCCACCACAAAGTCATTCAGTGTCTTTTCTAAAGCTTTCAGTCATATCTCTTGATCCTCATCAGCAGATGCTCTTCGCCCAGTTGCCATTGAAATGTAGGTGTTCGAATAATTAAATTAGGGACAGATTAGTAATTAATCAAATCACATTAAAAAATAACTCCTAATTAATGTAATTAATCAATGTTTTAATTGCTCAAAATTGAATTATTTTTTTCAATTTCACGGCAGCTGGGCAAATCCATGATGAAGATCATATGATGGGATCAAAAGCTCCAGAACAGCTACTCAATGGACCTTGACGTGGGACTGTTTTTTTCTCAAATAAAGGAAAACATGTTTCACATAAAGATTAGGGATACAAGTAATGATAACTTTCATTATTGATTAATTTTAAGTTATTTGCTGGATAAATCGATTCATCGATTGAACTTCAAACGTAAGAAAACTGTGAAAAATGTCCAGCCCAGTCTTATAATGACTTGTTCTGTCAGTCAAAAATCCAGAGATTTAGTTTGATATGATATAAAACAGAGAAAAGCAGGTAAAGAAAAGGAAAAAAGAAAAATGACTTTATTTGCAATCAATTGTTATTTTTATGATGATCAACTGATCGATTACTCCAGCAATTGTTGGGGCTCTGACACACATAATTATAATGTGAATTCAACAATAATGCAAAATATAGGAATTCATATGATGTGTTATTGGGTGTATTATAGACATTGCCCTGACCTCTGCAGGGAAACCCTTTATTTGTAATGAATGAATTAATGAATTGGTCCTGGTTGTAGTTTTTCTGATGGTGAGACACACACAGTCTAACTCTGTGCCAGACTTTAGACAAACATCCACAGTTGTATTAAATATTTGAACAGCCAGCGCCTGTATTTCCTTTTCAAACTAGCAAAAAGGACTAGGAATACAATAATACAAATCATTACAGTTAATCTGTCCAGGTCTAGACTTTGCTCTCTCTTGACTCATCTGTGCCACCAGTCATCTCTTTGTACCTTTGTTTCTTTTTTGCTCCCTCTCTCCGTATCTCTGTGTCTGTGCTCAGCCCATTAATTGTGCCCGAACAGTGCCACATGCCTCAATGAAAATAAATTGCTTTTAATTTGGGCTTTCCTTTTTGCCACGGCCGGCATCACTTAATTTCATTAGCTCTGAACCTGTAGAGCGCTTTTTCAAAAGCGTCATCTCATGGACGCACTTGAAAATGAAAAGAAAGCGCCGCTTTTTTTTTTTCTTCTCCCCCCCTCCTCTCCCTCCTCGCTCCCTCTCTCCTCTCTCTGCGCTCCTCAATTAACAGAATCGTTTCCTTTCAACTAAAATGAATGTTATTGAAACCAATTAGCATGGACTGGAAAATCTCTCGTTAATGAGGGGAGTGTGGGTGAGTAAACAGGAATGAAAAGATGAAATTAGAGAAGAGGCTCTTCTTGTTGGCCTGGAATAATGACATGCTTAGTTGCCTAATTGTCTGGTGAAAAGCACCGCTGCGATAGTAACAGATTGCGGTGTTCATTAGGCAGCAATGGGCCACCTGCTGCTGGGGCGGCGAGCCCGCAGTCCCCGTACACGTGTTTATCCCAGGGGGCACTTTTTTTTTGGACACCACGCTCACTATGAAAAGCAAATGAGCTTGCCAATATGCTGCAATGTTGTGTCCTTATTGCCAAGGCACAGAAGCATGATATGTCAAATCAAATGAAATGAATGAAACCCAATAGTGTGAAGCTGGAGGGTTTACTCCCGTTTTTTGATGGTGTTTAGCGGGAAATGACCTATAAAAAATATCCGGGTTAGCAAAACTATGTAATTTCATTATAAATCCTAAAGATAAGTATTCTGTTCATCGTTTCTGTGATCATATCTCATCACAGGGCTCTTTATTGCTGCTTTTGAGGCTGAGTTTGTACAGAGCGCGAGGGTTGAGAGAGGGATAATAGGCCTCTAATTGCAGTGTGGATCAGGTTGGGGAGGGGGTGGCATTCTCCCAGTATCTATCCCCCATCCATGAAATATTTAATGGCTCGCCGGGAGAAACAAACTCTACACACATTCTCTAATTCATAACCTGGAGATAGCCTGAGACATCAGAACACAATGCATCCATATCTCGATCCCTCCTCTTTGTCTCTCTCGCCGGCTCCGGCTCCCATTATTCCCTGCCTGGAAAAAAGAAAAAAAAAGAGAGAGATTTAAAAGTAGCCGCTCCTAAGTGTAATGTTAATTAATTCATAATTAATTCTTGCATTAGGACTAAAATGGGGAGCACATATTCTTAAGCTCAGTGGGGTCCGCTGTTGCTTTGAGGCAGAGCTGAGAGTGTGGATTTTAAAGAGCTATGACCCCTCGATGTAAGAAAATAACAAGAGTCATCAGCTGCGGCTTCTTTTCAACCGCTCGTTTCAAAGCAGCGTGAGCGCTTTTGTGTACGCTCTGGTGTGTGTCTTTTGTGTATGAATATTTCCACTGTGTATAAATGTGTGCATGTTTGTGTGCGTGTGCATATTCTACATATCAACATTGTTTAAGAGTCATTCATGTGGTCTGGCGCTCCCCCGACAGACCTCCACCAGAATGCAAATAAGTCCCATTGTTGCATGTTGCACCATCTACAGCTGTTGGCCATAATTATCTTGCAGATAACTTAAAGGGTGTCAATTAAAACGCTGCTCTTTTCTCGCTGCCCTCATCTATCGCCTGTGTCCTCCTTCCCGCAGCCCCCTCTGCCTCTCGGGGAGTCAAGGTGAAGGTTCAGGGTGAGGATGGAGGTGGGAGAGTGGTGTGTGTGTGTGTGTTTGTGTGTGTGTCGGGGGGAGGTGGGTGAGGGGCTGCTCCAGGATGTTTTAGCAAAGCTTAATTGTTCTGAGTATTTGTGTTAGCCATAAAGATCCAATCAGAATGAGCGCACCATGTTTATTGTGCTCACAGAGGGGTTGAACACATGAGCCAGATTCATTCATGAATTTCTAATAAAAACCTGGGTCCCTGTGGACCTCTCTCCAAGGGGCAGGGGTTCGGGGTTTTCCCTTTCAGAGGCTAAGCGTACCCTGGATGCTCGCCCCAACCCTGTTCACACCGCATGCACCCTCCCATCACCCACCTTAACCCCTCTGCGCTCCCCCTCGGGGACAGTTCAACCTTGGAGCGCCGGGGTATGACTCCGCAACCTCTGCGCGACACAGCGTTGGTTCCACTGTAGAGGAGGTGTGTGCGAGGCACCGAGAGACTGGATTAGACTTTATGCTTCATCATAACCTAATTTGATTAAAGATGGAGTTGATTAAGCCACATTGGTTTGATGCGGTAGTATAAGACACAGCAAAGGAAGTATAATCAGAGATGATTTGTTTGTTGTGAGAGACAGAATTATGTGCTTCAGTAGCAGTGAGACGACCACCTGACGTGTGCCTACAGTGGTTATAGGCTTTGCGATGGGAACACAGATTACATTTTAAATGATATGTGTACTTTAGGGGTCTTTGGGGAGTTAAAGACAAGGAACCTCTCTTCCCCTCCCTTGAGCTTCCCTCTGCTTAATTGATTTACTTTATGCACAGTGACACGCCCCTTCACACGCGCATGTGATCACCAAGTGTCAGTGCCACGCGCTCTCTGGCCCACAAACTCACACACACACACACACACACACACACACACACACACAGATGGGTCAACAGCTGTGACACAACAGGATCTGCAAGCCCTCGCACTATTAAATACAATCTGAAAACAACAAAATTAGACAAGACTAAGAGCCATGAATGCTAACATGCTCACGGTGACAATGCTAACATGATGATCTTCAACAGGTGTAAAGGTGACCATGTTCGACAGATTTTAGCGGTGTGTTAGCATGCTAACGTTTGCCAATTAAAACACAAGGAACAACTGAGGCTGATGGGAGATTTAAAGTAAAACGTTGGGGGATTGCCAAAAATCTCATTGCAACGCATCCAATAGTTCATTATACCATTCGGTCTAGACCAAAGTGGTGGACCAACAACATTTTTGCCGATATGGCTTAAAAAGTGGAGGCAAAGCGGTGCAGCAGGGACAAGCATTCGACAGGGAGGACACATGGGGACCAGGAGTAGTCTTTAGCTATTGATGAATGAATGAATTAGGAATTATTGAGGAGCCAATTGATTGTCAGCCAATTCAGGATTAATGGATGCCAATAGGTTGTCTTGGTCCTTGAATAGTGGATTAGGGGACAGAGGTGGTGGTCACACTGATGCAGTCCTCCACCTCTTTCACAGCTTCCTGCTCCTCATTCATTCTCTTCCTCTCACTAATGCACTTGTCTATTAATAGGAGCTACTTGGCTAGAGACAGTCCAAATGTTGACAAGCTCTATTGTGCATCATCATTGAAAAGCCCCCCCCTTTTGTCCCCGTCATTTGTTTTGGTAAACACATGTTATTTGTTGGTTTGTTCTGCCTGCAGATGTCTGGGTTTGATAACGCATTCACGTGGGTCAATTCACGTCAAGTCAGAACAACTACTCAGGATGTCGGGAACATTTTGGTACAAGACTTACCGACTCTTGCGTCATATAAGGAGAAACATGGCAGATGAAAGTTTTGATTTGATTTCTTGTAATTCACGTATTGTATCAATTGTCTGCTGACATGTAATTTCTAATATAGTATTAGGTTAGTGACCTAGACTGGTTAGAAGAGTTATGTATTAGCGTTAACCATGATAAGTCATGTAAAGTAATCTTTGGGGGTTTTAGAGAACAGTCTGTGACAAAATCACTTTGTAATACAACACACAGTCTTTGTAGTGTCCATGTTGTGTCCCCATTTTGACTCAAAATCCCGTGAACACACCAAAATCAACATGGATGGGACTACATCATTTTCGAAAGTGAGGTTCTGAACCCAAAGCCTTTGGGCGTGCAGGACCAAAGTTTCAGAATGTCTCATAGTTGTTAAACTTTCTCTTCCTCTGTGATTTGATAATCTAACTCTTACTTCCTGGTTTTATAATCTGACATTTCCTGTTTAGCCAAGCATTTCCTCGTGCTGGAGTACACAGAGTGGAGAGGAGGAAACTGGAGACCGTTGTGCTGGATTTGATTAGGAGGAAGTGTGTCTCTATACACTCTCTCTTTGACCTCAGGAAAACAATTATTGTCTCCCTTTAGCCCCCGTCTCGTGTCACTCTCCTCGGCACGGTCAAGGTTGTAATTGTTGCTGCGTGGCTATTATTACATTATTGCCTCTTCTGGTCAACAGGATGGCTCTTTGGATGTCAGTCTAGGAGTCGGATGGTCCACCGATTTGCAAACTAGGATATCTGTTGGATGAATTTTCAAGAAATGTTGCGCAGACATATATGGTCTCCAGAGGGGACTGTAACACCACCAGCAAGTTAAAAAACAAAAACACCTTTCCTGTGAAATATCCTATCATATTGGGTTTGTACAGCCTTTCATGGTTCCTGTATGATGATACAGCTGACTCTGGGGATCCTGATTTTTCCACCATAAGGCCTACATTAAAATTGATGTTGGAGTGAATTATCTCCATCTCCACTCCATCTCCACTATTTTATATATGACCATGAGATTTGTTAAATTTTTTATTTCGTTTCAGGAGGAATTGCTCTAACTTCAGTGATCCCTTAACTTTCCATCTAGCGCTGTCGTCGGGTCTGAATTTCAGTTTGCCCAACTTGTACAAAACTAATTACATTCCCATTGACTCAGCTGTTTCGTTTTAGAGCTAAATTGCCGAATCACGCTAAACTAAGATGATAAACATTCATGATAACTGCTGGCACTAATATGTTAAGGTTGCTATTTTGAGCATGTAAGCATTGTGATATTACAACCTAACGGACCTGTCAGACGTGGCTGCCGGCTAGGGCTGCACGAAAAATCGTTAAAAAATCGCGATCTCGATACACAGGTACACGTGATCTTATTTCTACACACAGCGATTCTGAAGCATTTTATATCTCGAGCTGCAGCTCAAACAAATGCTCCTATTTTCCTCCCGGATTTTTTGAAGCGCCCCCAAACGCAGAACTGCCGCTGCCTCCTCCCTCAACCTATGGTAAAGCGTCATTACAACACGTTATTCAGTGGAGGAAACCCGCCTGCAGTTGAGTGTTTGGAATGAGTGAGTGAGAGGCCGTTTTATACAGGGCTGCAAGCCGCCAACCTGCCCGCCCGCTTGGCGGCTCGGTTCGCGGTTTTAGACGGAGGGCGGCAAACTGGGGGTCTGTTTTGGTCAGCCAATTTGTCGGCTCCGAAGCTACGCTTATTTCCGGTTCACCTGCTATCTAAATCCGAGCCGTCAATGTGCCGGCCCCTGCGTGAGGTGGGCGGAGGTGTCGATGACCTGCACTGTTTCTTTCACCAAGAAACAGCTGATCACAGCAGCCAGTCCATCACTTCATCCGCAGACATTAAGAGGAGCAACTGGACAGCCGCTGAGATCCAGGAGATGCTAGCGTCTCCTGGAAGCTACACTTAGCTACACAGGAGATGCTAGCGTCTCCTGGATCAGTAGCTGTTTGGTTGTGTCCGCTTGTTATTGTAGCAACAAGCCAGGAATGGTCGCTACTTTCAAATTAAAAGCCCCCCGCTAAGAACCCAGTTCTGGCTTTTGGAAAAGGAGGAATATTACGCCTCCGTTTTAGAAAGCCGATCACAGCAGCTATCACATATCGCCTAGCCAAGATACGGCCCCAATAAACACTGTACAACATGAGGTATTAAAGGATGCTCTCTCATCTTGGGGACTAAAATTTTTTTTTTACTTTTATAAAAATAATTTCTCATCCAATGATAGAACTTGAACAAGACAAAAAACAAACATTGCTTTGGCAGAGGCATAATAGTATGCCCTTGCCATATTACAATGTTTGTTTTGTTTTGTTCAAGTTCATCAGTGCAATAAACATTTTGTGAAAAAAAATCGTGCCAGAGAATCGTGATCTCAATTCTAAGCAAAAAAGTGATTCACATTTTTTCCAGAATCATGCAGCCCTACTGTAGACTCTTAATTAATTTGCTACCTTCAAATGGAGTTGTGCGTAACGTGTTCGAGAGAGGAGTCCGTATGAACGCCCACCCTTCCTTTGGTATTCAGAACCTCGGAAATTAGAATGTTCTCAAAGCTCCAAGTTCACGAGTTGTGACGTGTCCGCTAACGTTATCAGAAATGGAGGAGACTGCAGTCTAAGTTGATTTATCACTAGATGGTCAGTTAATACATTTTTGGTTCGGTTTATTTTGACTTTTCTTTCACAATTATATTTGTCAGAGGGATATACTGATATTCTCAACGGCCTCATTGTTTTCCTCTATGATTATGCATTTACGGCGTCACGTTACCTGCTCGCTAGCCTGCAAAATTGTTGCCTTGAATGGATCTTTAGGCATCCGTGTTGGTGTTACCTGGCAGTGGTGTTGCAAGTTGCACTTGAAGGCAGGAGTCGTTGCTGGACATCTTGTAGATTTGCACACGTGGTCGCAAAACAATTACACTGGTTTTTGGTCCGAGTGGTTTAGATATTGCACCACTCTGTTCTGTCCCTCATTATAATGTCTTCGTCTCGTCTGGTCTTTGCTTTTATAATTCCATATTTAAACTGTTACAATGCGAATCTGAATACATATTATTGAATTATGCTGCTCTAAGAATGTGCTTTTTCTCTCTCTTCCTGATAACATGCAGCCCTAATGTATCGTGATCCATTGCTATTTATCTAAAAAACTTCACATCCAGTAGTTGAGCCATAATCCACTCCAAATACACTTTGACTCTGCTCTAACCACAAATAGGATTTAGAGAAATAACATTGTGATTAATGCATGCTAACTACATAATAGAACTTAGAAATGTAATTAACAGTAACTTCCTGCGCCTAATTGGTATAGCTCTGTTATTCATTAGATTCCACTGAGGACGAAATCTGGGATATTAGATGCATATTAGAGGCATTACTTTTTGATGTTAGGAACACAGCTTAAAGAGCACCATTTATTATTTATCGTCTCTTTTGTTTTCACTCGGGATCGCAGCGGTGAATACAGCAGTTGTAGCCTCAGTTCTTCCACAAGCCTTTCATAACGGCTCTGGGTGTTACTCCCCTTGAAAAAGATGAACTGACTGATGCACGCACATTCAGTTTGTCAGGTGAAAAAGACAAAGTGATGGATGCACAGAAAAAATTGACCTTTCTCTTATTCTTTCCCCTTTTCTCTACCTTTGGGCAGTGTTGAAGTACATGAGATCGGTTCTTGGTCTCAAGAACGATCTCAAGACCACTTTTTGAAGGTCTTGTCTCAGAACCAATCACGTCTTTACTCTGTCTTGTCTCGGTCTGAGACAAAGAGTCTGGATTTTATTTCAAGATCAGTTTGATTCACGCTGACTCAGTCTTGCCTCGGACTTGGTCTCTACCCTAACCCTCAAAGTCTTTTATCTCGGCCTTGATACACGTTGGTCTCGGTCATGACTTGGTCTTGATTTAGGTGGTCCTTACTACATCACTCCCTTTGGGGAAAAAAAGTTTAGAAGATTAAGCAAATTGGACCAATAATGGATTATAAACAATGACATCACAGTCATCCTGTTGTTGTCAATATGCGTTGTTGCTCATCACATTTTCTCAGAGCCCAAAGTGACGTCTTCACGTTGCTTCTTTTGTTCAACCAGCAGTCCAAAACTTAAAGGCTCTTCATTTACTGTCATTTATCACAAAGAAAAGCAGGAAATCCTTAAATTTTAGAAGCTGGAATCAACAAATGTTGAAAAATTGTGCTTAAAAAAATGTCTGGACTGGTAAAATCAGCAGCAAAATAAATAGCACCTAATTTTCTTTGAATAGACAAATCGACAAAACAAATTAATCCACTGATTGTCACAGCGCTTGTTGACTAGTATGTGTGACTTTTATTCTGGAGTTGGGTGTAACAGATGAAAGATAATATCCAGAGCTGAAAAGGACAAAAAAAATTATATATAATGATATAAAAATGCAATAGCTATTCTTATAAGCTCTGATCATCCCTGGTTCATCAGGTCATATAAAGTTCCTGACTTCCTCAAAAAGGTTCTTATTTGATGATCACTACTACTTCTTGTGCCTAGAGCTGTAGACATCCACGTGGGTACTTTGAATATTCAAATGAACCACGAAGGCCAATCTTTCATTGACCTCCTACATTTCAATATTGTTTATTTAGATTTTCATTTTATTCACTGAATTATGAGCATAGAGGCTGCATTCATTTAATTTAGGCCATGAATGTTGTTTTTTCTCTCAGACGCTTTCATTTATCTTCGAATAGTTTTTGGATCATGGCTTGATCTTTGTAAACCATCTGACATCTAAGTGTCTCGGTTACTCCAGAGGATTAAGCAGAGGAGGCGGTAGGTTGCGCAGCATTGTACAGCAAAGCATGTGCGTCGATGTGTGTTTGCGTATGTGTGTGCGTGTGTGTGTGTCTGTGTGTGTGTGTGTGCATTAGGGGTCATGAAGACAGATTGACCACACACTGGGGGAAGAAACAAGAAAAACAAGTACAAAAGCCCAAACACAGGTGACAGAAGGACCCCAGCTTTCAGTCGGCACGAAACCCCTGCTGTCAAAGAACTTTTTTCCGGTATTTAATTCAGTCACCACCTACTAATATTACAGAACAAATTCGATATAAGGTCACCCTATACCGTGAGGAAAGTATCTGACCAGCTGTTCCCTGATGTTTCATTTAGTAGGTTCAGCAGGATGCATTTTAATATACAGGAATACAATGTGCAAACTTTTTTTTTCTTCTGGGGAAACTTGCATTGAATAAGTGAGTTAATGAACAATTTAGCTTAAAAAAAACTTACCTTGAACATCTTGTTTGTTTTCACTGTCTGACAAAACAACACAAATAAAACAGTGATTTAGGTGCAACATAATGCCAAATGTTGTTGCTCATCTACATTTTTTTAAAACAAGCAGGCTTCTCCCTGATGGTGCAAGTTCACAACACACACACACACACATGCTGTCTCACTTCCTACAATCTTTTGTCACCTGCTGCGATAAATGTCCCGTGGAGGACGAGGGCAGGACAGTGGCCTGATGGGAAAATGGGAAATGGGCTATCATCGGGCTAACAGGGCACCACAGTCCACTAATCAGATCAGGAAGCTGGGTGTGTGTGTCTAGGAGAGGGAAAGCGCGCGTGTGTGTGTGTGAGGCTAACTCGGCCGAGCGCTAATGGCAGGCTTGTTTTAGGAGTGCAAAGTTTTCGGCATCACCGGGTCGACAGGGGCTCATCTGGGTCGGTGCGCGCCGTCGTCTGAGCGTGAGTCAGCTGGCCGTAGAGGAGGGTAAATATTTAGGTCCAGGAAAGGAAACATGTATTTCCCCTCCCGAGCTGCAGAACAATAATTCCCTCCTTCTCCTGCCTTCTGTGTCTGCTTCTCAGAATAGCAGTAATTATCACACTTCCCTGCATTCATTTGAGAAACCTCATTGTCCCCGGGCAGCTCACAGACTGGCCCACCGCGAAAAGAAAAAAAACAAAACGGTTTGTGACGTATTCCTGTCAGTTTAATCATTTGTATACGTTTCCTTTATATACATACACTGTTCGTTTGTATCATATGCCTGTATACATGTATTATGTTCGTTCTGTTAGAGCTTATCCAGAGATTTTCCAACCCCAAGAAATGTTGTTACTTTAAAATCCATAAATTTGTGCATGTGAAAGGTTTGTAGATTTGTCAGAAAACTGAATTTGATATTCAACTGATTCCAATTTTCACATGACTGCAAACCATGCCAACCAAGGAAAACACAAAGTGAAAACCCTTCAATCAGCAAACACTGACAATTTACCAGGTCTTACAGGACCACTAAACCCTTCAGTTAGAAAAATGCGTTTTAAGCAGTTATCATAATGCATTATTTAGCAGGGGGAAAAACAGCTACACTGTGGTACAAGGCTTAAGTCGTGATAATGTGGCTTTCTCTGTATCTTCCAACAGCTGGGTCATATAATAGTTTCCAATTTGTAGCTACAGAAAAAGTAAACAGTAGCACACAAACTGCTCGAGGTAATACAGTCTTAGAATAAACTGGTCGTATTGTAATTTTGTAGTGAAACGGACGACTGCGTGTGAAAAGAAGAACGTTAACAGCTGCTTGTTAGGATTAAAAAAAATAATAAATCAATGTCACGTTGCTGTCAAAGGAGGTTGTAAAGGCAGAAAGAGTGTGTAGTTATGAATAAACTCCCCGGCCATCCCCCCTATAACAATTGATTGGAAAGCCAATACCACTCAGCCAGACGACTAACTGGATAGATGAGAGTACGGGCCCGTAAATGATCGGAAATTAAGGGGCTGGTTTGAATCGACGGAACGAGCGTCAACACGGGCCGATGGGAAGCCCCGGACAGAATGTTTCCTCGACGGCCAATATTTTTTGGTGCTTCTTGGTGAAGCCGGGCCAAGAGGATCAATTATGAGGTTGCATTTTGGACAGTACGTTCCGCCTCTTTTGCTTTCCACACAGGCTGTTTATAGCTGCATGCACTGACATGATGAGACCACTCGGACTTTAAAGGGGAATCGCTTCCGATACCGAAGTCCCGTTCCCTCCACGGCCTCAAGCCTCTGCATTCATATTCAGATACCTGATCAGAGATTAGACTGTGACAGGATCAGAGCATAGTGCGTATCAGGTGCTGTCACTCAAACACACACACACACACACACACAAACGCACACATGCACACACACATTAGTGTCTAAATGATACTTGATTCTGACAAGCTGATAAATCAACATTATAAAGCTTTACTGTCTCCTTTTGCAAATACACACACACACACACACTGCCCAGGAAAATATCATCTTATTTACAATAACCTGACACTCCACTGTGCTGAAAACAGTATTAGATTCTTGATGACAAATAAAGAGAGTGAGGAAGGGAGGTAGAGAATGGTGGGAATGTTGGGATGGGGCGGGGGTTTCTTGGGAAGCTGCATTTTTTAGTATGCATGTTGATCCTGTTAGGCTGAAATGCAATAACAGATTCGTAGGGTCCGCTCCACAGGAAGAAAGACCCTCGCAACTCTCTTTGACTACCTTCTATTTATCATCTGCACAAAGACTGTCGCTGGAAAGAATATATTGCTTTAAAAAGTCGCCGCCGTAATAGCACTGATCTAATTTCCATAAATTTTCATCTGGAATTTGATATTTTCTTCATCGGTGAACAACATAAACTATTTAAAGAGGATGCTGGTGTGGCAAACTTTTCCTCCCGTCCTTAAATTTGCTTTTGGATATTCCCTCATGATGGATACCTTGGCAGGAGTCGGTGTAGGAGGGATTCACATATCGGGGCAGCTAGAAAAGCACGCGCACACACACACGCATGCACACACACACACACACACACACACACACACACACACACACACACACACACACACACACACACACACTGCAGATGGAGTGTGGTTCATCACAACATCCACGACCCGGCATGTTCCATTCATAAATCATTTACTTTCACTGTCAGGTCTAACTCTTTTCAAAGACTAACCTGTTCATTTATTAAATGGTACTGATGAATCGCCCGTCTGTCTATCAAGTGCTGAAGTCAACTGTTTGACTGACTTGACCTGTTGTTTCATGTCCATAATATCAAACACATACACACATATTGCAGTAGATGGACAAAACACGAGAATCTAATCCACCAGACTGATGTACTGCATGTATTTATACCTTCTAAACATACAGCGTTTCTCCTTTACAAATCATCTAACCTAAATGAAAATATGTGACTGTTATGTGAGTGTTATCTGATTTGACATCCCTCTTGAAGAAAATAGATTATTTTATTTATGAGGGCTGCTTTTGTGAAGGGCAGAAATGAAATTTACCCTAACATAACATCATATTCATAATTGATGTGTAATCAGCTGAAACTGAGAACCATTGTGTTTTCATTACCTTAGAATTTTTATATTTACAAAGGCAGCAAGTCCACTCCTCCAAAGTTGCCCCGCCATGTTGCTACAGTAGCCCAGAAAGGACAAACCAAACACTGACTCTGGAGAGGCCCTCTCCTGTCTCCAGTCAGCTGGATGCTACATACCACTAAATCCTACAACAAAGATTGTGATTTGGGTTAAAGCTCCACCAATCTTTTTTTTTTTTTTCATGAAAAACTGGTGAAATAAAGATAGGGAATATTGGTGGTGTCACTCATCAGGACAAGCCCTCAGAGAATTATCACCCAACTCTACAGTTTCTCTTAGGTCAAAGGAGCATTTTAGCGTCTTTCAGCAAATTTAGATTCCGTTTTTTGGATGTTTTTTTGTCCTATTTTTGTTCACTGCCACCTTTCTCATCAACCAATATTTTGCGCTGCCTTACTCTGCTTCTGATTGGCACACCTTCAAATTCTTACCCTGACCCTCACCAGTCTTACCCCTCTAAGCTAAAACCTAACCAACCCAACCGACAAGGACAAGAAGTGTAAGCCACTCAGAGGCCAAGCAGGGCGTGTCATGACTTTGCTTACAGTACCTGTCAAGTAGTAAAACAACAAAGTTAGCAACTAGCTGGTGAAGACTGTGGAAGATTTAGCAGTCAAAGATTTATATTTCTGTGCAATAGGTTCCTTAGGTGGCCAGAAACATGACCTCAAATAAATGCGAAGGTTGCTCTTTGTTTAATACGTAACTATTTGCCAACGCATTAGCCTTAAAACCTTAACAAGGCCATAGTACGTTACATGTGTACAGGTTTGCGATCTTTAGCTTGTTGTGGAGTTCCGTCACAAGCGAGCTCGCGATTAAAAAAATATCATGTTGTCATTTAACCTCTTGGCTAAAGCTGGAAAAATGGTGGTCATGTTAAAAAAAAAAAAGAAAAAATGCCATGTTGACTCAACCATCCACCCACTACCTCGTCTCTGAGAGGTTTTTGCAGCAGTATAACAACTCCACACTGTCCATACATTTGCTTTTGAGTGAGGACACTCATTATTCAAATGACCATAAGTCAGAAAATATATCAGAAAAATATAGATATACAGTAGATCGTGTGAGACGTAGATGTGAACAAACGAGCATCGCCGTCATTCTGGCGCCGACAGTCTCTTTCATGTTAAACCTGTTTACAGTGTCTGCATGCGGTGCACATCATTCCTCTCCATCGTGCGTCTGATGAATAATGATGGTGCATAATAAGCGTAAATGGTGTGATGAGAATAAGATCTACGTAGTCACGCGTTAGATTGATGTTCTTCAATGGCAGGCGCACTAAACGTGACTGGTTTAGATGTTGACAGTAATAAAAGCCAGCAGGCCCAGTATGAAGAAGGTGGAAAAACAGTGTAGCGGGGAGTGTATTGTATCACCATCAAAGACATCAGCCCCTGAGAATGTCATTATCTCTCTACAAGCATCTATGTCCAGATGGCTCTCAACCTGCTGCTACCGTCACAAACGACAACAGGCTCTGTTTGTGCTCGGAGAACGGGTCCGGGTTTGTGAATGCATCATAGTTATTCAAACAAATCCACCTGATCCCACTGTAGAGATATTGTCTGTCAATGAGGCAGGGTAGCCAACAAGCCGCGGCCCGCTGCTGAAGACTTTGACCAGCGCTAAGAGAAAGGTGGAGGGACCACGGTGCACCCAGTTTGGCATCTTCACACTGTCAGGTTTGAAATTAATCTTAGGATTTTAATGCAAACTTTCAAGGGTCGCCGAGGCCCTCCTCCTGGCTACCTCTCTGACTTTTTAACCTCTTCTGAGCCAGAGCTCAGCTATAGATCCTCAGGCATCGCTCTCTTGGCTGCTCCTGATTCAAGGCCAAGGACAAAAGGTGAGCAGGGTTTCAGTGTCAGACCTTCTCAAAAAATGCAAAATTTAGGCCGGTTAAATCAGCATCAAGCATCATATCAATTCTGCAAAGTCCATTTAAAAAATATGTTGCGGCTTTTCTGTTTAATTAACTGCTTATTAGTTAAACATTTTCCGAGTTTTACTTGAAAATTGCTCTGCTCTGAGAGGGAGTGTCTGACTACTTCCGAGCACAGATTATTCTTTTACTTTCAACACAGGCTTCTATTTCATAATTTCTCTGACTTTGCCTGTCTCTCTTCGTTTTTGTCCTTGATGTAGTTTATGAGCAAAAACAGAGCAGGATGTGGTTACCTGGCTGGGGAAGAAAGTTGTTGACTCATTTAGTAGTGCAGGCCAAAGCGCTGTGAGGAGAAATACCGATGAGACAGTGAATGAGAGTGGAGAAAAAATATGTGTTCAGAAGCTTTACAGGTGAGCATTTTCCAGTGGAATTTTAGGCTGCACCAGCTTAAGCCACGAAGCGTTAGTTTGCCTTTTTTCATTTCCAGTTTAAACACCCCAAATGGTGCCTGAGATCGAACCATCTCCAGAGTTTGTCAGATGGGTTTCATCATCATTCAAGGAAGTGCCAAGCAAAACCATAACAACAGTATTAAAAATCCATGGTGATACATAGCTGGCCACCAAAAACCGTTCCACAGTGCAACAGTAAACAGCGTTAAACACAGTGAGTCAAGCCGAGCTAGTACATGAAAGGGGCTATACATAATGCAGAACAAAGTGTCATGCGCTAAGTTTCCATTTCAGTTTAAACACTCCAAAAAACTCCAGGACGCAGATGATTACTTTCCATGAAGTTTACTGGGAATCTTGTGAAACTATAAACACAATGCAACAAAATGTATACATTATTAAACAAACCAAACATAACAGCAGTATCTGGTACATAGCCTGGCTTAGCTATCCTAGCGGCAGCAAGATATAGAGCTAGCTTAGCTTTGCAACACAATTAGCATCTCAGCAGTCTCAATATTCACATAGACTCAAATTGCTCCATAACTTTATATTACTGGATGAGTAATACTAAGACTTTGCCTTAGCAAAGAGGGAGGAAGAATAGCCCACTAACTGAAGAACTGATGACCGCACTCACAAAACTGTAGCTGATGGCTGCATGGTGAATTTACTTTCTAGCCATCTCCCAGCATGCACTGCTACTATGTTGCTATGGTTACAAAAATAAACAAATAACACAGAACTGTGTTTTCTCGAAAAGCACACGTTTTCTAGCGGCATAACACAAAGACTTAGTTGATTATTTGATTGAGACTTGATTCAATGTATACTTGACTGGAGCAAAAGCATAAACGATTTATGGATCTGGAAAAGTCCCAAATCAGCCTTAAGGTTTGAGCTTTACAAGTCGATTGTTGAGTCTCATTCCCAAATTGCCACCCAATACTGATGCTCTGGGTTGGTAAGTCGGTCTGGCCATCAACCTAAGGCACCAGTATTTAAAGAGTTTGGAATGAAACTCAACAGTCAACTATCTTACAAATCGGACCCCGATGAGACCTGAATCTTGACTTGTACTTCCCCCTCAAAAGACTTAAAAACAGCTCTGACAACACAGTCTGCAACAGACAGGCAGTAGACGGTACATAAGTTAGAGTAAAGGCAGTAGATGATGCGTGACACAGTGTGTTACTTTGGTGGACTTCTGTGGGTGAGGTGAAGGTGAGACACTGGGAGAAGTAAGGGTGAGGAAGCAGGCACAGAGACGACTGAAGGGCCTGACTGAGACAGGGGTGGGAGGGGGGAGACTCAGGCAGCAGGTGAGTGTGTGCCACCAGGGGGATTCATCTGTCCTGGGTTCAGACAGGGCCTCATTAGTGAGCAGTGAATTACACTCCAGACACGTCTTTATGTAGACTAATCATATTACAGCTCGCGCGTTCAGCTTCACCCCAAGGGGAGACGGGTGGGGGGGGGGAGGTGGCGGCGGCGGTGGAGGTTGGAGAACTTTACAATCTGATTTGTCCGGGAGAACTCAATGTAATCTACCACCTCCGACTGACACCGTTTTATCTATCTGTCCATCTATCTGGCTGCATGCGTCACATGACTCCACCCCTGCTCGCCGGCTCGCTCCCTCTCTCTACCCTCTTCGGCGGCACGTCCACATCGCAAACTCTTCCTCGTCCCTTCCTCTCTCGCTTGTTTTCTCTACCCACCCCTCCACCCTCCGCCTCCATCCTTTCTCCCAGCTCTCACCCACCCACACTCTCCCTCCAAGCCAGTGAATCCCTGCCCCCATGTTGTCAGTTCTGACAAGCTGCTTTAATGGGCGATGTGGCGCGTGCCTCTGACCACTGAGCACAGTCATTAACCTTCACTGGCATAATTGAATTCAAGGTTGATTGCTCGTGACCCTCCCCCCTGCCGAGGTCCCTCTCAATGTACATATTCATTACAGGGCCCCGGCTCTAAATGGATTGCACAGGGAAAGCTGTAGCAATCATCTAGGCCGCTCGGCGGGGGCAGCGGCACGCTGCTTGGGGGCTGCGAGGGGACCGTGGACGGAGCGGCGGGAGGTGGGGAAAAAAGGGGAGGGGCACTAATTGCATGCTAGAGGAAGAGGATCAGATTATGAAAAGAGTGAGAGAATGAAGATGGATCCCCGTGACACTGTCAAATTAAGGGCAAGCCTTGTAACGCGGCGCGCCACTGAAATGTACAGTGGCACCCGCTACACCGGAGGAAGAGGGGAGATTGGGGGGAGAGATGGAGAAGGAGGGAGGAAAGAGGGAGGCAAAAGATGAGAGAGAGGCCATCGAGGCTAAGAGAGAATTGAATGTAGAAGAATGAAGTAATATAGACACACACACACACATACTGCTGGTGTGGACGCACACACACACACCCAGGCTGGTTTCCGTGTGAAGGGGAGCATATATCACATCACCCCAACACCACCATTGCCCCCCCCCCCCCCCCCCCCCACAAAAAAAAAACACCGCCACCACCCACCCCAAGCCAGCAGGTCTCTAACTCTCCCCTCTCTAATAGCTGTCAGATTACTATCAGCCAAACAAGACATCCAGCCTCGCCTCCTCCCCTTCTCTCCCTCCCTCCCTTCGCCCCCACCCACTAGGCTGCCATCTTCCACATTACCCTCCGGTCCTCCTCTTTCTCAGCTGTTGGTTTCCCTTTTCACTAACACAACCTACACCTCCTGCGCTCCTCTGCCCTGTGGTACCCATCACCTCCTCCTGCTTGGCTATACCTCCACTAGCTTCCCCTACAGATGATCTACCTCAAGTGGCAAGAAGCTTGAAAGAGCTAAAAATGGGGGGTGAGAGAGGAACGTTGGGGGGTGAGAGAGGAACGTTGTTCCATCTTCTTATTTATACTGCTATTTGAAACACCAGTTTAGGATTTGTTGTTGTACCCTTTATAAAGGATTTAGAATTTGTAGCTAGTGGCTTATTATCGGTTAATAAATCATTTACAAATAACGATCATGTATAAGGGATAAATTAGAATTGCTTGTGGGTTGAAAAATGTCTCTGGCTTGTGTTTAACCTCCTCCAGCAGGACACTTATTGTTTTCAGCAGTACTGTGTTATTAGTTAGACTTATTAAGTCAATTATAAAGGGCCGGTGTTTATCCACGCTCGGTCTGTCCACCACTTTGAGCCAGACTGAAATATCTCAGCGACTACTGCACGGATAACTATGGATCTAGGCACAGGCATTTGTGGTTCCCAGAGGATGAATCCTTTTGACTTTAGCGATCCTCTGACCTTTCCTCTGGCGCCACCAGCAAATCAGATTTTTCACTTATTTGGTGTACCATCCACTGGATGGATTACCACAAAATTGTGTACATTTTTTTCTTGCATCACCAGGAGATTTCGACTACAATTGCTTGTATTGCCGTGACATTTGCTAAACATTATTACCGAGAAGATGAATGTTATAACTTTTCATCCGGCATCATGTCAAAATCTTAACTTGGACAAAACTTCTGCTTCGGGGTGGGCGATCTGGCTGTTTTAGATTGTGATCAGTCTTGAAGGCCATCCACATCCTCTTTTTCAGGCGAGTCATTGGGGTTGTGTTTTTTCATGTCCTCTTACTTCTGCTTCCAAGCTGAGATAACCTCATTAACTCGTCGATCCGCGCTACGTAAACATACCAATAGAGTGATGTAGCCAACTTAGTTGATGCTAAACAGGAGCATGTTAGTATCTCCACAAAAACATATTAGCATGCTAGTGTGTCTTTATCGTTTTAATCCTCTAGCCATTTTCCAAAATGGTAAAGCAATGTTCCTGGTGAGCTGAAGAGCTAAACACAGGGATTTTACACAACCTGGCAAATCCAAATGTTGCCCATATTGTTGGCTAATAACTGACCTAGAGCGCATTAGTAAATTATTCATTAACCACTGATAAAGTGTAACTGTCTATCTATCTAAACAGTGAGTTCTGAGTTTGCCCTTTTGTTGGCCCTGTGCACCGCTACCGTCGTCTGGCCGGAAACCCCTCCGCCCTTACAGACAGCCGGCGGTCCACAGAGAGTCATCCAACTGTCAATGCTCTGTACTGTTCCAGCTTCACGTATGTCGGCATTGTGTGCGCGCCGTGTGAGTGTGTGCGTGCCCCTACTCATGCACACGGATCATCTTTTATCCCCCCTCATCATCACTAACAGGGTTTCCCAGGCTCTGGCCAGGAGAGTGTGGGTCACAGGGCAGGAATCAAACAGCAGAACAATGGAGAGCTTCCTCTACTTAACCTCCTAATGGGCTCTCAATGGCTCCCCTGGCTCCCTCCAAACTATCAGCCACTGGATTCACTTACCTCACTACACCAACCAGGGTGCGTGTGGGGGGTCTGAGTGGTGTGGACGTGGCACACTGCAAAAAGAAGGCGTGCGGATATGTGTGCGTGTTTGTGTGTGTGAATGGGTGTAGGTGTGAGACAGAAATCCAGACCACAGACAGACAGACAGAAACACAGAGGAGGTCCAACTGTTTCTGATGAGCTATGTGTTTTTGTGTGTGTGTGTGTGTAATGGCATGCAGGCGGCGGATGGGAGAGCTGGAAGTCTTACATTCTCACAGCCACCTACTCGTCAAGCTCGACCCACGTTGGCCAACAACACATGTTCTCAGGTGTGTGTCTGCACTGACGCGTGCCTCCGCTGACCAATAAAGATGTCAGCATATGCAAGCGCGCAAGACTTTAGCGTGGAGGCACTCGGCTGTGCCAGTTACACTTCAATAATTACTTTCAGCATGTGCTCCATCCCTGAGCACCCCGCAGCCCCCAAATCTGCACAGACAAGTGGCCTCATTTATTTCCATGGAGGAAAATAATTTAGCAGTGTCGGGCGCTAACGAGCTAGAGCGGAGGGATTCCTAATTAGATTCACTTTGTTTGTGTCATTTTAATTACGTTGCGGTCCCCAGCAGTGGAGCCACCAGTGATCCTTCAGTCTCTTAGCGCCGGCACCGTGCGTGCCACCGCAACCGTGTCCCAGAAGAGCTTTACAAAAACTAACAAACCGAACTCCCCTTCCTGTCGACCAAAGCTATGACAGGCCGGGAGTTTATGTTAATTTGTTGATTCTGAGCATGTTTGGCTGCTGTGTCACTTTAATCTCCCAAAAGCGCCACAAAGGTCACTGTCTTCTGATGCAAACAAATACACCCTCTCTAAACTTTTTTGGTGATGAATCATTATTTATTGCCGTAAATGAAAGGCATGGGGGACAGCTTTTCCTGCCTGTGTAGTCTTAAGCGGTGTGTTTATGTTCTGCTTTTGAAGGGAAAGCTTCACTAAACCGAACCACTTTGAGGTTTCTTTTGAAGTGCTCCCCCAAGACACGGTTGCTAATTATTTGGTGTTTCATGATGAATTCCGCTCCGTTCATTAGACTGTTTTAACTGATGTTGCCGTCTTAGATCCTGTCTGCCTTGGACGCGCACACCAAACCATTTAGATAATTGAGTGATTAATTGATACCTAATGATCAGCGCAGACCTTATGTTCCACTTTCATTGCAAACTTGACAATTTATTATCACGTTATTACATGCGACTTGCGTGTGCTTGCGGCAGAAAAAAGTGGTGTTGAAGTCAAGTGAGTTTTCTGCAGCCATTAGACGGATGAAGTGAGATGTTTTTGCGCCTTCTATCAGTGTGTAAAAGCCTCAGATGTATGATGAGAAGAAACAATGAACTCAAAGTAAGAGCTGCCCGGAAAGAGAGAATTTAAGGGATCCAAAGAGATAAAGAAGGAAAGTACACAAGAGACAAAGAGGAACCCTTGAGGTGCTGCGGCGTCCCATCAGTGGTGTTGTAAGCGAGGGTTTCATCCCATCTGTCCTATGTTGTGTGATAGTGATCAGTCTTCAGGGACCCACCTCCACAGATGAGGTCAGCCTCTACCTGTCAATCACACTGCTCCGGGCAAAGGCCTGGTCTGCTGGGGTCACCTCAAGACGGGAATCCCAAACCCCCAGACCTACAAATTGCAAAGACTTTAGGATGAAGAATTTTTTTTTTCTTTTATGGACCAAGCTCTGCTTTGTGTTAACCAACAAATTATTAAATGAACCTATTAATTTATCCTGGCTCGAGGATATTCCCCCGAGCAGTGCGATGGAATGACACCGCCGGTTTGTTGGCAGACGATAATCTGAAATCTGATCATCCAATCAAAACAATATTAACACATTGAAGTCTTGCATTCCTGAAATGGAAGAGGTTATCATTTCAAAGTGTGTGCAGCTATTTTGTGAAATGCCTTATTGAAAGCACAGACTGTTCTGTCTTTTAAAAAATATGACTGTGTGGAAGTAAATGTGTGTTTTTTTTTTACTTCAAATTCAAACCTAACTTTTTATAATACAATTAGCATTATGAAAAATATGGTATTAGTAGGGTTTTACTGACTCTGTACCATTGTAGTTGAGGACAAGAAAAATTTTCATGACACGATTATAATGTTCCCATGACAGCCGATGTCAAAACCAACCACACATGACAGTTTAATGTGTTGTTGAAGCTCAGTCGTTTCTTTAATCTAGATAATTTGGCCTTCTGTGACATGCTTATTACAGGTTAAATGGTCTTGGTTAAAAACGTTGCCAATTGTGCATTCGAAGTGACTCCTTTTTTTAAGGCACACAACCCTTCAGATAATTGTCCTCAAAACAACAATTTACCTTTTTTATAGTTGGTTTTGTCAGGCCATTCTCACTCCCAACGTGTCAAATAAAACAGCCTGCTCAGTAGCTGTATGCTTCAAAGTTTGACGCTGTAGTTACCCCTCCAGCATCGCTTCTTGAAGTGCCGCTCTGGTATAAAGAGCAAGAAAGTCTGGAGTCAGGGGTGGTTCTGGTGGGTCATTCAGAGGACTCTCCTGCCGGAGCCTAGGGTTTGCATCCTATTTGTGGCCTAGAGTGAAGAGTGACTCGTTTTTATGTTATGAAACGTAAGTAAGTGAACCTACGTAAATGATGTGACTGATATCACATAGGTTGCGTGATGTAAGTTATAACACGCGCGAAATTGACAGTCTTTCCTTTCCTTGTTTTTTACCTAAACCTAACCGCAATCATTTGACAATGTTAATAAGATTTCATAAAATTATTTGAAATTTATTTGAAAATTATTTGCCATCATCCTTTATTTCAAAGGTCTAACTGGATGTTGTGTATTACGTATTGTTGATAACTTGACCGCCTTTGTTTTGAAAATGTAACCTGACTTTGCATTTAACGAATTAGTTCTAACTCGACCACGGTGCCCGTCACATCTATTTCTTAGCTGTGACCCTTTACTTCCATGTCAATCTTGTTAGCTTTTGGACAGAGCCAGGGTAGCGAGTTTCCCCCTCTTACCAGTCTTCATGCTAAGGCTAAGCTAACCGCCTGCTGACTGTGCCTGAACTGTATTTTCCATTTCCATTTTCCGTTGAACTGTTCCTTTAAAACGTCAGTCATTTAGCTGTCAGTCTTTTGGACGTGACCCTCTGCTGCATGTGCGTGTGTGTGCCTGGATGCCTGCGTGTGTCTACTAAAACTAACACAGCTGATGAGCTGTATAAACATCTGAGCTGATCCCAGATATCTTTTTGTCCAGGAACAACATTTGAATGTGCAGGACAATGCCTGCACAGAGGCTACACAGCTGTGTGTACACACCCCCCCGAGGTCCATCGCTACAGGGTCATCATACTCAAAACACAGCGTACGGTCACCAGAAACACTTTACAACAGGAAGACAGTAGCTGCTCCACACCAGGGAAATGTTCGTCTTCCTACTGTTTTTGGATTCACTTATTTTCTCATTTCGCCAACGTTTCTGTAAAAACTTGTTCTTGTTGTTGGTTCTTTCTCTTTGACAAGACACAAGCGCTGTGTTGTAAGGCGCGTATGTCTGCACTGATTGCCGTGCTGCATAATGTAAAGTTGTGAATGTAAAGCAGCCCATCTGTGATTGTGAGTTCTGAGTCAAAAATAAAAGATGCAAACTGTGGGTTAGATGTGTAAAAAGGCTGTATGTTTTTAATATGCTAGTTCAAAAACGCGCATACACACACTGCTGTGATGGGCTTGCTGTCTCACAGTGTGGGCCATTTGGATTTACCAGAGGGAACTGGTTTGTTTTTTTCTCACTCGCCCCGAGCAGATAGTCTAATCTGTTAGTGCTAACATAATGGAGATAACATGAAGCACATCTTTAAACTCTATACCAGCTAAAAAAGATGGGTAACATTACTTTGAAATTTATTAAGTTACTGTAAACAAACTGCATTTGTTAGTAATTAATGTTAAAAAAAATGTATAATATTTAAAAAAGGTTAATTAATTGAATCACAAAAATATATACCGTACTTTCCGGACTATAAGCCGCTACTTTTTCCCCATGCTTTGAACCCTGCGGCCTATACAACGGTGCGGCTAATTTATGGATTTTTACAGCTAACGGCCACTAGGGGACCTCCTCAATCTATGGATTGTACAGGTTACGTCCCTCACCTTTAACGCCTGGTTTATTATTATGCTTCTGCGTCGCGGCGACAGCGTAGCTACGTCGTCGACCCTACACCGTCATTGAGCATTCGGAGTTCTGCGTCGAGGGAACGCGTTGTTCTGTCGGTGGACGTCATCAACGTCAGTGATTCAGGTTTGTTATGCTAACAACACATAGTCAGACAGGTGGTGGTGCTAACGGAGCTAACAGCTGTCTGTCAGTCTGACCGAGAAGTTTCTCACTTTACTTCGCTGTTAGTTGAATTAAATGACATTCATGTTGTCTTTAACTGTCCGTGCGAACCAGTCCGCAGCTTTGTGTCTGTTTGTGCGTCTGTTTGTGCGTCTCTGACTCTTGCGTGTTGACGTTTGTGTGGTCATAGGTTATGCAAATATGCAACTTGTTTGTTGAAATGTTAATAAAATGGAAGCTTCCCCAAACAGCAGTCTCTTTCCCGACAATCTCCTCTGTGCACGAGCCTTTACATATGGTAATTAAACGCTAAAACACCTGCGGCTTATAATCGGGTGCGGCTTGTATATGTACACATTTGTGTTTTTCCCTAAAATTGGCTGGTGCGGCTTATATTCAGGTGCGCCTTATAGTCCGGAAATTACGGTAATCTAAACTAAATTATTTTGGATAACTTCAAAATCAAACATTGAAAATATTGCCCCTCACACTAAGCAGCATAAAATGCATTTTGCATATCAAATATATAAAATTGTTCAAATCACGTCTCATCAAGTAACATTTCCGTATTAAAATATCTGAAAAGAAAAACACCTTTGTTGTATTTTGAGTAGTGTACTTACATTATCCCAAATTTTTCCAACAATGCTTTAACCCAGAAAAGTCCTTAATTTTACTCAAGATAACGATGCGTTTCATTTGGTCACCTGTCGCTAGAACTTCCGGAAGAGTCGGAGAGTGAGGCAGGAAGTCGGTGAACGTGACTAAATGTGATGTAAATGATATTTTTAAGGACATTACCTCATTGGTGAACATTTCTGACTGAGTCACGTAGGTTTTCACTGGCAGTGGGGGTTGTACAGTGAATGATGACATCAACTCCCATGATCCCACAGGACTTAGAATTTTTGATAGAGAGACCGCTCGTGGCAGAATTACTATGTCCTTGATAAAGCATTGTTTTGTAATTTAAGAACTGCCATATATTGAAGACAATCAAGAGGGCAATCAAGTATCTGTTGACAGTGTAACTATGATCTAATATAATCTTATTACTTTTTTGTCTGAGTATAGTCACAAATGTTTTTTTATTTTTTTATATAATTAATCAATTACTACCCAAACCTGACTGGCAAAACCTTATACACACTGTCACTGTGAGGTGGAAAATCTTTATCTCAAAAACGTTGAGCTTGATCATGCATTTTTTACACTGTCCAAATGGTCAAACCCTATAAGAACCTGTAACCCTTCTGTCTTTTTGTCACAGGTGCTGTATCATTTACAAGAAGAGCTGGTGTCAACGCATCTAAGGACTAACAATGGATGTTTTTGTTTTTTTTGAGGGGGGGTTAAGATTGTGCAGTTCTGGAGATCATAAACTAAATCTGCTGGCAGGTTAGAGCTTCAAAAGTCCTTTCATCTTACATGCAAAGTTTTTGTTTCCATAAATTTTAGGGTACATCCTTATTCTTGAATCCTTAAAGACGTCTGACTAATTCAGCAGCCCATTGTGAGTACTCAATAACTTTCATTTAAATAAATGCAGACTAGACTTGTGTTTGAGGACACTACTGATTATGTTATAAGAGCTGGTATAAGTGAGGGCCCGCTGAAGGCTTAATGATTCTTGTGAAGAACTCACCCTGGAAATGATGTGTTGGCTAAAGATCTCATTAGCTCTCTGTGTGAAGAGCTGTTGGACATTTTAAATAAAATGCACAGGCAAATCCAACAATGACAGCTTTTAAAAATCATTATGTAAACAAACAACGCTGCCGTGTGAGAAATGCTGCTCTCTTTTAATCAAAACTTCACTGAGGAAGAAAAGGCGCTGAAGAATCCAAATGTCTAAAAATCCGTCATTTTGACGACTGTGATATTTGTATAATTAAAAAGGAGAGGGTATCGTCTAGCCCATATATGATATGACTCCTGCACTGATGAAATTATCTATCTTGAAATAAATTAATATGTTTATCAGGTACAGAGGACAATTTAATAACTCACCTGTCAAAAGTACCAGATTATGTCTGGGGAAACTGGCAGCTGATAATTACCCACGATTCATGCCAGAGGTTTGAGTCTTTGCAACAGAAAATTGATGAAACACAATCTAAATTAGGTACAGTAATCCAGTCCAAGGTATGATGGGAAAAGGCCTATGTAAGGTGGATAAATGAAAAAGATTCTTTGGTTAGATTTACATAACCATAAGAGCTCTTACAAGCTCAGTTTCATTCATTTGGCCGTCACTCTTAAGTTACACAGTTGCTCTCTTTACGTGATCCATTAGGAACTATTTTCTCCACACAGTGACCTCACACACACACACACACACACACACGTACACACACACACACGCAGACATATGCTCCAATAGGACTGATAGGACTCTGTCTCATGTTCAAACCACCTGGATGTGAAAGTGCCGTCCGCTGTCCTCTCAGGCCACATGCTAAGTGCAGCCTCACATCTCTGTATCTGACTGTCGTCTCACTATCAGGTTAACGCTGCCTTGTCCTGATAGATCTCACTTTAATGCATCCTGTGGTCATTTCTGGAGAAATGAATAGCTGCCCAAACCTACCGTACTTTCCGGACTATAAGCCGCTACTTTTTCCCCATGCTTTGAACCCTGCGGCCTATACAACGGTGCGGCTAATTTATGGATTTTTACAGCTAACGGCCACTAGGGGACCTCCTCAATCTATGGATTGTACAGGTTACGTCCCTCACCTTTAACGCCTGGTTTATTATTATGCTTCTGCGTCGCGGCGACAGCGTAGCTACGTCGTCGACCCTACACCGTCATTGAGCATTCGGAGTTCTGCGTCGAGGGAACGCGTTGTTCTGTCGGTGGACGTCATCAACGTCAGTGATTCAGGTTTGTTATGCTAACAACACATAGTCAGACAGGTGGCGGTGCTAACGGAGCTAACAGCTGTCTGTCAGTCTGACCGAGAAGTTTCTCACTTTACTTCGCTGTTAGTTGAATTAAATGACATTCATGTTGTCTTTAACTGTCCGTGCGAAGCTTTGTGCGTCTGTTTGTGCGTCTCTGACTCTTGCCTGTTGACGTTTGCGTGGTCATAGGTTATGCAAATATGCAACTTGTTTGTTGAAATGTTAATAAAATGGAAGCTTCCCCAAACAGCAGTCTCTTTCCCGACAATCTCCTCTGTGCACGAGCCTTTACATATGGTAATTAAACGCTAAAACACCTGCGGCTTATAATCGGGTGCGGCTTGTATATGTACACATTTGTGTTTTTCCCTAAAATTGGCTGGTGCGGCTTATATTCAGGTGCGCCTTATAGTCCGGAAATTACGGTACTCTTGCTGTCTCACGTATTCAAACATGAGCAAATATTTAGCTAATGCTGCATTCACATGGCAGAATGAAAAGGATGTGGAAAAACATCCTCCCTTGCAATAACCCAAAAGGCATGGAGCACCGGAGAAAGGCCTGGCTCCGGTTCTTGCCGACCCCTTTTTTTGCATCCGTGGGGATGAGATTGCAGGCAAAACAGTCACCTTCGGATGCTGCAAAGAATCTATCGCACGGGCGTCATCCTATCCAGTGGCGCGTGGCAGAGGCGCTTGGTCATCGGCCTCTCTTCCTTGGCTGAGCCCTGGCATTAAAATGGTTTAATCCCCACAAGAGAAAAGGTAAGCAGCTAGCTAATAGCTACAGGTACGTAGATAGATGGAACCCAATTGTAGGCATATATTCGTAGCGGAAGGAAACAACTCCATATATTTGTGAACACTTACTTGATCTCTGGAAGAGGTTTGGATGAGAAGATTGATGCCACTCACTTCAGAATGGTAAACTTGCAATTGTAGCCAGCAGCCAGTTAGCCTAGCTTAGCATTAAGACTGGAAACAGGGGGAAACAGTTAGCATGGCTGTGTCCAAAGGTAACAAAAGCTGCCTTCCCTGACCTCTAAAGCATTCTAAGAAAACATTAGGTCTTGTTTGTTTGATCCATACAAAAACCAAACAGTAAAAACAACAATTTGCTTTTTCACAGGGGGTTTGTCTCGGCCGGGAGCAGTTGCCAGGCAACCGATGGAGACTAAGTTACTGCTCCAGGTACAGACCAGGTTCAAACAGAAAGTGTAAAACTCCTTCTTTAATTAGCTAAACCTGGTGATATTATTTGTAATATTCAGCCTTATTTAGATGTCAGTGCCAGCAATGGTGGCCTTACAGCAATTTGGCCACCAGTTTGTCGACAGGTCTGTTTGTATTTGTTATTTTTGATATTTGTTGTTCCCAGAAATTCTTGATATATCTAGCTTTCTCACCCACAGCTACAAAGACATGAAAGGTTCTTCCAAAGCGGCAGTGTTGTGCCTGAACGCATTCAGTGAACGATCGTTCGTGAACTTGTTCATATTTTGGGGGCAAACGTGAAGTGAACGTACTGTATTTCTGCCTGACTAACGTTATTGTGAACGCCGCTCTCTCACATTTTAACTTCGTTCAAGAGAGTGCCAGATTTCCATAGAGCCTTCCAGGCGAAAACCCGGCTAAAACACACCATAAACAGGCCTTAATATGTAGCGGAAAGACACCAAATCTGGCAACACCAGCCACGACAGAGTCGCACCGCCAGATGCATCATCAAAATGCGAAGCATGGAGACAAAAACAAATGAAGGCAGCAGCACTACCTCAGACTCTTCCTCCACCATTAATACAGCATCTTCGTATGATTACTTAAAACAATTTTATGAAAAGGTCACTGATGATCCAGGTGGGGAAAAATCTGACCTTTTTGTGTAAACTTCACCCGCCGGGTTTCAAGAAGCAACTCCGTACATCAACAACGTCAACAGCAAACCTGAAACGGCACATTGAACTAAAGCACCCGGTGAGCCTTTCAAGGTATGTGCGAGTGAATAAAAATCAAAAGACACAGGCAACGGTGATCCAAAACAGATCCTCTACCCCCCAAATCGCATTAATGGCGTAAAATAGCAGTTCTGCTGTCTTCATCTGTCAGCCGCAGCTGGACAACCTGGTTTTGCAGTATATTGTCAGAGAGCCGCAGTTTAAGTGTTAAAACTGATAAAATAATTGCTGTCTGTGGTTCTATATGGGCTTTGGCAATAATTTTGAAAAATAATAGCTTGCAGCAACATAATAAAAAAAAAAGAACTATTAACTAGTTCATTTTTGGAACTGTGAACTTAGTTCAAAAATGTTGAATTATGAACTATGAACTGAACTAGTTCATTTTAAAATTTGTGAACTGAACTTTGAACTAGTTCATGTAGAAAGTGAACTTTACCAACACTGCTACGCGGCTGCATGTAATTAGAGTCTGTATGCCATGACATGAGTGTGGCATAATTTCAGGAAGTTTAGATATGTTTTTGTATTATGGTTTACAAAAAGGGGACCCAAATGCAGGGATGTAGAGGCAGGGAGGGGAAGAACAAAATGCAAACGACAAAAGGCTGGCTAAGGATAAAACTTAGGAGAAGGACAAACCAGAAGCGGGGACACGGTGGATATCATGAGGACCGGTGAGGAGGCACAGTGGACACAGAAATTGAACATCCCTGCCAAGAGTAGGAGAAGCACAGGGCACATGGCCTACTGAACAAATGAAACAGATGCGTAAACTGGAAAAGGGCGGGAACACAGACAAAGACAGGAAGTGGAAAGTAAAACGTGACACCTGAGGATTTTATCTACAAAATTAAACTGGAAACAACTGACCAAAATCCAAATTGTGACAACAGTTGTTGTTGATGTCTTTAGGACTCTTATTTACTCGTGCCACTGTTAGCTAACTATTAGCACGTCATAGATTAGCATTCAGTTTAAAACGGGCATAAAACCAGGACACACATCTGTTGTTTCAAGTTGCCTATTGTTGACCGACTGGAATATCCCTTTCACAGAAGCATCGTCTTCAGCCTCCAACCTGTTTGATCATTGCAGGTCGGAGGGGGAGTCTTGGGCTGGAAAAGCAGCTCTTTCCCTCAAACAACAACGTGATGAGACCATTACCATCATGTCATCATAAAGCAGCCACTTTGCAGTGAAGTTTTCCACGAGTGCTTGGATGGATATGTTCAGAGCACTGCATATGGTGGACAGCTGGACCCCTGGCTAGAGACGAGCCAGCAGAGGGGGAAGCATGGCAGGCGGCAGAGTTTTTAATCTGTCTGTCTGTGTCTCCTCTCTGTTATTAACCTTACGCCCTGACAGCCTGCTCCTCGTGACACTGACCTGCTTCACCTAATGAGCTACCAATTACTACAAATTAGGCGAGAGAGAGGCCACTGCTATCATCCACTCCACACCCTCTTCTCAACACTTCTGGGGGATTTGGACGTAGCGGGACGCACAGGTAGAATAAATAACCAGGCGGCGAAAAAAAAAAGACGTGACAGTGACGTGCGTTTTGGATTTCTGGAGGTGTGACGTCGAGAGAGGATGCTGTTAACATTGTGTATGTGCCGCTGTGCTGCTGTGGACTTTAACGCTGTGCCTCGGTGCTTCAGCCTGGCACCTCCAGTGAGTTTCAAAGATCATTTGTATTTGCACCTGCTCCTGCTGTGATGCGTGTGTGCGTGTTTGCGCTACGCCCACATAGTTGGTCTTTAACCTTGCACACCTGGCTACTCTGCGAGACCGGCTTCTCTCTGGCCCATCTCGATGTTTATTCATTTATTTATGGGAAGCCTGGAAATCATCGCCCTTGTCTCGGTCTCCTGTGGCAGCGAGGGAAGGCAGCCCAAATTTATGCATGGCAGCAGAAATTAATTAGGCATCAATTAACTCATGCTAATGTGTGTGCATTGAATTCTTCTTCTTTTTTTTTTTAAGAGCCCGCCTGTCAACTAATTTGTAAAAACTGTTTCACAGAAACGTCAACAGTCGGGAACAGACAGTGTCTTGTAGGCTATTTTCTCATACACAGAGAAAAATATGAAATCAGAGCGGGATAGAGAAAAGCCTTGAGATGTTAATAAACAAAGCTGGAGGAGGAGGAGAATGTGGCCTGCAGAGGTCACAGCACTGGAGCCGGCTTCTCCTCTTCATTTAAGTGTGTCCCTGGCCTGGAATGGCCTGCAAGCTACGCGCACACACATACACACACGCACACACATTCATAGAAAGACTAAGAGAGTGAGAAAGTGAGATGGAGGGAGAGGAAAGGGAAGTGAGGCGTTTATTTGTTGCTTGGCTCTTAACAGGCTGCTGGTTCGGCAGGGAACCCCCAAAGGTAGAGTTCAGAGAAAGCGTGTGTGTGTGTGTGTGTGCGTGCGTGCCCGTGTGTGTGTTGTGAGCCCGCTGTCTCGGCGCTCTCTTTTGCCAGGAGGTTTCCAACAGCTCTTGTGTTAATAGTGGGCTAGCCGCTTCGACAGCAAAGAACACTGGTTGTCTGGTTTTTATAGAGAAGAGTCATGGGATCATCAGACCCGCATATATGCATTCACATGCAGTGTATTTAGAGATTTAAAGGAACATCTGAACCGATGAAACTAATTTAAACTTCTTCTTGTAAAATAAACCATTCTACCTCTTTTTTTTTTTGCACCAACAGAACAGGACTGAAACCTAGAGCGCGGCTCAGGCCCGGGCAAAATCTCACATGAAATAAAATCCAACATCCAGCATCGAGTAACATGCCCCGTGTCATCTGACTGCTGATATATATGATGGTTATCTGGCTATCTCGCTGTGTTCTGTTAACCTTAGCCTGCTCACGTTGAGGACTCTTAGCGGCGTACCGACAGCTTGATCAATAGGTCAGCGTGCTGACAGTGGTCCTCAGAGGCCTGGTAGAGGGAGAGACTGGTTGAGGAGAAAGGGGGTAGTTAAGGGTGATCATGTATCCCGCAGACACCAGAAGCACCCAACGAAAAACCAACAAAACACTCACTTAACAGATGACCCCCAAACCCCAAAACCGCTAAAATACTCACTGCTCTCATACCTGAACCAACAGGCTTACAAGAGGTCACAGGACAACAATAAAATATGTTCTTTTTCTGCTCTGGACTCTTAACCTCATCATCACCATTATAGTTAGTGTATGGGCATGTTATATCTGTGGCTATATAATATAGATCTATATCAATCTATTCTATCAACAGTTTTGATGTCACCCTCTGGACAGTATTACCTTAAATTATTCCTACTCATGTGTTCTTATCACACGGCCTGAGTATCCAGCCCTGTCTGAAATGACAGACAAATAAAGTCTGCGTTAGGCACATGGGAGATGCCGGCCCAGATAACCCCACATTTACATTCAAACGGAGCTTTTGACAAAGCCTTAGCAACAGGCTCCTTAATCAGCGGGGCCGGCTGCGCGAACCCCCGGCCTGCCTTCTCCTCTCCTCTCCTTACAGCCGTGATCTTGAGAAGGAGCTTTAAATTGGAAATTATTACACATTAAACCCTGTGCGCACAGGCCAGGATCGAACTGGATCAATACCTTGCCCGGCACAATAAATCAGATGCTCTCTCTCCCCCGTCTCTTTCTCCCCCTCTGCCTTTTTTCGAGTGGCTATAGGCCACTGCTCGACTGGAACATATTTAAATTTTCTTGTAACAAATTAATTCCAACATTTTCTCTTGATTGAATTAGGCCAAGTGCTGGTGCTGTCACAAGTGTTTGGGCTGCTCCTAGGGAGAGACAAATTGCCAGGCCTGGACACGGGTAACAAGCGGTGGTGTTGAGTCGCTGATAATCTCCCCACTAATTCTCCATTACAGCAAAATGAGGCCATAAATCTTCCTGACAGCTGATCGATGTAAACATTGTTTCCCCCATGATTGCCAGCTCTCCCAGCGGAGCTACTGTCCGCTCACAATCCGCTGAAATTACTCCGGCAGCCAGCCCTCCCTCCCTTCTCCTCCTCCCTGGAAGTGGAGTGTGTGCGTGTCGGACTGGCCTGGCGGGGAAACCAAAGTCAGTGCTGTCCTGTCGAGGTGGCCATCTAATTTTAGCTCAAAGCCCGCTAAACAAATGGAAAATATTAATCAAAATGTCTCCTGTTTAACCACTGGCACGGGCAATTCTTTATAGAAGAGTGATTGTTCGAGGGCCACTGCCATGCGGTCACCAACGTTGCAGGTTGAATGAAATGAAAAAGACTGTTGAAAAATGAAGGAAATAAGAAATAGAGGGTGTAAGATGCAGTCAAACAATGATTTCTTTTCTAAATGCAGCCATCACTCCTCCTCTTGCTCCTGTGTGCGTAACGGCATTAGGCAGAGTAAACGGCAGTGAAAGATTGAGTTGTCAAACAGTCAAAGCACAAGGCTCGTTATCAGCGTGTTCACTGTCTGATAATATGCTACACCATTATTAAAATCCAATATGCATGCAATTACAGAGACAGGGATGCTGTTAGAACGTGTCGCCTGGCTGTAATCACAGACAGAGAGGGCCATTTTAAGACATGCCACTTTAAGAATTTGGTTCAAAAAAGGGCCTGTTTAAAAGTATTTTGAATACTTGCTTTATTCACATATTGCAATAAACAGTTTTAAGCCTGTTAAAAGCGAAATTGGTTTAAAGTGAAAAACCAGAGGGCATGCTCATGTGGGCAGATGCCGACTGCTTCATTTTTTATTTTTCTTTATCTTATTATCCTCTTGATCTTTGTCATTTCTCAGAGTTATTCCTGCACGTCGGCTTTCTCCGCTGCTCTCTGACTTCTCGCTCCTGGCGTTATTTCTCAGTCTGTGCGTTTGCTCTTAATTGGCGGGGATATTTACCACCCAGTGCTGATGAGTTATCCTTCATCTTTATGAGTGAGAGAGATGGTCAAGACAGCTCTCGAAAGTTTCGATGTACAGAGACTCGACGTGTCTAGTATTTTCGAGGCCTCCCAAGTCTCGCTTCTCTCAACTGTAACCTACTTGATACTCGGGACACGAGTCGGGACGAGATCCCCAAAGACCATAAAGCTGAATCAGCATATCTACATTTAGCGATATGCAATACTGGGTTAACTCCAGTACTTATTGGTTGTTTTGATCCAGAAACAAATAATGGCATGTGTGTTACAAAAGCACTAGAGTAGATGGTTTGTACTCACACTGGGTCACAGCAGCCCACTGTCTTTCCATGGTTTTGCAGAATTTTGTAATACTTGATGATAAAGTTCCTCTACCTTGGTATTTGTATCTTAATGATCTACACTGTCAGTTTTACATGCGACAAGATGATACTTATCCTGTACTTTGCAAAGCTCATGCGCAGCCTCTCTCCTCTCCATCCATTTAGTCCACTCTGGCTTGCCTGTAACGGGAAGCATTTATGAGTCCTGTGACCGCGGAGCACCCGGGGAGCATGTGCAACAGACCAGGAGACATCCCACGCCAGCTTTAAAGGTTACTCAGGCCAGCACTCCATTGCAATTGGTCGCCGTCTGGCTCTGTCACTGGCATTATGACTTCATCACCCTCGAGAGGAGAGGAAGAGAGAGAAAGAAAAACAGTTTGCACTCATCCGTCAATGTCCATCTCAAATTACAGCTCAACCAATCACCGGCGAGGATCAATAGGGAGCGGCTGGGCAGGTTAGGGGGGGAATGAAGAGAGGAAGGGAGGATCTGAAGATGCCCGCTGAAAGACAGAAGAATAACTGATCAATACGGAAGGATGGATTTTGTCATTTTGAAAAGGGCTGTCCGAGGGTCGTTCACTCCCACCTGCTCGGAGCTATATCCTCCGGCTCAGGCTGCGGATGACACGTCGGTCCATCACGACGCCGCAGCCTAATTCCTCTTCTCCTCCACCTCGTTCGCGGCTATCATGCTGTTGGCATAAATCATAACTTCTCACAATGAGCAGGTATCATATTCATTGGCTATCAATTTGCATAGATCAATGGGTGCACCTTCAAAGGGCAATCTCAAACAAAGATCCGTCTCCGCGTGGTTGTAATTGCAAAGCGATTTCATAGTATGATTTCCTCCTATGCCTCCTCCACATTCCAAGTCACAATGTGTGTCGAGCCTGACCCCTGCGCCCCGCCACGCACGAGGAGAGAAATATACACTGCCAGCGCCGGCGTGATGAGAGCGCCGTGTGTACGCCGGGTGATTAACTCAATAAGAAACAAAGATCTCCTTTATTGGGACGCTCTCTGCTGTAATGGTTGTTTGATTGGAAGCCAGTGGCTCTATTGACAGGTGAAGTGGACTGATTAATGGGGGCTTAAGCCAGTAAGGATAACAGTCCTTCACATGGCTTATTTAACTCTGAAAGAGTGACTGATGGTCCACTGCAGGGGTGTCGTCTAAATCACTCCCCACCGAAGCCTCTGAGCTCGGTAATGGAGCCATTTATGCACAATCCCTTTAGGAAACATTGATTTGGTGGATTTTAATACAGCCCTTTGCTTACTTTTGTTCTTGACGTGCGAATGCTACAACTAGCACTTGAAGCCAATTATAACTAGATAATGAGAACCATGGAAATTGTTCGATATTCAATCTTAAGGTCAGAACAGTTTTTAATTCTAATAGCTTACATAATAAGGGATACGTTTTCCCGAAGAAAAAAAAAAAACGCTTTCAGGAAGAAGTAATTACTTTGTGGGTGGTAATTAATAACCTTAATGGTAACTCTGGGTCAGGAACGTATTGATAGCTTTAATTTATAAGTTAAAAGTTATTTAAAGCGTAACAGCGTAACCACTGTACCTTATAGCCTGCGGTGGGCAAGCTGTCTATTACAGTCTGTTGTATACTGCCTTATGCTAATCATTTGACCTTAGGTGCAGAGTTTTAAAATAAGGCCAGAGCAGTAAAAGGAAATGTGTTTTTTTCAAAACAAAGCGTGCAGAGGAGCTGAATGAATATAGAGTATCAGTATTATGTCTGTCATGAGGGTCAAAGGTGACTTGTTTGGGGCTTGGTTGAAGCTCTGGTTTCAATTCAGCGGATCAGAATAGCTCAAATTGACACCAAGACCCATCTGCCCACTGAATTAATCCTCCACTCTCTTCCATTTGGTCGTTTTTTTTGTTTTCTTTATCAGCTCCATCCATTTCTTTATTCATTCAGTTGACTTTTGAAAGGGGAGAGGTGACATGTCCCGGGGCATGTATGTGTGTGTTTTTTTTTGTTTTGTTTTGTTTTGTTTTTTTAAATCCAGCGATTTCAAGTGTAACATTTGCAGACTGCAGGGTCACTGGCAGTCATATTTTCCCTCTCCCTCCCTTCTCTCTCTCTCTCTCTCTCTCTCTCTCCCTGTCTTTCTCCCTGTGAAATCGATTGCTTGTTTGTAAGGAGCTCAAACGGAGCGGGAGAAAGATTCAGAGCTCTGCTGGCAACGCGAGCAGAGCAGAAATGCTGCTGGGGAAAGAGGTAGGCAAAAGTCAGAAAACCTCCCCACTCTCACCGTCAGTGCACATGACCTTGGGGCCAGTGCGAGCGAGCTAGCGAGCGAGCGGGCGGAGGAACCGCCCAGCATGCGTTGGTGCATACACAGAGGAATTTGGAAGGCAGAGTGGAGTGCGGGTCTGCGAGCCCTAGCCCTCTGCTTAAGTGAGTGCAAATTAACTGAAATAAAACTTTAAAAGGTCAATATAAATTTGATTTGTTGTCTGCATACTAAACCTTAATCACATTAGAACAAAGTTCCACCGCTCTTTGAAAAGGCTGCTCTGTTATGTTAATCTATTTGGCTGTTAAACATGAAGGGCGAGCAACAGGTGAGCAGCCTTTATGTGTGTCTGTGGCCCCGCAAATAGAGAGAGACTGTAGCGAAACACACACAGTAGCCGACAGTAGCTGACACTGGCTATCAAACAAACAGCACCAAGAAGATGTCTGCCAAGGAAACAGCCTCTGGTGAAAAACACAGAATGAAGGAAAAGGGGGAGAATAGAGCGATGGCGAGAGAAGATGACAGAATGACACACGGGGGACAGAAATGTTTGTTTCTGTGCGCGCCCCTGCTGTGTGTGCGTGCTCCATCTCTTTCCCTTGCTCTGTCATAGCCGTCTCAGTGGCGACTGAGGCGGCGGAGCCCCACGGGGGTCAGCCATGTAAGGAACATAAAAGGCCAATTTAATTTAGCACGTCCGCGGCTACAAAGTATTTTAATTCCGACAGCTGTGACTGAGGAGTTAATATTTGACTTGTCAGAAGTGGGGCCGGGGCCAGTGAATCATTGTAATTCTCATTAAGAGGCTCTCCCCCAGCAGCACCCTAATGCAGAATAATGAAAGTCAAGACGGAGTGAGCTTCTAATGCCAGTTGAGGCCTATCTTTTAATATTCCCCTCTTGATGGATTAGGGAAGCGAGAAATTCATCTTGGATCATAGGGCCTAATTTAATAAGGGATCATTCCAGGAGTATTGCATTTTATAATAATGTCATTTAAAGTGTCGTCTTCCATTTTTACTGTCCCATATGTATGCTTATATAATGGTGCCGGAGGGATGTGTTTTTACAGTGTTCGGATCTCTTCTGTGTCCGCGCTCCCCCTCCAGACCACACTACACTGTCTCTCTTTGGTCTGCAGGCTCTGCGCTTAGGTTTTCATTTCGGATTTTGGTCATAGAGCCAATTGAGTGAGCCGTTATGAGTTCAGTTCAGTTACTCCAGCATGTTGCTGTTTCCTCAAATTATTCCTAATAGTATTTAGGGAGAATCACCATGATATGAGTGTTGGGATTGTAAATACCACCCAAAGGAAATATTATAAAGATACATTGCTTTTGCTCCGTCGCAAGCTTTCTAGAAACCTCTCTGAGAGAGGCAGTGCTATATTTATCCAACCCACTCACAAAAGAAAAATGTCTTTTAGGGAATAAAGTAAACAAATGTGACTAATATGAAGAAGTGTTGACGTTAGCAGCAGCGCACGGCTCACAATTGTACCTTGTAAAGGCTGGTATGAGTGAAAAACGCTGGATGTTACTGAAAAAAGCTCCAGTGAACGCGTTCATGTTTTGCGCTCAGCAGAAAAACAATCACAGTGTAATTTTTTTTGTCGTTCAGAATTTGCAATTGTGCGCATGTAACATGTTAAACAAGTCTCAAACCAAGTTAGTACAAAAAAGATTATATAATGTTTTTATTAGAAGCGGTGCGGGTCTATGTATACTGTGCTCTGCTGGCCCATAATATCATAATGCTTTTCCATATAGCCTCCCACCACATATGGAGCGATAACATGTAATATTGTTTATTAGAAGTACTAGTATTAGTCTTCAAAAGCGAGGAGACAGCTGTGCATCCTCAGTCCGGCTCTCATAAAATTGTTGCTGAACTAAAAACAAAACTTACTGGAGACGGAGGCCGACATTGCAAAAAACCTGTTTGTACAATTTTCTATATATTACCGAAGTACTTGGTTTTGTTTTTACAGCTGCCAACGATATATTCTAGCGCAAATGACCCGCGCAATGTTTATCACTGAAATTACTCACTACCTAATGGAAACACTAATTTCAAGATGACTTCATGTTCCCGTTCCAATATTTTGAGTTTAACTTCATGAGCGCAAAGACATAAACCCATGAAGCTCTGTGATGAGGCAAATTTGGTTGAAAAAGGTTTTCTTTGCAAAACAACTGTTTGTTTTTCATCTTCTCGTTGTTGCTTTAGTATTTCCTCAGCCCAAAATATATACACATAATGCTTAAGGCAGCAGTTTGATATTTTGTAGAGGCTTGCTTTCTGTCTGAGAGTAAGATGAGATGATCAATACCACTCTCATCTCTGTCCATTTACTGTAAGGGCAGCAGCCAGTTAGCCTAGCTTAGCACAAAGACTGGAAACGAGAGGGAAACAGCTAGCTTGGATCAGTCCAGAAGTAACAAAATCCACCCCCCAGCACCTCTAAAATCTCATGAACTACATGCTATGTTTGTAAGTTTGATCGATACGAAAACTGCAGGGTAAAAAATGAAAATTTATCTTTTTTGTGTGACTACTTTCTGGCCTGGTGCTGTGCTTTCTCAGTGTGTCTTGTAGAGTCTTGTAGTCAGGCGAATTGTTGTGTTATTAGCTGTCGGGATAAACCATTACGAACAAAAACTTGTTAATTAGTGAGATTTAGAGGGGATGCTTTTCCTCTCTTTCTGCTCTTGCTGCTAAGCTAAGCTAACCAGCTGCTGGCTATAGCCTTTTATACCTCACAGAGACGACAGTGATGTCAATATTCTCCTGTAACTGTCAACCAGAAAACAAATAAGTGTAATTTTTAGAATTTTGAACTGTTCCTTTAAGATGTTGCTGTTCCACAACCAGTACCTCCCACAGTTTTCCCATGTATGTAAAACTGGGGACAAGCATAGATCACTCTAACAATAATACACAACACCAACTAGTTCTTGTAGAATTACAGTCTCTTAGATTCATTTGCCTAAAGCCCTGACTTTATGTGTTTTAATTACATGTAAATTCCCATCATTTTCGGTCAGTGTGTATAAATTGAATAACAAGGTGTGGGATTTTTTACAGGTGACAGAATAACAAATCTGAAATGATTTACGTTTATGTCTAATACTTGAATAATAAGCACGAAATGTTCATGTAGAAGTTTTATAACTTTATATGTAGTAACTGAAAAAATACATATGGTTTATGCATGCATGAATTTAATTTAATCAGACAAAGCTGTTTGATTAATTCACGTTGACTCAACGTGACAGAAGAACTTTGCATGGATTGTGACACATTTTACATTACACTTGTTTTAAAATTGCAGGAAACTTGCATCTAAAAGTCATTATTGTTTACTGTACAGACAAATACGGGCTACAGTATAGAAAACACGATTTTGGGAAAGAAAACCATGTGGTCTTTGTTTGAGTCATGACTTATAGAAGAGATTGAGACTCCTGCCTCCAGCTCTCTCCCTCTCTCTCTCTCTCTCTCTCTCTCTCTCTCTCTCTCTCTCTCAGGTGGTCCTACAAGAGCACTTCCAGCGCACAGTGCGTTACATGTGACCCTTTAAAAGGGTCCCTGTCATCATTAAGATAAGAGGCAGTCTCTCAAACATGCTTTAGCTCAACAAAGTGCTTCCTCTTTGGCACACTCATGTCTTTGGCACCTCCGTCTCGCTTCTCCGACGAACTCTTGTCTCGATCTATTCTGCTCATATCACTGCCCTTGTCCTCGTAACTCTGCTCTCTGTGGGATTTTCCTCTCTGTCCCCCCCACCCCTCCCCTCCACATTCCACGCTCTTTAGTCCCCCGAAGTCCAAATTCAATGCCAGAAAGGATTCCGGTCACAATTTTCAAAATCTAGTTTTATGAATATCGCTGCCGGTTGGAGAGATATGGCTGTTTTCAATCGGGCTTGCTTCCTTCCTGTCTATACCACAACCAGTTATCTGCCGCAGCGAGCGTCAGCTATTTTAGGATGTGAGCGATGTTCAGTCTCCATACGTTTGTCACTTCCTTGAATTTTTTTTTTTTTCCATCGCAAAACAAGAAGGGGGAAAAGTTTTGCCGGCTGGCACACGCTGCAGCCTGCTGTTTTTTTAGCGTTAAAACTTTTAAAGATTCACTCGAGCAAAACACTTCCCATTCTTCCAGCTCGATAAACCGAACGAATAAACATGACATTAGATTGCGTGTAATACCAACAGCTACACTGACAAACTCTAACAGCCACTCTTGTTGTTTAGTTTGTAGACATATGAGTCTGAAAAACAAGACTGTGAGAAACTCAAAGAGACAGGAGAGACGCCGTCGCACACCGTAAAGTGGCGATATCACGAGAGGGAGGGAGGGAGGGAGCAGGAGCGAGGGCCAAGTTGCGGGATCTATTTTTACTTCCCATTTCAGAATGAGATACTGTCCTTCTCTCACACCTCCCGCTGTGGAGGAAGCTAATGCAGGCCTATTTAATTAGACGTTGGCAGATTGTTGGGCCAACACCGTAATCCAATAGAACGTCGCACCGCTACGGGGTCCTGCCTCCTCTGATGCCTCCTTGGCCCCATAATGCAGCTCAGTCAGCTCTTCGCATTTTGTCTGCCCTTCTCTCAGCTTGTGACATCAATTTACATTAGGCTGCATTGAAACAAGATGCACTCTTCTCACCAGTGACTCACACACACACACACACACACACACACACACACACACACACACACACACACACACACACACACACACACACACACACACACATAACCCACTCCTCCCAGTTGAACTTGACATGCTCCCCCCACCGTTACACATTACCTTTCATGCTCATCTTATTACCCTATAATAAGACATGCGTGCTCGCATGTTGTTCTCGTATGTTTCCGGGCGACTTACACGCACTCGCCCTAAGGAGTAAATTACCATAGCAATACAGCTGTCAATACTGCTGTATCAATGAAGGGGCACGAGTGGCAGGATCAATGAAATCATCTGAATAAGATGGCCCGGATGACAGACACCTTCCTGCTTAAAAATTCTATTACTTCTACAGCACTTGACCTCGAGGACTTATTAATATACAGGAGGGCGCTCGGGATAGGTAAACTTTAATTTTCCTGGATAATGCTTTAATAATGAATTAAAAGGATACATACAGTAGGTGATCACGTAATGACACCGTCCAGCGTATTAACGGTTGGTATAATCTCACGCGGCGCTGCGGAGGAAGACATTAGTTGGCTTGAAGGGAGGCGACGTGTAGTTTTGGAGAAGAAATTCAAACACTTTTCATATTTACAGTATGAACAAGGGAGTAATACAAATATTTATTTGCTCCATAACTCAGTAAACAAGCTGTTCTCGGAGGAAAATTAGCTCCACGGAACACTGTTTGAAGCTGGAGAGGTGGCAGGGTCCGCCAAATGTAAACAAGGTGAAACAGTATGAAATTGTGTTGTCCTTTAAGGTCAGTTTGTTTACTCAGTTTATTCAGTCATGAAAGCAAAGAGAGTTTGTTTATCTAGTTTGTTTAGGCATAAAAAAAAATCTGTCAATGAAGATCTTTCTCCTCTGATTAAAAATGTTTTCCCCAAAACTACATAGGGCACCTTTAAGTGGAAATTAAGCGATCTGTGTAAAGTGGAATGAAGGCATTTATCGACTTTAAAAAAAAAGAAAAGCTAGTGCCTTTCATTTGTAAAGTTGAGAAGCAGATGTTTTGCTTTTTACGAAAGAGTGACAGCAGAGGGAACAAGAGAATGATGTGCAGTCTTGTGTTTTTTTTGTCTTCGTTTTGACAGTCTTTTTTTTTTGGACGGCATAAACAATGTGCTTGAGAAGAATAGTCAGTAACAGATTTAAGTTGTCTGATCTTTTGGAAACACTTTGCCTATACTGTATAGCTCAAACTAACGTGAACAGATGGGTACTAAAGAGGCGCTTGCATTTAAAATGAGGCTAAAATCTTGAGGTTTTTCAACACGAATAACCGACTCTACATCATCATTTCTCAGTTTTCTGTGGATGCTCCCCAATATAAACTTTTCCCGGTTGACGTATTTCTAAAAAGTTCAGGGGGAAACTTCACATGATAAATATAACATTTTGTTTGTGTTTACACATTCCTTGGGTCACACTCTGACAAAATCACAATGCATTTCTCATAAAGTTATGATGTGTTTGTACGCAACGAGAAAACTTTAGATACTTTGCAACCAGTGCATCCATCATAGGCTTGTATGTTTTCTAACATCAGTGTGATGCATTGATTTTTGTACTGCACATAAGTAGATTTATGGCCATGTGAAAACAACCAGCAGCTTTATGAGTGTAACATTCACAGGGCACAGGTGATTGATGCTGTACTGAAAACTGGGGGCTATTTTCCATCACATCTAAACTTTGCCTTGACCGCACACGTCTGTCACCAGTTCAGAGAGCATTTAAGCGCGGTTGACAGACGCATAAATGGTCATAAATGGTTCCCTGGACAGAATGTTGAAAAAGCCTTTAACCCCCAGAATGAATGATCCCGGACCTCCCTGGATTCAGCCACATTAAACAGACACTTGAGCATCCTGATACAAATATTGGGTGATTTGTCGGCTTTTTTGTCATATCGTGACATTTTTAAAAGGGCATTTTGTAAACTTCGGACGGCGTGAACACAATCAATACGAGATGAGTTAGGTCTGTGTTTCCAGGAGGCTTTTTGTAATTTAAGAGTCTGTGTACAAACATCTGATGATTGAAAAGCGAGCACTCGATTATACTCACACACGCATGATTGGATCTTACCAGCTTGTAAATACAGAGCGGCATGGGCCAAATGTTTAACATTTACTGTGTGCCCCCTCATCACTCTCCCTCTCTCCCTCTCTTTTCTCTCCATCTTAGCGTTTCATTTTGTTCTCCGAGACCACAATGCACACAAAAATGCACACAAACCACACTCCCCTGGTGCTTCCACAATACACCAAATGTCACCTTTTCTCGATGGAAACAATAAAATCCCCTCAGAGCTACCAGTGCCTGCAGGTCTCGACACATACACCCTTGTTATGTCTTCCTCCCAGGGCAGGGAGTTATACATTATGCTATCTCCCTAATCTGCAAACCAGCTGCAACTGGAAATGAATTAATAACAAATAAAAATGCACCCAGTACATAAAAATGTGTAGATTGCCCCGGGGCACCTAAACAGGAAGCAGTGAAACAATTAGACTTCTTGTTTTGTTCTGACCTCTGTTTTGTTTTGTTGTGCTCAGCTGCTGAATAGAAAAGAGAGCTGGAGATAGGAGTCTGTTGTTTTTCTGTGTCTGTAATCACCACGGCTAAGCCTCCCTGGTCATAGCAGGGGTCAAATCTGTGTGAACACCCACTTTTCATCCTACAGTGAAATTAAATACAGCGTTACAGTCGAGCTCTGTGAATGCTGTAATTCTCCGCTGACTGCAACCCACACCGAGTGCTGCGGTTAGCCACCCAGGCCCTGTACGGTGCACGCATGCGATAACAGGCAGCGATATGGCGTCCTAATTGCTGGCCTGAGTGCTATTGGAGGGAGTTTTTCAGCAGGTTTCTTTTTTCACTTTCGCTCCATTTGATGTCTTTGAAGTCTGCCTTTTTTATCTGCTGTTGCTCCTGATGGCTGTTGTCTTTGGTGCGGTGCTGTGTGCGCCCTGCTCTTTGAGCACTCCTAACATGTAACAAAGGCAGGCCCTCGGAGAGAAAAGAAGAGCAAAGGGAGCTCTCTCTCCTCCTCACATACTTCCTCACATAAATGCATGCACACTCAAGACACAAACGGCATATACAGTCGCATTTAGCCACAGCTATTCACGTGCAAGAAAAAAAAAAAAAGGAGAAAGAAACTGCTCTGTGCGGTTGTTTAACGTGGCCTGATTTGATAAAGGGCCAAGTGCGGGAAATGGGAGAGTAGTGTGTTTGTCTCAGGGGTTGTAGTGGGGTAAATATAGCAACAAGACAGCACCAGTTGATATGAAGGATTCCATGGTGTGGAGTGCTGCTGTGACTCACCAGGCTGGGGATGATGTGTGTGTGTGTGTGTGTGTGTGTGTGTGTGTGTGTGTGTGTGTGTGTGTGTGTGTGTGTGTGTGTGTGTGTGTGTGTGTGTGTGTGTGTGTGTGTGTGTGTGTGTGTGTGTGTGTGTGTGTGTGTGTGAGAGAGAGTGTAGGTAAGTGTGTTTGCTTACATGCACTCCTGTTTTAAACCTTGTCCATTGTTGTTCTCACTCATTTGATGAACTTGAATATAATTGGCCCACTCTTGACTCATCCAGTGCTGTGCACAACAAGCCATTACAATAGAGAGTGTGTGTGTGTGTGTGTGTGTGTCTGTCTGTCTGTGCGCAGAGGCTGAAGAGGGGGAGAGAGAGAGAGAGAGACCAGGGGAAAAGCACTGGAGCAAACAGACGAGAGGTGTAGAGGAAGAAGCCAGAGAGAGCAAGAGAGAGAGAGCCTGCACGGCTGGCTCCCGGCTGGCTGCGTGGGGGTGTGTGTCTTAAGAGTGTGTTGAGAGGAGAGCGAGAGCGCTGGTCGTCTCTATGTCTAATCAGGAGAACACTTGTGTGTCCCCGTCTCATTGTCTCCTGGGCCCCTCAGGGCGGAGGCCCTCCACTCCACCGCTACACCTCAGGACACGCTGATATAGCTGCCTGTGCTGTCCGCGACAAACGGCTGTGTGTGTGTGTGTGTGTGTGTGTGTGTGTGTGTGTGTGTGTGTGGGAGTGTAAAATGTTTTTTAAAAAATCTCAACAACAACAAAAAAGATGAGTTCTTCAGGTGATTGTTAAAGGGGCAGTATGTGGAATAGGAGGAGAAATTAAAACAGAAATATTATTTTGTCTCCGTCAATAAAACAAGCTGTTCTCAGAAACAGAAAGGTGGCAGGGTCCGCCACATATAAACAACGTAAAACAGTATGAAACTGTGTTGTCCTTTAGGGCCAGTTTGTTTATTCAGTTTATTGTTTATTCAGTTTTAAATTAAAATTTCTTCCTCAAAACTGCACAGTGCACCTTTAACATTGTTGGATATGAGTTATCCCTTCACAAAGTCATTGTTGTGGCTCTGATTAAACTACACAGGGACGTCCTTGTGCTGGACACAGTGAGGAGCAGTGACACTTGTAGTTTATGGCTTCTTCTTCTTTTTTAATCTCATATTACTGTGATAGCTGTTTCTTCACCATTAAATCACTGTTTTTAATTCCAACTGAGTTCTTTTTAAAAAAAGTATAAATAAAATAGATGTCTCATTCCCAACTTTTAAATATGAAATGACGGGAAAATGTGCCAGTAAATAATGTCTGAGCAATGTAATTAACCACTCTGATGAACTTGACCTCGCTCTGTGGCCACTACAAGTTAAAAAAAACGAAAACAAAAAAAACACACACAGCTATACTCGGTCCTCCAGAGCAGGACAGGCGCGCCCCCGACCCCCCTCTCCTCCATCGCGGGGCAGCCCGTGCACGCTCCCGGCTCAGCAGTTTCCCAGTTCCGTCTCCTCCATTACTGGCGAGGGCTCGCAATCAATAATTCAATAGTTTTGGCGTCTAAATCCTGCCCCAAACGGCGCGATACACAAACACCAGCAGACTCTATAGTGCAGACTCTGTGAGATCAGTATTAATTAATAGCTCAAGACGTTGTGTTTTGTGTAGAAATAATCGGAAAGGGTAACGGGATCCGCATTCCTATAATTATAGGCTCCCGTGTCAGGTGTTTATTAAATGTTCAATAAGAGGCGGTTAAGATGTCAGGAAACGAATCAGGCACATTTGTAAGTCAAGTGAGGCGGGCGTTAATACATTATTATTGTTATTCATATTTATTTAGCCTATCTATTTTTGAAAGACGCTGCTTTGTTTTACTTCGCGAGCTGCCTGTATATATAAAGATATATATTCTCATGCATAATGCCAAACTTTAGGTCATGGCAACATTTCCGCTCAGTGGAGATGGGCAGGAGGCCAGATTCAAGGCGGAACATGGGAATATACAGCTGGAATTACATCGCATACCATTAACCTATATTAGTTATGTTCAGAAAAAAAAGTCATTTCTGACGGTATTTGAAATGCTGTTGGAGAAAAAAAAATTCAACATCGATTCAGACCAAATAAAAATGTTAAGCGTTGCAAAAAGCGATATCAAAAAACAACCCTTGGCTGTAATTAAATTAAAAATGCAGGCCGTGGAGGTTAGCTCGTTTAATTATTGCGTTAATAACGCAGCGGTTTTCAAATTAAATTAGTTAAAAAACAATGTAATTGAATTCATTTTACGACTGCATCAGAACTTTATCTCCGAGCCTCTCTGAGCGTCTCTCTTTCCTCCTCTTTATCTGGCAGTTTTTCGAGCTTGTACTGGAAATTACCAGCCCTCCTCCTCCAAACGCTCCATAACCAAATTATGAATAATGCATCGGGTTTGGCATGGGAGCAGCAACAGACACTCGTGTTCCTGACTAAACGGGCCTGTCACTACTGTGACGTTATCAAAAGACCTATAGCTACAGGCATGAATTATTAACAATCTATTGCCCTCAAAGGTTCACCGGCAGCAATAACAACAACAACAATGATCATAATAATAATAATTAAGATCATAAAAGGGGCCAATTATTAATGTGAAAATAATGCCAACTCGTTAAAGAAACTTTAGTTAATTTATTGTAGGAACGAAAAAACATTTTTTTTCTGTTTAGGTGGATTCACGTTTCACATGTGATGGCAAAAAAAAAAAAAAGTAAAACAATTTCATGAATATCCTTTTTTGTTCTCGTTTAGAAACCCGTGCCTCAGGTAAGATCACTGTCACTTTTATAAAAACATCAAAATTACATACAGAAAGCACATGATTTTTTTTTTAATACACGGAAATAAAAGTAAAATACAAAAAATGAACAAATTCCCCACAAGGCATTCATTAAGCCACTAAATAATAAAAAATAATGCATGTTTTCTTGTGTATAAACATATTTTACACGTGCCCGTACCGGTTCGCATACAGTCCTCGTGTTGCTGTCACACCTGTCCTCTGTGCTGAAGACATAATGCTCTCCTTTAAAAGGGGACAAATCACCAGCCTTTTTTTATTTTTCTGGACACTAGATCGGCTTATCCTGACAAAAACCAAACAAAAAACAAAAAAAAGAAGTTCAGCATAGCCTACACATATATTATAATCTCACATTTCTGGTTGTGTCGCCTGGTAGTTTTTCACCTTTAGGAGGTCCGAACAAGGTCAAACAAACCAAACATTCAAGTGAGAGTTGTCCTTCCTCCTCCTCAGAGAGAGGCAGAGAGAGAGAGAGAGAGAGATGGCTCACATCACGTCATCCGTGAAGACAAACTCATGCAAACACAGCTTGGGCATTTTTTTTTTCAATTCTGGACTAAGAAAACAAAAAGAGGGAGAAACACTTCGAGTATTGTCCTTTTTGTTTTGTTTTGTTTTTGTCAAAGAATTCCCGCTCTGTCCTTTTACAGAGAAAGTGTTTTATAACGAGGCCAGCCTCTATATAGGTTCAAAATGAGAACATAACAATAATAATATAATATTAAAACAGAACAACTGCAGAATGGTTCGCCTTGTTTGACAAAGTATCGACCGTCCCAGCTGCATCCTCCTCCTCCTCCTCCTCCTCCTCTTCCTCAGGGTGTCCCGCCGCTCAGACAGGGACTCTGCTGTAGCCTCGCTCTCCATCCGCGTCCCAAAAAAAAACAAAACACCGTCATCTGTGTAGGCTATCACGTCACAGTCTCTTCTGTCATTGTCTGTCTTTATCTCATAAATAGCCTATATTTTATAGTTATACTCGTCGTCCTTCATTTAAGAAAAAAAAAGAAAAGAAAGAAAACATAAATATCGTCCTCGGATAATTTTTCTCACTTCGTCCTTTTAAGTGTTTGTGTTGAGCGGCAGGTAGCGCGTGCGCGCCTCGTGTCCCGCCGACAACACCTGGCGTCACAGTCCCAGCGCCGCCGCGTGCTTTTTGGCCTTCAGTCTCAGGTCGGCGATGCTGGAGTTCTTGCTGGTGTTCTTGGCGGCGGCGGCGGCCGCCACGACCGACGCGGCGGAGGCGGACTCGGCCGCGAGCGTCGCCAGGGGCAACCCGAACGGCGGCGCGGGGAACATCATGTAGGGCGCGTGCGCCGCCAGGTGAGAGTGCAGGTGGTGCTGCGCGTGGGCCACGGCGCTGTCCAGCTGCAGTTGCGCCTGCACCTGAAAGGAGAAGGGCGGCACGTTGCAATGACTATCCTACGGGACGGGACGCACGGGTGGGGAGAGAAGGGGGGGAGAACATGCGTTAACTTTGCAGTGGGACGTCTGGAGGGTCACATACTGTGATGTACTGTGTGCTCGTGTGTGGAGGGAGGGTTGTCTCAGTGGTGGGAGAGGACAGAAGTGAGCGGGACTGCAGGGTTCAGTGGGTTTCATCTAGCTCTGGGGACATTATAGGCTGCTGTGGCTCTTGTGAAACAAATCTGGATTAAATTTAAAAAAAAAATCGTTAAATAGTGACGCTTTGAGACAGTAGGATCCCAAAGCGTCAGTATTTGACGAGAATGAGACTCCGAAAATCAACTATTTTTCTTTTAATTTATTTATTTTACAAATAGCATCGTTAAAGCAGCAGGATGTAACTTGCTAGTGAAGTAGTTGACTGTTGTGTCTCATCCCCAGATCGTCAAAAGCTGACGCTTTTAAGCTTCGCACCTCGGGTCTCGACATAAACACATAGCGTGAATATTTGACGACCTGGGAATGTTGCTCTGATTTCAATCCAGTTTCTTCCTGACCTTTTTGGGAATATTATGTCTTTCTCCCTCCAACACCAGGCCAGTAGTGCTGAAAGTGAAGAATAGACTTCACTGCAATTAAAAGCAAAATAACAATAATAATAATTATTATTATTATAACTGAGCTGTTCCCCCTTCATACAGGTGCACAGCTCATCAAAAACAAACCAACCATGCCACCGACAATTAAGACACTCCTGCTCGCTCCAGTAAAATAAGCACGTAAATGATCCATAAAACAATAGAGGGAATTTTCCAATTAGGCTGTAACAGGCTACTCTGTGTTTGGCACAGTGTTTTTTATTTTATTTTTTGTCAGTGTGGTGGTAATAAGAGTTTAGTTACCCCCTACATTGGAATTGGAGTCTCTGCATAGCACTTGGGCCGAGCCTGTGCCAAGACAGCAGTCCGGGGATTGGTCTGGTTTTAAGACTAGGCGCTTCAAAGTAACTTGCCTGTTGGAATGGCATCCGTAAAGCCCCCACGTTGACATATGGCGCTACACGACAAGCTTCAAACTGATTCGCTGCTCCAATCAGGACTCCTGCAAACGAGAAAGAGAGAGCGAGGGGAGAGAAGAAGAAGAAGAAGAAAAAAAGAAAGCACAGATGATAGCCTTAATTGTGAGAGGAATATTCAAAAGCTGAAAAAAAGAAAAAAAAACAGAATAAACTGAAGGAGTGGAGGAGTTTAAACTTTTATAACTCAGAGAATCACAGTGTTTTTTTGATGGCTCAATTAGCCAGAAATTAAAAATAGAAGAAAAAACAAAACGATGCGTAAAGATGAAGGACAACTGCTTGTAATGAGAGCAGAATAGAATAAAATAGAGAGAAAAAAAATAGATAAGCAAAGCCGTACCTTTATGTAACTGGTTCTCCTGCTTTCTGCACTTGGCTCTTCTATTCTGGAACCAAACCTGCAGGGACAGAAATTAATTAGAGACCCGCTGATTGGCAGCTGCTTGTGAGGCCATGTGTAATTCCTCTCAAAGTGACAACAACCGCAGAAAAACAATATCCCCGAGGAGCACTGAAATATTAATGACACTGCTTAACCCCCCAACATTTGAATTATTGCATTTTAGCCTGAGAGGGGAGAGAAGAAGTAGTAACAAAAAAAAAGAGACAGACAGAGAGAGAGATGTTAAAAGCGTATGAGGAGAATGGAAACACCCTTGTTGGAGAATGTGCAGGGACTGTCGGACCATAATAAATAACCTTGTCAGCGTTGGTTTCATCTTTCTATAGATTAGTGTCCCCGAAGAGTTGAATGGGACTCTCAGATATCGAATAGCAGCAATGCTATTACGTTTTTTTTTTTGTTTTTTTTGGGACATCAGAGTGAGGCGATCTGAGAACATCTCTCCATCTCCCCTCTCATTAAATGACCGCTGAAATTAATTACCCTTATCTGCAGAGAAAATCCATGTCAGAGAAAAACGCTTGAATGCCTCGCAGATTTTTTTTTTGTCTAATCACCGTCATAACACGCAAAAGAGAACCTCGCTTCAAAAGACAGCTCACTCCTCTCTTTTTCTTTTTTTTCCTTCTGTGGAAATCGACGAGCGTCAATTTCAGAGAGAAAACGCCTTGAAACGCAGATTAAACGATTATAAAATCTGCTTTGGATCTTCGCAGACAAAAAAAAAAAAAAAGCTCGGGCTAAATTAGCCCACAATACAACATGTCAATCTGCGATCTCTCCCCTTTTACATCAGGTGGCACGCTGAAAGAAAGCACAGCGACGGAAATATCTCATCGATCCCTCTGTCAGCTTGAATCATTTTATTGACCACATGGGCTACATACATGTCAATCGGAAGTGCTTTTTGCGCACGCTTCAGGTGTGATTTATCGCGACGATGAAGGCAAATCATCTTCTATCGATTGAGGCAGAATTTTAAAATGATAATGATGATAAAAAAAAATGTCTGTGCATGCAACTGGTAACGACGACGACAACAACAACAACACAAAAAAGATATAATGCTGGAGCAGAGAGAGAGAGAGAGAGAGAGAGAGAGAGAGAGAGAGAGAGAGAGAGAGAGGGAGCTGCTCTTGATTTGGGTAGAAAATAATACATAATTTATGCAAATCCCCGAGCTTTGCTCCTTGTTCGGGACACAATGCGCCTTATTGGTGAGATTCCAGTTCAGGCCGGGAGAGCCCTGCTAAAAAAGCTGGCTTTAACTTTTTTTTTTCTTTTTTTTTTCTTGTAGGGGGGTTTTGTGATGGGGGATCTTTTAGGGCCCGTTATGATTTCTTTTTTCTCCCCTCCGCCATATTCAACATGGAGACAAACGCGCAGCCCTCCCCTGAGCGCCATAAAAGCGTCTGGAGTAAAGATATTATAGGGGTTTTTGATAAATCAGATGAGAGGAGTCTTCTATATGTTCATTGTCCCCCCCTCCTTCTCCTGTTACACAAGACATGTCTGAGCTGAGCCCCCACCCAACACCACCACCACCACCAGCAGCAGCAGCAGCAGCAGCAGCACCAGCAGTTCACCCTCCCGACTGGCTGAAACCCTTACTGGGTTTCTGCGCAGATGGTCTGTCCCCATGAAAAAAAAAAAAAAAAAAAAAAAAAAAAGACAACATCTCTGACAAACAGGGGCCTCCTCGCATGGTAACATACACCCAGAAAAAACTGAAGGCAAATATTTGGAGGCTTATTTGTCGCGGGTTAGGAATTTGGACAATAGAGATTAAAACCGACTCTCGTGACACGAGCAGGGCCTAATTGAGATAATTGACACAAATTAAATAATCAAAACATGCAGAGAGAGAGAGAGAGAGAGAAAAGGCAGGAAATCAGAGAGAACAAAATTCTGCTGTTTCTACCATCTTTGAAAATAAAATAAAATAACAAATCTTGTCCAACTTATTAAAACTTCCAAACACCCATGGGGGTTTCACAAATTCAGGCCTGCTGTAGTCTAGACAACTGCTTTCTTCTGTATATAGCCTATGTAACAAAAAAAAAACAACCCCCATAAAAAGAAAGTATATCATCATCGTCAGGCTGTATTCATGCCTGATATCAAGCTTATCATGACACGAATCTGTGATTGTGTTATTAAAATCCTCCAGTGAGAAATAGAAAAGAAACATATGTGTATTTTTCCCTTACTATTATTACTACCACTTCTTCGACTTCTACTGCTTCTTCTATTATTATTATTATTGTTGTTATTTAAATGTAAGCATGTGGGTCATTAAAACTCCCATGGCTCCAATAATGTTAAAAACAATAACAATAAAGACAGTTCTTTAATTATTATTCATATTTTGATCACATATTTTAGATTTTAAATACTGATATTGTTATTATTATTTTTTGAACATTTTCTTCTAATTTTTTCATTTTCATTATATTCCCATCCGCAGCTGATGTGTCCTCCTACCTGCACTCGGGCCTCCGACAGTCCCAGTCGCTGGCTCAGCTCCTCCCGCATGAAGGCGTCCGGGTAGTGGGTCTCGTCGAAGAGTCGCTCCAGCTCGTTGAGCTGCTCTAATGTGAAGTTAGTCCGACTTCTCCTCTGTTTGATTTTCGTCTGTGCCTCGTCCTCGATGGGCTTCGAGTCCTCTTTCCTCTCCTTCAGGTCCGTGTTGCCTGCGACGCAGTCGAGAGGAGACATGATGGAGCTGCACCGCACCGCGAACACCCAGCCGCGCACCACCGGCCCTCATCCACACATTACTCGCCCGGGCGTAAAAAATATATACGTGCGTGATGCAGCTTTATATTAAAACACAGGAAAGGTGATGGGGTGTGTGTGTGTGCAAACTACCAGATTTTAAAGACTGAAACCTCGCGATCTTCACACACAAAGCGAAAAAAGAAGCGAGAGATGTTATCACCGAGCCACAGCAAATATAAGATAAAAACCTCGCTGATGAGGAAGAAAGAAAGAAAGAAATGAGGAAAGGAAGGAGGACATGCCCTCCCCAGCCCCTCAAAGAGCACCGAGCTATCAGACCTCGGATGTTTTGTAGAGCTACATAAAGCTCTTTAATTATTAACTGCTTATAAATATGCAACGCTGTGCCCACTGTTGGATGTCTGATACATGCTTGTCGCAGTTCCGCTTTTAACCACGCTGCCCATGACGAACAGATGTCATTTTTAAACAAGCCACCCAACTCTCTGAGATGTCTTGTCCTGCCATGCCTTGCCTGTGTGCGTGTGTGTGTGTGTGTGTGTGTGTGTGTGTGTGTGTGTGTGTGTGTGTGCGTGTGTGTGTGTGTCCAGGTTTCGTTATAGGCTGCACTGGACAGCTGCTTCGCTTTTATTCACATGTGGATAAAATGAAATAAATCACTGCAGCATAACGTGTTTGGATTATTTTCTCTGTTTTAAATATTCCAACTCGAGTGATTTTTTTTAAGGAGACCTGCTTAGATGTTAGATTTTTAAAAAAAATGTATTTCCAGTCATCTTTTCGTTATGCGCGAAAAATAAGAACTGGCAGCCGCGTAAAAACAATTCTCCCTCCACTGTTTGCGTCATATATTTTTTATTTTTATCACGAGAGCATCAGATGCGTGCTGAAGTCCATCCACTACATGTGACTTTGTGCTTCTCGCAGCTGAAAGCAGACAGCCTGAGTCCACCGAGCGACTACAGAAAGTGACAGCGCTTGATTTGCACCTTTCATCTGCACGGTCAGGTGTTTGATTCGCCTTCGTTCCGTTCACACACTCACATTTTATTTATTAATAATATTCCTGAGATGAATTAACGTAAATAAACTATTACTGTGTGTGTTGTGAGGCTTCTGGTCAAGCGTTTTTTGAAGAAGAAATAAATTAAGCCACAATGCAACTATTGACACTTGGCTCCAAGTCTTATCGTGTAATGGAATAGAGTCGTCATCATTATTATGACTTTGCCACTGGGGGCCTTGTTGTTTATCGCAGTTTTTCTCTCGGGGTTGGCCTTTTAACTAATTCACTGAATAACACGAATTGAAACTTTCACCCTGTGCCTGAGTGAGACATCACCGAGCAGCGAGGCAGCTTATTAATAAGACGGGGATCATTACGAGCTGGTTAAAAAGCCTCTTAGCAGGAAGGGTTCTGATTATGTATAAGTATCTAACATGAAGGGAAAATAAAACGCTGCTTTCAGGAGGAAGAGTTAAGGATGATTTCCTCGATCACTGACCGAAAGCTCTTACTCACAGACTCCACACACCCCCTGAACCATCCATGCACTTTTTTTTCTTTCTTCCTACCGTCAATGAGTTTGGGGCTCCCGGCGTCCCTGATCCTCTCCGGCCCGAGCATGTCCGTTTCCCTGCCCGGCGAGAGCGCAACGTTCCGGGTGACGGCTGCCGCCTCCTCTCGGCTCCCCGGCTCCGCGTTTAAAGACTCCCTGCTCCCTGCGCGCGTCGACCCGGTCTCCAGCACCTCCCTGTAGGTTATCACTTCCTTCTTCTCCTTCACTTTCTGATCGAACGACTTGGATACGAAAGCGGTGAGCTCTTCCATCTCTCGTCTTTAGAAGAAAAAAAAAAAAAGGAAAAAAAAGAAGGATCTCTCCTCTCTCTCACACACACCACCTACCACCACCACCTACCACCTACCACCACCACCACACACTCACTCACTCCCTCACACACACATACACACGCATGCAATCTCTCCCCTTCTTTTTTTGTGTGCCTCCACGACTGCTTAAGACATCAGTGGTGTGGCTCGTTTTAAAGTCGACCCCTTGAAAATGAGGCGAAGATGACGCTGCCAACTCTGGGAAAAAAAGAAGGTGGTAAAAAAAAAGAAAATGTAAGAAAAGAGTCATATATGTATCTTCTCAGCCAATTCCTCCTCCTTTGGTAGCGGAGTTGGGAACCTGCTGGTGATCCTCTATTGAAGTCACAGTATTTATACTTTGCGGCGCCTTGCCCCCTTGATCCGTGCAAATTACCTCCCCTCAGGATGCCGGGATGAGCCCCCCTTCCCCTTCACTGATACGGGCGAGAGAGAGAGAGAGAGGAGGAGAGAGAGGAGGGAGAGAGAGGAAGAGAGAGAGAGAGGAGGGAGAGGAGAGGAGGGAGAGGAGAGGAGGGAGAGGAGAGGAGGAGAGGAGTGGAAGAAAAAAAAAACATTAAGCAGCACCGTCGCTATTGGCCATTAATCCGAGATTGACAAGAAGGACTAATTAATTTAATTAAGCGCTCATTCGCTGCTATTGTCCTGAGTTAGTTTTTTAAACACCCGGGAGATGGCCATGGATTTCTCTCTCTCTCTCTATCCTCTCTCTCTCTCTCTCTCTCTCTCTCTCTCTCTCTCTCTCTCTCTCTCTCTCTCTCTCTCTCTCTGCAGGGGTGTGGCTTAAAAAATCTGAAAATGACAAGAGAGGGAGAGAGGGAAGCACATGGATGAGGAGTCCTTCCTCCCTCATAAATCTCTGTGATCTGGTGTGGGGGGGAAATAAGTCACACAACGATGGCACGGAGAGAAAAAGAGGTAGATAAAATAAAATTTGGAAAAAGAGCGAGAGAGAAGAAAGAAAGAAAGAAGGACAGACCAGCTGGGAATGCCGAGAGGAAAGCAGGCGACGACTCGCACGACTCGCAGAGGAAGCTCAAGTGAACATATTTGGCTTTAACCCCATGTTGCACACAGTTGGCTTTAGGCCCCTGCTACGTTCATACCTATAAGTTTTCACTCGGTGTATGCACGCACGCTGTCGCTTTTGATTTGAAACAAACCAAATAATACTACTACTAATAATAATTGCATTAAAAAAAAGTGTTGATATGATGTTCGTAGCGTAAGAATAATCATAAACGAAATTATTATTATTATTATTATTATTAATATTATTATTATTATTATTATTATTATTATTATTATTATTATTATTATTATTATTGTTATTGTTATTATCATTTGCAGGGTGTGAAATGAGCCTGACATGAACGTTTGTGCCGTGAAACGCAGTCTCTTAATGTTTTTTTCTTCTTTTTTTTCTCCACGCTGTATGTTTCTAATCAGCAATTATGTATGTGAAATCGTCGTCATTAGCGAGACTATATCGCTTAATATCAATTCTCGGTGGACTTTTTAAGCCATTAGGTTGTTAAATAGCAGATAAACGTTTAATTATAATGCCTCTCGCGATGCGTTGCCACTGGGCTCCACTAATTAACGTTTTTTAACGGGTTGTGTTTTTTTTTTCTCTTTGCCCGCTCAAATGATATTTGCCTATATTTGTAAAATAAATAAATAAATAAATGAATAAACAATGGCGCACTTGCGGTGAAGGTACGTGAACGCCTCGCAGAGAAAGAGAGCAATTAAGTATTAAGAGGAGGAAACATATAGCCCAGACATGAAACAGGATACAGCGGGATTCTGAAAACGTCGGGATGAATTTGATGCAAAATTAAGCGTGTTTATTGATAATCTATATAAAGCCCTATTCCCACACAGGGGGCTCTAACAATTCCCCTGATTAAATATTAACAGTGTTTCAGCTTGAACCTTAGGCATTAATTAATATTATTTCTGCTGCATCTCAAAGCAGGATGAATTCCTAATCGGAGCCTCTTGTATCTGTTTGCAGTGAAAGCCCCATTAACTTCCCCCTATCAGCCATTCTCGTCGACGTTATTGATTCATTTCACTCGTTCATGTTGTCAGCGAAACAGTGATGGCCGTTTCACCTTAAGTCCTGTTATGTGCTTTGTAAAATTTTACTAAGCAATTAGTTATTCTGCTCTGCTGGAAATTGTTTGGATGCTCTCTCTCTCTCTCTCTCTCTCTCTCTCTCTCTCTCTGTGCCCCTTGCAGCTCTCTGTGCGTGCATGTTGGTGTAAAACCTTATTATCTGAGAAGATGATCTCATGCTAATGATCATTGACACAGACCTGCAGCTCACACATGCATTCGCTCATGTTATCATTTGTGCTGCACGTGTGGGTATTGTCGGATCAAAACGAAATATGAGAAGCCCAGACTGGTATTATAGCCTCGATTAATTAACATTATAGCCCTATTAATTTACACTAATGTCAATTCACAGCAGAGTGAAATAAAATAAATAAATAAATAAGCAGATGCAGGCCATAAGTACAATACAAGATTAGAAATAGTAAGGGAAGAGGATATGTTTCTGCTCCATTAAGTGACCTCATGATTCAAAATGAATGTGTCAGTGTGTTAAAAGTGGCCACAATGACGCATCATCCATAAATGTTCTGTTTTAAGAAGCCTTTTTTTGTCCTCCCTCAAAACTCTAAATTAGTCATACAATAATGGAAATAGATATATATTTTTGTTTTTATCTGCAGGCGCACTGATTCAAGATGCATCCTGAACCCCTCCAAATAAACCTCCAAACAAATGTGTGTTTTTTTCTCCTGTTCATATCAATTAGGCTATCAATGAGCTATTTTAGATTACACTCAAAGTGGCAACAGCAACAACAACAACAACAACAACAACAACAACAACAACAACAACACGTGTTTCAGTAGTTCGGGCCCACTGGAGGCTGAAGATATCATTAAGAGCACATCATAACCAGATGAGAGCAGCTCCTCAATCGACTGCTCCGTGATCGACTCTGCTGCCTGGACTCGATCGATGCTCTCGCGTTCGACGAGTAGAGTCTCCTGAGCAGTGCATGGCTGAGTTGTGGGGCTTCACAGCGATTTAAAGGCGAGGAGCGGGATTTCCATTTCAAGGTAACCTGTCGTTTCATTTTAAAGCTCCTAGACTCTCACGTTCTCTTTACTGACTGCCATGTGAGCCGTGTTTATTGTCAAGCGGCTAAAAGGCTTCAGTCAAACCGAGAACTGCGGCCAAACGTTAGTAGGGTTAGCACAGTTAGCTTTCCTGCTAGCATCCACAGAAAACATGTTTTTTGTTGATCCTTTTCACATTCATGCTATGTACGACTGAAGCGTTGCTCGAGCTGTAACGACGGTTTAAATGATATAACCATGACTAGCCTCCATTTTGTCGATAGGCTTATCTACGTGTTATATTAACTAGCTAAACAGCTAAGTTAGCCCTCTGTGGAGCTACACTATTCAACATTTGATTTATACGATAGGTAGAGAAATGTGCTCTTGGCTTTGTTCACTGAATATGTTCACGTCGATACTCTAGGTTTAATTGTGTATTCAAATGTTGCTTAAAGTTGGCAGAGTGTTAGCTCGTCAGTGACCCTGCTCTTGTGTGTGTTATGCCAGCTGACTGTCAGCCAGCATGGGTCGGCGCTCGTCTGACAGTGAGGATGACAGCCGGAGCAAGAGGAAGAAGAAACAGCGTCGTCGGTCATCCTCCTCTTCCTCGTCTTCGTCGTCATCCTCTGGGAGCAGGGTGAACAGCAGCCGGAGTCGGAGGTCCAGTCGCCGGAGCCGTTCTCGCTCCAGAGACAGGGACAGAGACAGGAGGTGAGAAGGCACAGCATGCTTTTTTTTTTTCCTAATCAGAGGTAGCAGGGAGGAGGAAGAGGAGGAGGAGGAGGAGACTGTCTTGCTGAAGTGTCCTTGAGCAAGAAGGGACTGTGTTTCATACTTAGATGTAGTTTTCACCCCCTTGTGAAGGAAAGAAAGTTTGAACTCACTTTCCTGTGCAACCAAAATAAGCTTGCTGCCCATCTGAATGGCTCGTTTTCTCAGTGGCTTCTAACGTGAATCAGATGTTGAAAACAATATTTGTACATTTCTTTTCTTCTTATGTTAAATTATAGCATTGCCAGTGGCTTTCGTTCTTTCTTTCTTTCTTTTTTTTGTTTGTGCATTTGTAGACCTGTAAAATAGTGCAAACATAGAGACAACGAGTGATTTAATGTCTGCAAATATCATTAACATACTGCAGGAGAAATAACGTAGGATAAGTTCAATCTTTAGAGCTCATTAGACGCTAAAATGTATGGTGCCTGTCTTGAGACTAACCCTCTGACCCTAACTAACCCTCTCGCTCTTATACCGGCTGATAACAATCTTGAAATGCATTGTCAGTATATAGTATATATACTATATGTATATGATAGCCATACTGCCAATATTTGGCTGATATGTCCTTTCTACAACTTTGAATTGCCATGGCACAGATAACATGAAAGGTGTCTCCTTTCTATATAAGTCTTCCAGTTAGCCGTACACAATATCAAGATACTGAAATAGCTGTATGGAATTCAGCCATCATTATTTTATCTTTTACACCTGGGCCTTATATTGTGACATCTCAAAATATCCACTGTGGAAGGGTGTACTGTGGAATTTGCATTTATGTGACTCTTTTGGTTTTACTGTTGCTTCAGAAACACATCTATGCATCCCTATGGTATACCCTATGGATTTGATATAATTCAGTGTTTTCCTCAATACACAGTGGTATCATTTGATATCCAGAGATCACAGAAAAACTTGTTAAATTCTGAAAAAGTTGATTTTGTTTTGCACGTTGATCTCTTTCTACTTTGTTTTACACACATGCTGAAATCTGATTTTGAATTACAGTTGTTTTTATTTCAGCTTCCGTGTAGCTTAAATAAGAATGTTGTCTGCCATTGATAGTATTGGTCCTTATTCAGGAAGACACTTTTCAGGATAGAGTATTTAGTGTCTGTGATATTTCACATGAGGCAGTGGATTATGAAGGACCTCCATACTGTCTGCAATGATTTTCACTCAAGGCTCTTCCAAAAGGACCCAGATCTGAAATGTAGCAGTCCTATTTTGATTGACTCTATACTATTTTAGGTATTTATTTGATATCCACAAAAAAAGTATAAAATGAAACTGTGAAAAAATGAAAATGTGTATAATTGCTAGCACTGTAACTTTTGTGTTTCGCTGTTGTTCGAGTTGAAACAGAGATGAAGATCAAAACAACTGGCTGTCTTAGATGGCTCATTTTGTGTCTATTGTCAAACTAAATGTTATCTGAGGGCTTGTCTTAACTGAGACATGAAAGGTCACAAGCTTATACCAGTTTTATAAGCGTCTCCTCATGTTTACAGAATACCACACCTTGTTACTGAGCAGTTTTAGTGGAGCGGGGAGGTTCATCAGACATCATTACGAGTGGCTAGTGGCTGGACCTGGCCTCCTCCATCCATCCACATCTGCCACTGGCTGTGTGTAGCCGTTCAGACAAGGCCAGTTGATAGTAATTATTTATGAGGCTTGGTCAAGGTCCATTACTGCTGATTGGAAGTCATTGCCTGTCTGTATGGGGTGGGGCCGGGTCCTCGGTGTAAACCCACAGTCCCTCATCTATTAGCCATATGTTTTGATCAATTAACTAAGACCTTGTTTGTGTGTGTGTGTGTGTCTGTGTCTGTGTGGAACTAGTTCCTTAAATAGGCCTATACGAAAGAGGACACAGTCTGTGGCATTTACAGCCTTCAGACAGTCAAATGATGTAAAGGGCCCTCAAATGTGGTAAAACAGAAGAGTGCATTTTGGTCTTGGTTGGTGACATCATGAGCACAGAGGCAACATACTTGTGTAAAGTGAGTTTTTGTGTGCACGACCATGTGAGGGAGCAAGACAGGAAAAAAGTGTGTGTGAGCGAAGAAGATGTATTAGATCCAATTGTTAGTTCTTCACACGTGTTTGAGCCGTTATGTTTTTGTTACATTTCTGGCAGGCTTCTGAGTGAATGTGTGAGTGAAAACCCACCATCCCATAAACCTCAACTCACTACTGTGTGTTTCTTCTGTGCAATGTGTGAAGTGGTTGTACGAGGGCTGTGGAACTTATTTCATAAGGCCCCGCTCATGGGATCCAGCCTTTGGAATACTAATGGCTCTTTCCTGCACTGCTCTAAGTGGTACAAATCTGGTTTGATAGTTCAGCCTCTGTGTTATTTGTATTGCTTTCCTTTTTCTTCTCTTCTCCTCTATCTTGCAGAGCTCCCATAGGACCGTGTATGTTTTTTTTTTTTTCTTTTGTGTGTGTGCTGAAAAGATTTGGGTATTTTTTTGCTTTGGTGAAACAGAAGAAGAGATTTTAAATAATGAATATTGCTCAAACTGTTTGCGCAGTAGAAGTAGGGGGGGTGCTGCATTTACATTCATCCCCATAAATGCCTCCTGCTACATGATATCAATAGGAACGCGGTGTGAGTTGTGTTTGGAAAATAGACGCTCCGCACACTGCTGTAGCCACATTAAAGAGCAGCAGAGCACCAAAGGGCCCCCGTGGAGGAACTGTAGGGCAGCCTGCATGAGTCTGCTGCTCTTGGCTGTAGACGAGCACGTTCACAAATGCAAAGTAACCCTCACTGCTGCTGATAATGGGTGAGGTTGTCTGGGGGACAATTGGACATATTTGCTCTTGAAATGAGCAGCAAAACAATTTAGGAATACAGCATTCACTTATTCAAGGATTTCACTGTACACTGAAGCTGAATGACCATATAATCACTATAGTCTTAGTGATGTCGTGAACTCTGTTTTCTTATGAACCGCACTCAGCATTCAAAAGAAATTTGCATGTTGCACTGACGCTGTTTTGCCAAAAACAAAATGATGAATCTTATAAACCAGGACCCTGTTGTTTTGATTGATGTTTTGTTTTAAGCATCCTGCCAATAATAGAATTGAATTGGTATGTTTTTGTTCTCCAGGAGAAAACGGCGTTCCAGCAGCAGTTCGTCTCACAGTTCACCCCGCCGGAAGAGGAGTCGCAGCGCTGATAGAGACAAAGGGAGGAGCCACCGCTCACACAGGTCACGCAGCCGGGACAGGAGGTAACACCATCACACACACGTACAGCTCACTGTTTATTCTGCATAGTTGAACTCTTCAGCCACCAACACAATGCCTTTTCTAACAGTGAATGCTCAAAAAAGACTCTTTTAGATTTAAGCACTTATTATAACACTTTCTGTCACTTTAAGTATTTACAAACATGTTTTATCCATTCTGCAGACAAAGTATGTAATACATGAAGAGTAGGAGTGATGAGCGATGGCTACATCATTTAGGAGCGACAAAAACATTCGACTTGAAACGCTTTTTGTGTTTGTATTACAAATCAGTGTGTGGAATGCCATTGCAGACTTTTCTTATTACAAAAGCAATAAGACTTTTGGAAGTTTACTTCAGTGTAAACAAACACATCATTTCATATTTATGTCTCATGTCATCAGATGGAGCCACATGGAAACATGGAAATGTTGTACGTGTACTTGTGTCTCAGTTTGCCCCGACTATCCGTCTTACTGTGCGAGCATTAATGAAACAGTGACCTACAGAGACAGCAGGTCATATGCAACACCAGTCCAATCCTTCTCAAATCTCTTCTGGCAGCGACCTGCCTTTCACTCATTAACGCAATTAAAACATCATTACCCATACATAGTTTGTTGAATTATGATTATTATTGGCCTAGCTCTTTTTAGCCTTTTTTTTGCGTAAGGGACTAACTTATTCATGCAAGACTAATATGTGCACACCTGCACCACACACACACACACACACACACACACACACACACACACACACACACACACACACACACACACACAGAGCCATAGTCAGTCGTATATCCCTTTCAGAAACATAATGGCAAAGTCTCTGTGTGTGGTGGTCCATGTCATTAGCATAGCTAATCTGGTGCTAATGAACCAGTAAACTGTGCTGTTTTTAAATCCCTCACACACACACACACACGCTCACACACACATAAAAACATGCACAGACGCACAATTGAAGAAAAGGTTGTCATAATATATGCGCGAGTGAGGCCCTTTGTTTACTTGTGTATGGCTCCGGGGGAGAGCAGAGATCATTTTAATCACAAAGGAAAAAGTGTTTTAATATCTCCATTACAGAGTTGTCAGGGTGGACGGATGATGCAGCAGGGATATTTTGACATAAGAGAAGTTGATGATGCTATAAAAAGATGCCAGACCTCAACTCTCCAACTTGATGGTCACAGAAAATTGTGGCTTTAGAATAAGCAACACATTTCCTTGTTGCACCGTGAGCTGGAACCATTTATGGGCAGAATTTTGGGCAGAAACGGTTTTAACACGTTCTCCTCCTACTCTCTGTGGTACAGTGGCAGTCACTCACAGCAGCTCTGGTGATTAAAACATCAGTCGAAAATGGCATTACTGGTGTGGTGTGAGATGAAGGGTGGAGGGGATTTGGGAGATTTAGACCTACAGTCGATGACATCGGTGTTTACAAACGCTGTACTGTGATTAGGAGGGTTGCATTGTGTAATCGGCTTAGCGGCGAGCGAGGAGCAGGTGGGTTGGGCTGGTGTCTGTGGGAGTGCGTGGTGGGGTGCTACGAGGTGGAGGCGACGTCGGAGGTGGGGATGTGCAAAATGATGGCATTGATGATAAATTTATGCAGTTCTGCGACAGCAGCTGCAAAACTTTGTTGTTTGACGGCCACATGTGCTCCTGTGTTAGCATTCCAAGAATGCATCAGCAAATTTTATGTTTCATCTGACAAATGAGACCGGAGCTGAAATGATAAGTCGATTAATTGATTTGTTGATCAACAGAAAAATAATCAGAAATAATTTTGTCATTTTTCAAGCACAAATGGAAAAAAAAAGTCAGGTTCCAGTTCCTAGTCTTCTCGAGAGAAAACTGAATCTTGTTGGGTACAGATTAATGTCTGGAACAGGTTACTTTGGACTCCAGGGGAATTTTCTGACATCTTATCAGGTCATAGTTGTTATTGTCGAATCATTTGTTGATTATTTTTTTAAAAATTAATCAATGAGTTGATGTCAGAAAATGGTTAAAATGTTGACCATGATGTCCTTTTTAAAATGTCTTCTTATGTTCAAAAATCCAAAGATAATCAGTTCATTTTCATTGCAGATTAAAGAAACTAGCAAATATTTACATTTAAGAAGCTGTAATCAGACAAATGTAACTTCTTTTACTTAAAATATTATATAAACCGATTAATCACTTATCAAAACAATCGAGGATTCCTTTGATAGTTCCAAGTACTTAGTTAAAGTTAATCATCACAGCTCTTCATTTTATTGACCAAAAGATTAATCTCTTAATCAGGAAGACAATCTGGAGACTTTAGTGGCACTAAAAAGATAATTGTTAGTGGATACCCTTAATGGGACTAATTGAGACAAATCTTGTGAATATTTTGCAGTTAGTGTTTTGAGTGTTTTCTGCAGCACTATGAGCGCCTGTAGTATTAAAATCCATTACTGTACAGCTCTGTTGTGGGATACTGCACATTCTGCATCCACTGTGGTCATGGGATGAAAGCAGGTTGGTGCGTACTGTGCGCAGGTGCCCTGACTGCCATTAGTCAGTGGTGTGGTGTATATGTGTGTCTGGATGAGGCTGCCTGAGCTGGCTGAGAGGCTGGCTGATGGATCAGAGGAGGATTGAGTGGACAGGACCTCATGATTGATACGCAGATAGGATATGAGGTGCTGCCCGCCAACCCCCACCCCTGCCACAACGACCCCGGCACCACCTTCGGAATATGAAAGAGAGGAGCGAGAGGGAGACCGAGTGGAGAGAAGAAAGAGAGCGAGAGGGCACGAGAAGTTAGAAGAGAATGGAAAAGTGTGGGGAGAATGCGCCGAGTAAGTGCCAAAGAGGGAGGGAGCGGAGAAGATCCTAAAGGAGGAAAATGAAGAGGAAAGACAAAAAGCGTAGAGAGAACAGATAGGCTTGAGAGAGGCATATTATTCAGATGAAATGAGAATAATAACGTCGGCATCAGAATATTGCTGGGGAGAAGATTAGGACCATAGTGGGGCCGTCGTGGGTTGAAGGGAGGGAATATTATTACCTTCCTTTCAATCTCTCGTGTATAAATAAAAAATAAAGAGATACATGAAATAAGAATAATGCTCTATCTTGTGTTTACCATCTATCGTTGCTTACTCCCTCTCTCCTGTCTTTCTCCTTTTTCTCCGTGCCCTCAATCAGGAGGGCCAGATCCCCTAGAGGCAGTCAATCTTGCCCTGAAATGTAAAACAGACAAGAGGAGCAGATTACCTATTTGCCATTAATGTTTATTCTCTTTGATGTGAGCAGGCATATCAGGCTGGTGTGTGTGTGTGTGTGTGTGTGTGTGTGTGTGTGTGTGTGTGTGTGTGTGTGTGTGTGTGCGTGTACGTGTGTGTATGCGCGCCTGCCTGTGTGCGCACCAGAGCATGTGTGAGGTTGATTGAGCGTATGCACGTATGTGCAGATTTGCGTGAATGCATGTTCATGTGGGAGGGGGTGTCACAACCTAGTCCACTGGGGCAGAGCAGAGCAGAGCATGGCAGCAGCAGAGTACAGTGATCTGATGTGTACCCGGTCCAACAAAGACGACGCAGCCTCTCATCACAGTGGGATCACAGGCTCGTCTTTAGGTGAGCCCTGCGGAGCGATGTAGTGCTGGGCTTTTATGGACGGCCACAGCAGGGGTTAAATGTGGGTGGCTCAGTCAGTCATTCTGTCAGTCCTTCATTTACTTAGTTAGCTGTTAGAAGACGTCGAGGAATGGCAGGTGCGACAAATCCCCCCACTTGACCCGTCAAAGAGAAGCTGAGCACTTCATCCATTGGTGGATTCTCACAAATGTGTGCATGTGCTCACATAGGTGAACCTATACTGCAGGGCACACGCACAAATGCTTACATTTTCCTCATTAATATTTCAGGGGTGTGTTGAGTTGGCAGGACAAGAGTGCTAGCGTCAGTGTTTAGCCCTGCTAACACTGAAGCGGGTTTCATCACTGGGCTGCTGTCATGACTCTAAGGAGAGTGAGACCTCTAATTATCCGTCTTTCCCCCAGAGGAGATAGATAGCAAGCTAAAAACACCACCCACTATGCTAGGATGTCCAATCAGAGTCAGGATAATCTCAGCCACCCTGGAGCCACAGAGGCCGGGATCAGCTCAGAACCAGTACTGGGAAAAAGATTGTGGTTTTGGTTGTTTCAAGGCTCCTTCAACACAGCATGAAGTTCATTTTGTAAACTATGGTCCTAAATAGACGATAAGGCAAGGTATGCTTTGGGGCGTGGCTACCTTGTGATTGACAAGTCGCTACCACAGTGTGTGCGCAGGTACTCAGTCAGATCCAATCAGGATATCCTCATCTGCTCCACCCTCTCGCCAACGTTGATCACTTTTGGCTCCAAAAAACCGCGACGGCGACGGCCATAATGCCAAACCAATGGCTGATGTCTTGATGAGTTTACACTTGGTTATTACTAAGTGCAATGGTTTACCTGTAAGAGCTTTTGGTTCTGTCCAAGTTTGGTCTCCTGCATTAATAATAATGAGATACTACAGTGAGCCCCTTAGGGATATCCTGCTGCCATCCTTCGGAGAGGTCAGGGTGGACTGAAGCGCAGTGCCCAGAGCTAGCTAGTTTCATTGCCTTGGTAGTCTGGTTCTGAGACAGTTGACCACTAATCCACCCCGTCATGTCTTTCTGCTGCTAGAACTAGGTAATCTAGATGTTTTAGTTCCATGACATTCCATGAGCTCTGCTCTCTGCACCGGAGATCACAGAGGGACTCCAGTCTGTGTGTGTGTGTGTGTGCATGCGTGCATGTGTGCGTGCAGGGGTTGAGCGATGGCCTGGTATTTATTTCGCACAGCAATTTTCCCCCCTGTATGAGATGAGGTGTCGTACATCTGCTCGATAGCTTTTCCTGCCTCGCACTGATGTGGAGCGCGCGCAAGGTCATCCAGGCGGCTTGGGGAAACTGGGAGGGCTGAGGTGAGGAACCGAAGGGAGGGAAAGGTCTTGGAGGGGGAGGAACGGAAGGTAGGGCTTTTAAGGAGACAGAGGTGGGGTGAGGAAAATCAACGACTTTCTTGTGGGTGAGCGGCGCGGCCTCCCAGCTTTTCATTGCACCTGGATCAGCAATTCCCCCGTCAGGTGGGGGGTTTTGTCATATTGACATATATTTATTCACACAGTTTCGAGTGTGTGTGATGTGGCAGGTGGTTTTGGGTGTCGCTGGCTTCATAAGGGGAACAGTGTAAGTGTGTTTTGAGGATATGACAGGGGAAATCTGGTTTCCTCAACAAAAGAGCTGAGATCTTGCCATTATGAGGGAACCATAAGGCACGGATGGTGGGGCTGATGGATAGGAAATAAGATGAGGGAGAATGCGAACAACCCCTAAATCCTTTTTCGTCTTTAGGTTGCAGTATCTCACTTTAGTGTTCTCACAGCTTTATCGTGAACTATACTGGAGTTTAGAAGCAGGCTCCTGGCTGTTTTTCTTCCATCTGTCTGTTATCCGACGGACTCTCAACATCTTTTCTTCTCCCCCTTCCACAGGATGACATTTAGCCCTTTCTTCCTTCTTCCCCTATTACTGGACTTGCAAAGTGTTGATTTAAACTGAAAGATGACCTGGTTTAGTTCGTCTGCGTCTTCTCTACCCCATAAAAATCAACATGCTTCCAGTCGTGAGATCTGAAAGCATTTGTTGTTGTGTTTCTCTCTTTTCCTTTCTCTCTCTCCCTCTCTGTCTTACTCTCTTACTCTGTGTTGTCTTTTTTATTTATCTGCTGTAAAGGCCAGTCAAGCGCTTTGTTGTCAGAAACCTTTATTTACCAAAGGGAGGAATAAGTGACTGACACAGACAGCCTCTTTCATCCCCGCCCTGCCGCAAGCAGTGTTCCCCTCTACCGCCAGAGGAAAACCCCCCCTGCCTCCCTCCCTCCCTCCCTCCCTCCCTCCCTCACCCCCCACTTCTGCCAAGCCCCCCCCCACCCCGCTGCACCCCTCCATCCTGCAGGCTCACAACACACTAGCCCACTCCCCTGGGTAGCAACCTAGCTATAGAGTCTGCACTGTGTAGCACACACACAAAATTCACCTCACAAAAGGCATCACACCAGTCCTCTCACACAGACGATCAAATGAGTTAGTCCGACGGTCCCAAACAAAGACTAGTTTAACATCAAAGAGTTGTCCCCTTTTCTCTTTTTATCCATCTGTGTAACAAACTGCGAGTTGTGACACGTAAAGCCTGTTGTGTTATTGCCTCGGCTGGAACAGTAGTTTGTTGTGTGAAGGAGGAATCTCTCGGGCATCGGCGCCTCAGAAATTATTCAGGCACTCTGAAGTGATTTCAAATACCGTAACTTGCTTCCGTTAATATGGGTATAAAAGAGCTAATTCTGTCAAATGTTTAATTTAGCCAATTTAGTAATCCATTGAAAAACATCAACGCTAAACTTGCATTTTTGATATTTTATACAAAGAGCTTTTTCTGCAGACACCTGTATATATTTTCCCTTTTTAGCCTACCTGTTAATCAAGATGATGTAAGGGTTAAATATGTAGGATCTTGAAGGCACTTATTATCCTGAGTCCCTAACAAAATGCAGAGAAACTCAATAAAGTGTAATAATAGAATAGCAGCATTTCCTTTCTTATTTAAATAGTTTTCTTTTCTCCTGTTCATGTGTTTTAGTCTGGCGCTTGTTTGTTGTGAAAACTCTAGTTTCTCTTTTACATGTTTTATGTCACAAGGCAATTCACAGTGATATAATGGCATGCAAGAGAAATACACACTTGTTTATAAGTAACATTTGATATACTGATACATTAAAAAGGGAATACAGAACAAAGGCCAACAATAAAAATTAATGTAACGGATAATGAGATAAGTAGTGGTGAATCAGTCAAATCATCCAATTTCCTTTTTTGCAAATATTGCGGTCATAATTCATATCCAGAGCTTAAGCATATTTGAATGCGCATGATTCAGTTTTCACCAACTAACTGCATAATGAAGTATAAGTTTATATAGATTTTATAATTTAACAAAAGATTTTATAATTTAACTAAAAACAGAGCATAATATTTTTTTGACGTTTACAGCTCTAATCATGGAGAGCGGTAATTTTTTTTCCCTTTTTCAAAGCCTTGTGAATGAGCGCAAATCTTTGTGATCATAGAGACCCGACTAGTCCCTTTATTAGCTGTAAACCAAAGACAAAACGCTTCTGTTTAATGACTGAAAGCTAGTAAATATGACACACCTACCGTCAATACTTTGGTAGAGACCCACTTGAACTGTTTTGCAAATAAAACCACTATAATGCCAGAGACTAATACCTTGCAATCAGCCCTCATTGTGTTCACTTTATGACAGTGAAAAGCCTCGTCCGTCTGGCCAGACCAAGAGAAAGACGGAGACAGAAACGCTTTTAGCTCTGGCATAGGAAAATGAACACCAAATGTATCTCTCTCTCTCTTTCCTTCCTGCCTTCTCTCTGTCTCTCTTTCCTATTTAAGCTTCTTGAAGTTCTTCCAAATTGGGTTTTAAATGCCAATTAGGAGGTTGAATGTAGTAAAATAAAAGCAAATGCAGGCAGGATGGCCTCACCTTCTGGCTGGTTAGGCTTCAGAGAGAGCCGAGCCGGACCTTTGGCTCCCAGCGAGGCTTTGAGAGAAATATCCTGCCTAATGAACACATTAATTAGAACCATAACTATTTATAAGATGATAATTAGAAACGAAGGGAGGTAAACTGGGCTTTTCCTGCAATTAATGGAGGATTAATTACGGGAGCTAATGAAGTGGATTTTTGAAACGCGTGGAGGTGAAGTACAGAGATGTGCTGCTCGCTTTGTGATCACTGGCATAATTATTTTCTCCAGCGCCAAAGCGTTTGAGGCCCTGGTCCTCGCCGGCTCAGGCCGGCTAATAAGCATCATTGCATCGTTATATATGCACTTAAAAAGACTTGCCACTGAAATGACTGTCTAATTATTTCTAATTGGCAGGCCCTGTGTGTTGTCATTGAGCTGTTTGGAGCCGCAGCGCAGCCCTAGGTCTAATAACGCTCTGGGCGGAGAAGGAGGGGGAGAGAGAGGCAGAGGGACAGTGATACATAAAGAGGGAGATAGAGTTAAGAGGATGGGGCCTCTACCAGTTGCCTGCTGCTCATAGCTGGACCTGCTCGTTGCCCCCTTGTACCACTCACCCAGCAGGACAGCGGGTCCTAGAATGAGGCCCGGTGCACTCTGAGGTCACCTTGCCAAGTAGCCGATTAGCAAAGTTTCATTTTTATCTGCGCTTATTCCCCCCCCCCTTTTAATTAACAGCTTCTGCTCTTAATTTATGCACAGATAAACGCCACCGTCTGTCCACAGTTTTTCTTCTCACTCTTAAACATGCAACACACACACACACACACACACAGGGAGAGGGAGGTATGTTTATGGGCTGTGTGTGATTCAGTGGCCAGGTTTTGAGCCAGTCCGTTGAGACCCGTGCTAAGAGAGCATGCATGGACAAACCTCAGTCGGGCGTGTTTACCTTGTACTAGTTATGCTCTGGCTCAAACCATATGGACACTATCATTCTCAGGGACTCAGAGGAAGGGTGTATGCAATTATGTATAGTTTGTCTTTACAATAAGCTGGCACAGTCGATATGTAGGACAACAATTAGTGTTGACTTCTTAGCAGAAATGTATCAATAGGTTTTTAAGAATAAGTAAATATGTGCATGTTTATAGTTGATTAACCTTTTCATTATTTGAGGCATTGATCTCCATTTAGGCTGCGTCATATTCACATGTAAGGCCTCGCCTGTTTGAGAGTGTATGTGTTGCGATAGTGTTTGAGTGATGGCCTGGGATTATGTGTGCGAGCACCTCACTTAACTCGTCCTAAGCAGAGCCATGTGCTCCGTCCTGCCAAAAAACACTCCGTCTCTCTCTCCCTCCTGGACAACTTGAGAGCAAATTGCCAGCTAATGGAACCACTGCCTGCACTTGTCAGTTCACTTTGGACAAGCGAAGGAACCACACAAACACACACACACACACACACACACACACACACACACACACACACACACACACACACACACACACACACACACACACACACACACACACACACACACACACACACACAAGCATGTGGTTTCACTCACACGTTTAGTAATTTATTTGTGGAAAAGGAAGAGAAAAATGAGAGAGAATGGCAGAGAAATGAAACAAGGATCATGTGCGCCTTGACTGAAACCTTGACAATCTTTTTGAAAGTAATGAAACACTTTCTCAGCATGCGCACAAGTTTTTCTATTTGAAATTTGTCTTCCTTTTTTTTTGTTCTGTCTATCCGTTCGGGGTTTTGGCAGAGTCGAGGACATGAGGAGGAAGTGGAGATAGATGGATCGCCCAAAGGATACGTGGCCAACTGTCGTATGATTGGCTGAACAAAGACGAGAACACTTCTGTGACTGGTTGAACAGAGAACTCAACGTTGCAATTTTTGGCTCAAAATCAAAGCGGGAAAAATGTAATTATTTTAAATGCAGTCAACAGTTTTGTTGGAGTGGAAGTTTGCCAGATTTTTCTCTGTAAACTCTGCAGGATACTGACACTGAGAAAAAAAAAGTGGGATGACAAAGTGTGCACCCGGTCTCTCATGTGCTGCTGCAGATGTGTAATGAATGGCATTAATGCCATCACTGAAACATGTGGCATCATTTGGATCCAGTGCGTAGCAGATCAGATCAATCTTTGTACTCCTTCTGTTGAATATTAGTAGCTGTTGCTGTAAGGGGCTTTAGATTTGATGAAACAGAAAAAATGTAAAGATATAACATACATTAGAAATGTATATTAGAAAAATCGTAATAATATTGACCTCAGCAATAACTTTATAGGTGTAAATTGAATGCCCTTTTTTTCTTTTTGACATTTATGTTATCCTCTTCACCATCTTCTGACATTAAATAGACCAAACAACCAATCGAGAAAAGACTTAACATATTAATCGACAATGAAAATGATCGTTAGTTCTATCTGTATTTCTACGCACAATTTTTTCGGCAATTTTTTTGTAACCCGTGCCCAGAAAAGGTTAATGTGCTCAAAGGTCAGAGTCGCAGTCGTAAACTGTGACTGTTAAAGAAGGTAAAATCTGCCTTCTTTTCGGGCTACTTCGAAATCCGTGCACGGGACATGTAGACTACGAGAAGCGACAGATGTTATGGAGGGGAGAGGCTTTTTTCCTCTCAGAGGAATGGAGTGTTTTCTCTTTCTATTCATTATTTGATCTCTCTCTCTCTCTCTCTCTCTCTCTCTCTCTCTCTCTCTCTCTCTCTCTCTCTCTCTCTCTCTCTCTCTCTCTCTTCGTCTCTCCCGTTCTTTCTCCTTGTTCAATCTTGACAGCAGTTCATAAAAAAAAAAAAAGATTTTTAGAAACTTCTTTATGAGACAAGCCTCTGTTCTGTCAGAAGACAACTTTATGTTATTCCACTGAAGAGGGGAAACTAATAGTGCTATGTTTTTTACAGGGCACTATTCCAGTTGTGTCTTGGGTGTTTAATTAAGTGTAGTTTCCCTTTAGTAGTGGAATGTGTGTCTGCTTTTTGTCGGCCCATTCCTCGGTGCCTTTTACAGTCCACCCACATGGTTTGTCTCAGCGTTTATGATTTTTCTTATACCGGAGTTGTGAGGTTCCTAAATCACTTAAGCACACAGGGCCGAGCGGGTCCACATTTAAACAATAAAAGGCTGTTATGCTAAGGGCCCTCAGATCTCCCACCACTTCATAAATACATGCGTATAAAAGGCAGAAAAATACATCTTCCCTGACCAGAGAGAGAGGGAGAGCGAGCGTCTGAGAGCACACCTGCTAATTGGAGCCAGCTTGATGTGAAGCACGGCTGTCTGCTCTGTCTTCTCCATAAGTCCCAATCATTTTTTCTTTGCTTTGCCCCTCTTTTTTGTTCCTCTGGTTGTCCTTGACTTCCCAACTTTTATAACCCTTATTTCTTTTATCTTATCACAACTTCTCCCTCCACAGCCCCGCGCTGTCCTTCACGCATTGTCTCCTCACGTCTAGTCTGCACTCCCTCTCCTCCTCCTCTTCTGTCCCTCAGCTCTTTCCTCCCACCCCGTTTCCCACCCTCTTACAGATGGAGGCAATGACAACCAAAACAACTCTCTCCTAACTTGGCGTAGCTAATTGTTCCAGGCCGTGATGGATGGAAGGAGGGGGGGATAAAAATTGGGGTTTTCGATGGCATGAGTGGCTGTGAGCGAGTTGGCAAGTTAGCACCTAGTCCGAGTGTGACCTCCACTTGACCTCGTGTCTGGGCTGAGTGGCTCAGCCAGGGCCCCCCTCAGCTCCAGCTGCTGATGGGTGTCATGTCGAACTGCGGCTGCACACAGGTCAGAGGTCGCGGGTGCACACCAGACGGCCAAGTTTAGGATTGCGATGAGGAGGCTGAGTGACACTGGGCATATGCGCCAATGAAGACGCCGGGTAATCAACACATGTGCGTGCATCGACACGCACGGCCATGCGTACACACACATGCACACGGAAAGCACATATTGCTGCAGAAAAGTCATCCTTTTCCTCATCGTTGGCTGGCTGTTGTAGGTTCATATAGATCTGAGGGGTCTTTGAAGGCCTTTGAACTCTGCTAAATGGCTTGACCTTGTGGCTTGTGGCTGTAACCGTGTGTTTGTGTGTGTGTGTGTGTGTGTGTGTTTGGGTGCATATGGGGGGGAGGAAGCGAGTGGGTGGCCTGCATGGGGTCTCATTTCTGCTTCACAGCATAGCAGGGCATTGCAGACATTTGTGTTGACGACTGCTAAATTAAAAGCAAACTGAGGATTATGACAAATCTAAACATTGCTTTTATGAAGCAGAGGGGGACGAAGAAAAAACATTTCTGAGAATCTTTCATGCTCCGTCTTTGCTGTGTTAATTATGCTCACAATCAGCTACTTTGCAGTGATTCCTTGTGTGTCATTTAGTGTGTGTGTGTGTATGTATATTTATGTTTCTGCGTGGGTGTGCATGGTGGATGACTGGGTTCTGCGCGTGTGTTTGCGCGCGTGTATGCGTGCATGTACTGTGAACCGGGGGAACAGATAATGTGGCTGCTTGGAAGGAGGAAGCAGCTTGGGAAATGATTTCAACAGCTCTCATAATTAGAGGAATATCATAAATTAAACTTGTGTCTGCCGTCACGTTTGAAGAGCACTCAAAAGCAATAAATTCTGGATGGTTAACATATTTGCATTCCATTCAGCAGGCAGCGTCAGGCAGGAACAGCTGTTTTCCACGTCTTTTGGCAGCAGGAAATGCACATTGCTCACTCAAGGTGCTTTTAGACACATTGAAATAGCAGAAAAAAAAGAAAAGTGACTTTTAACTTGAACATGAAGCTGCTGCTGTGTGCTCTGTCACTGGAAATAACTCTGCGGGGAACAGCGCATTAATGAAGTTCTTCAAATATGGATCTTCTCACTTTCAATAGGCCTGTTTCTTTTTCAATCTGTCTGTTGCTTGGAAAAGTCGACTGGCAAGCTTTTTGTAGTCTTTGTGTGTGTGAGTGAGTGTGAGCGGCTGTGTATGGACAGAGAGTACTCAAATCGAAGGATTTACTTTAGATAGGTCTGCACCACCAGCGGGGTGGGGTGGTTGAGGCTGACTTGTAAAATGAATTATAAATACAGGGAATAAATACCAAATATTTAAATCCAATTTTAGGGTTATAAAATGCCACTGCAGTAGTTAGAAAACGGATTTATGTTGAATAAAAAAGCTGCTATGGCTGGATGAATTTGTTTAGGTAAAGTTAGGCCAAATAGCACCTTTAATATTTTTTTTATGTCTACACTATGTAACAATGCACAATTATTATTGTGTAAAGGTCTTTTGTGATTTTAGTTGTGATATCACTTTCACTGAATAGTATCTGGATCAGTTCTCAACTGCTGGCCTAACCTCTGTCACACTGGCTAATGTGAGACAATTTATCTCTCTGCTCTTTCTGAAAAACATGATATCGTAATTTTTTGTCTGTATTTTAAGCTTAATGTGTGTCTACTGCTGGTATTTGCTTTTGGAAGCAGACCTCTTCATCATTTTACAAAGATTGAATGATGATAGAGAGATAGCACCTGTGGTGTAGACTTACAAATGAGGGACGGTTAACAAAAACATTTTGTTAAATCTTAAAAAGTGCTAAGATATCACTGGATTGTACAGCAGTACATTGGTGTTTAGTTTAAAATACAGTTTGCATGGATAACTACAGTAAGTTTTTAGAAAGAATAATGAAACAAGACAAATGGTCCGTGGCACAGAGGCTGGCATGCAGGCTGGATGCTGAAGTGGAGCCGGACTTTAGCTTTTGTCAAAATGATGTTAAGATGAAGTGCAAACCCTTTGTGACGCCACCCATGTATTTTCAGACTCCTGTTGTGAATCCTCGTCTTTGCACAGGCAAGTTGAGATGGGGACGACTGAGAACACGAGGACATGCTGTGGTAGCAACCTGTCAGTCACAAGGTAGCCACGCCATAAGCATTCCTTCCTTTAACATCTATGTTACCTCAAATGGGACCATAATTGAAAAAAAATTAACATCATTCTGTTATGAAGATGACTTAAACTAGCAATTGAAACAATAAACTCGTTAGGAAACTGTTTACTGAGGTAAAAAATTCCAATTGCAATTTCAAATCCTACTCAAATTATTATAATCAATTATTTTTCCTTCCCTAATCATTAATACAGTATCTAGCCAGGGAACTGAGATGGTAATTTTTCTAAAATAAAGTCCAGGTCCCATGATAACTCTTCTGTAGCTTCTAGTGTGGTCACACAAGGGTCACTGTTGCCAGCGTCCACTGAAATGCGATAAGGTTAAAGTTACTCGGCCATTAATCACTGCTGCGCCACACTATGGCCTAATGGACAAGGGACTGTGCTTGGGGCATCACCGAGAACATCACCCAGCAGTGACGTTGGTGTGTTTTCTGCTACAAAACAAATACAACATTGTCCTGAACCTTGATTTTGTCTTCCCAACAGAGGATAGTGGTCATGGAAAACGAAGAAACAATATGAATGTCCGTCAGTACTGCTTGAATAGGGGGGAAGTAGGGTTAAAGGAACAGCGAGGATGTGTATGTGTTTGTATGTGTGTGGGTGTGTGTTCATGTGTACACCGCGTAGTATGAATAATGATTTAACTAGGGTCAGATTCCATTGGAGACGCTCACCTGTATCTGACACTAGTGGTATCACGTAGCTGCCATTAATGTTCAATTTTCAATGAAAACAGAAATAGAATACAGACTGATAAGGGTAACACACCATCCAGCTTCACACCCGACCACATAATTACCCCAATGGGCTGCGGTGAGGGATCATATCCTGGCGCGCGCCGGGGGGTCAGCGGCGATAAGCTTCAGCCGAGCTCCCAACATGCAGCATAATTACTCTATTGATAATTCACCAGGAAAATGGTCCCAGCCAATTGCAAAGCTCGGATTTAATGGATTGGACGGGGAAACGAGGAAGGAATGGAGGAAAAGGAGGCTGTGAGGGGGCAGTGTGTGTGTGTGTGTTTGTGTGTGTGTGTGTGTGTGTGTGTGTGTGGGGGTTTGCGTGGGGGCGACCAGCAAGGGCCTTTTATTAGAAATGAAAATATGTTTAGGCCATAGGGGGACCCATTTTCCCTGGAGATAATAAGGCCAATAAAATGTAAAGCAGGGAAGGGCTTGGCATGGGGTCCAACTGTGGCTGTTTATCTGTGTTTGTCCTGCATTAGCCCATTTATCCCCAGCCTCAAATTAGCTAATCATTCTCCAAGGGGAAGGACTTGGTCAGGAAATTGACATTTAGCAGCATAGGCTCACTCTATTAACTACAGTAAATTTAATTTGCTGCACACCCCAGAAGTGGGCTGTTTTCTTTGCCATCAGAGGGAGAAAGGGAGACAGAAACAGAGAGAGATTGTGTTTATTGCATCTGCTGCTTCTGGCCACAATTTGCTTGGCTGAAAATATAAGACTTAGGCTTGGAACACTGCAACTCTGTTGTATTCCCTCTCATGTACCGTTGATTACAAACATACGCAGGCATTGTCAACACATAGATTCACTCATTCCAAGGTCTGTTTGGGCCATTGATGGATTATCTCGCCTGGAGACTCCAAACCCCAAAAATGCCAATGTTTTTCTTTTCCTTTTTTCCATTAGCTGTGATTTTCTGACTAGGCTCATCGTAGCTCTAGCAAACACGGAATCAAACATGCTAATTTAAATGTCCTGTGACTGATGACTGCTTCCACCTCTGCCTCTGAATCAGATGTGTCATAATAATTATTTTTGATAATCACTGCAGGGTGTCCGCTTTATCTGTTCCACAGAATGCAATGAGACTGGCTTTACTGTGGGAAAAAGTTAAACATGCAGGAAAAAAGAGGGCTGCTGCTCAAATAGCTGTAATATTACTGTAACTACAGCTGGAACAATTAGTTGATTAATCAGTCTGCAGTTTGACATAAATCCTCAGCTATTTGAATTTCAGTTAATCACTGAAGTTGTTTTTTGTGCATCACAAATTGCGTATGGACAAAAGCTGCAACTTTAAGTTGATTAATTAATCAGTTGATCAACAATAAAATAGTCAGTAAATATTTTGATAATTGATTATCAGTTTTTGTCAGGTTTCAAGCAGAAATTCTAAAAATGTTCTGGTTAAACCTTCCCAAAAGTGATGAGTTGCTGTTTTTCTTTGTCATATTTGATTATAAACTAATAATATTTTTTTTACATTTTGCAAGAAAACAAGCAATGAGTTTGTTATCTTAGACTTTTGGAAGTTAAGACACTATTTTCTAACAATGTATGGATAAAACAATTTTTCTATATTTGGAGCCATATTTTCTGACTTTCTTAAATGTCTGAAAATGCTGTTTTTTGTCCTCTGCGAGAGTTCATTGAATATCTTTGGGATTTTAACCAAATAAATAAAGTACATCTGGAAGATGCCACCTTGAGCTCTGGTTAACTGTGATGGAGTTGTGGTTTAGCTATTTTCCACATTTTAGTTGGTGATTAATTGTGAAAATTCTGATGAATCAATAATTAAAATAAGCCCTCATCATAGCCCTGATTGTAACACTCAATGGAAAAAATGAATGAAGTGACCATGAAACTTTCTGATTTGATACTAATTCATAAACAGTGTATTATTGGCTAACGTTATGGTGTTGATGAAACTTGTCATTGTCTGACCTTAACTAGACAGGTTTATTCACCACAGACTCACTTCACGTTGTTCTTTTGTTTTTTTTCGAGAGATTCTCTTTTGGAGACTTGAACTATTGCAGTTATTCTCCAGTGATCGGGATCACCCCAGCCTAATTGATTGCAACAGTTGTCAGAGTGTTGTCTGTTAAGATGGTGACAGGCGTCTGAAGAAAATGATTAGTTTTCTGCCGGGAGAGAGACAGCTCTGGATGTCCCAAACTGCAAACTAATAAAGGGGGGAAAGCAATAAAGCTGGTGGACAGCAGGTTTGACTGTTTTTATAGACAAATCAATAAAATGATAGATGATGGAAAATAACGGCATCTCAGCTGCCGATTTCTACTGGGGTTTCAAATCACGGTCCTTCCCACACACACGCAGACATGCAGGCTCACACACACACACTTGAGCTGAACATGTCGAGGGACTTTATCTGCATTAATAGAGGCATGTACAGTGACACATGAATAAGTGGTTATGTTTTGATAATTTGTTTCTCTATGTTTATGGCACCATATTGAGGCATGAGTTACACTTTCAATTCTGTGTGTGTGTGTGTGTGTGTGTGTGTGTGTGTGTGTGTGTGTGTGTGTGTGTGTGTGTGTGTCTCATAACTAACAGAGTAAATCTTCTGCTGTAAATCTTTTTGAGACCACAGGGCCAGTGTCAGGATCAATACCGAGGACAGGACTTCCTCTGAGCCCGCCTCTAATTGGCTCCATTTCCACAGTGTCTGTGTATGCGTGGTTGTGTGTGTGTGATTGTATATAATTGTATTATTAGGTCCATCCGATGAAAAATGAATTTGTTCACTCAAAGATTTATTTTTTTTCCTCGCTGATTTTATTTTAAGTTTTGTTTACAGATGGAAGCTTTACATTGTTTAAAGTAACCATCACCACGAAGTTGTTCTTGCATCAGGTTGTATGTCATTTACACTAGATTCTATACATGTAAGATAAAGTCTTTTGCAGGGCTGCAACTATTATTTTTTTATGAATTAACCTGTTTTTTCTTGATGACTCAATTAGTTGTTTGGCCTGTAAAATTGTGCAAAATGTCAGTCAGTGTTTCCCAGAGCCCAGGATCCGTCAAAGTCTTGTTTTGTCCACAATCCAATGATTATCAGTTTCCTGTCACAGAGTAGTAAAGAAACCTGAAAATCTTCACAATTAAGAAGCTGAAATTGGAGAATTTTCACATTTCTTCTTCATAGAAAAGCACATAAACAGATTAATTGATTTTCAAAATGATTACAGCTGTTATTATTATCACTTAATTTTACTCACTACATTTTATCACAGATATCTGTACTTTCTACTTACATTTTCCAAACAGGCTTGTTATTTCGGCCTTAATGTATTTGAGGGAAATTATCAGTTACTTTTTTTTTGGCATTATTGCACATCACAGCAACATCACAAGAACGATTTCAAGCTATCAGTGCATATCACGCATGGCAGAAGTAGCAAGACGAAATTACATAACAGATAGAAGTGGACAGAAAGGCATGTGGTTCAGCTTGCTTTGCACACAAATGGCCGGTAGAAATGTCTTTCAGAGGGATACTTTGAGTGCATTTTAGAGCCTGTACTTTCTTACTTTAACTTGAGTAAAATTCTGCATCAGAACTTCTACTTTCTCCATTCTTTTTTATCTAAGTATATGTATGTCTAGTTGAGTAAAGGCTGTTTTTACTTTTGCCACCTCTTATTTGATTAATAAGAACTAATCGATAAATCAGTGCAGCTTTAGAATTTTGAACACTAATCAAAATATGTTGAATGCAAAAACAATAAATTGCAACAGATTTATGTAGCCATGGAAGTGTAGAAAGAAAAGAATAAATGTTTACTGTTTTGCGGAACACTTACATTAACTGATTCTCGTGTTTTATGATTTTTTTTAAAATACAATCTTACAGTCTTACATGGAAAAATCCCACGTAGATCAGCCAAAGGTTCTTCTCAAGAAGAAAAGAAGTGAATCTCCTGCACTGCAGTGCATCTCCAAGATGTATTCTCCGCAGTGGGAACTAACTGCGGTGCTCCTTCTATTTCTATTTCTGTTTTCTATCAGTGATGCCACACACATGCACAACTGACAGCTAAGTGAAACATTCTGAGCCAACGTTTGCTGCAAGTGATCAAAAGGTATTCTGGGAAATACAGGCAACGATTAACTGGAATAGAAGTAGACAAGGCAGAAAGTCGATTAAACTTAATTATAAAGCTTAAAAACAGGTTTGATACGTAATACTGCAATAATATTTTGAGTCTCATTTGTGGAAAGATTACCAGCGTCTCATTTCTAATTCATTGAGGAAAAAAAAGTTTGTTGTGTACTTAAACTATGTCTCAAAATGTTATTTCATCTCTTGCAGGTCTCATTCTCGCCACCGGCGGTCTCGCAGCAGGAGTGACAGCCGCAGCCGGCGAGGAAGCCGCAACCGCAAAAAGAGCCGCAGCCACAGTCGCCGGAGGAGCCGCAGCAGAGACCGGGACCGGAGCCGACGCAAGGGACGTGACCGTGAGAGGGAGAAAGAGAAGGACAGGGACAGAGGGAGGGACAGAGACAAGGACAGAGAGAAGGAAAAAAATAAAGACAAGGCAGACAAAAAGGGGTAAGTGACAAATGACTTTCTACATACAAGCACACATGTACAGGTAGACACAAAACACACCAAACAAGTGTTGGGTTGGCCCGGCTCAATCTAAACTGCAGTACAGACTTAAATATGGAGCTCAGTCTTGGCTCCTCCACCTGTCCATCCATCACTTGATCCTTCCATCGATCAGTCCTTCATTCCCTTTCTTCCTCCATATCCCCCTGCAATCAAGCACAAGGCTACACTGGCCTTGTAATGTGATATAACTCCCTCTTGAAAGAGAAGATGTCATGGAGATGCTGCACAGGTCCAGTTTTTTTGAGAATGTTTTGGTCACCAGATGATGTCTGATGACTTTAAGTCTACTTTTCACCCTCTGGGCCCACCTGCAATAAGCCGAGAAACATAACAACATCATATGCATCTCTGATGTACTTATACCAAGAAAAACAACAATAATGAGAGCTACTTATTAAGAATAGAAATGTTGGCAAGCTAATGTCTTCCAACACTAGAAACAGGTTTCAAGTATTGGACCTTTAAACAGTCATACACTCCACTACAGGTATAACTACCTTAGAGGCCTCTCTTTGCCTCGACCAGAATAGCACCCTTAATCCCTCCCCAGCGCACTGTGCTCTAATGTGATTGGAGGCCACTGTAATACAACTGAAACCCAGTTGTTGTCTGTCATATTGAATGGCACAGATGTGTGTATCAGACTATGGATCCCATGAGTGGTGCCGACCAGCTGCCGTAATACACATCAATTTAAGAGACTTCAGTTCCCCTGGTAAACTGTTTATAAACTCATGGTACAGTCTATGTTCTGCTCTTGGCAGTTAACAGATAGGTTTGCATGTAGGTGCATGGATTGTAAAGTGTATATTGTAATTATCAACGTGATTTTTTTAAGATATACACATCTAATATTTAATACAGATGTTGAGTAAGCTGCTATGCGAAGAAATACTTTGCACATTAACTTGTCAAAGAGAAAACATTTTAATTTTTCAGCTTGTCATGATATACAAACAGAAATATGCATTAACAGTCAAAATGTTACGATTTTACGACTGTGTCATCTGACCGACAATGATCTCCATCCCTCAGATGTATTCTTGATGCAACAGTGCAATCACATGATGAAACTTATCACTGTAGCAATGGCCATAAGACCAGACTGCAGTATATATGCATCTGATAAGATTTTTTTCAACTTTACTTCTGTGCCACTGTCAAACTGTCACAGCGCTCAAAAAAAGTTTTTTTTTTCTAAAAATTGTGTTTGTGTGCTGTATCTCATTAAGTCAAGTAAATGCTAATTTTGGAGAAATGTATCTTTGGCAGTGAATCTGAACTAATTTCATGTATTTAGCGAGTACTATACAGAGACATGAGTGAGGAAAACATGCACATGATTAGAAACGAGGGTTAAACATTTACATATTATTCAAGCTATGCCGTCTCGTTTGCTTAAAATAACCCATTTTGTTGAATGGTCTTTTAAACAATCTTTAGTATACTTGTTAGTAGAAAAGATAGAAGATATTTGTTGATTTAATAACAAGTCTTGTTTAAAGCATTTTCCCTGTATTTAGCATTAGTTTTTTCAAACGATTGAGGCTTTTTTTGGTCATCTGTGTGTGACTAGAACATGGCGATTTGATTTAAAAAGGGAAAGTGCTCCGTTTATTTGAAGCTATTACATATTGGCTTTCTTAGATCAGTATCAGGAAAACAAATAAAGCTAACAGTGAAATGTAAGGCCAGCAGACTATATCTATTTTCTTATTAAGGCTTCAATATCCTTCAGCATCGATAGGAATCTCCTCCTTTATCTCTGACCCCGCTTTAGCTTCTCTGTGTGCACGTGTGTGTGTGTACGTAGTAAGTTTGTGTGTGTGTGTGTGTGTGTGTGTGTGTGTGTGTGTGTGTGTGTGTGTGTAGTTCCACCTGTGGCAGCATTAATATATTTGAGACTGTCTATTCTTCTATGTGGCCTTCAATTTTTACTGAAACCTGTGGTGGTATGATGTTGGAATAATTTTGACTAAACCATGTGCCGCTGACCTGCTATCATATCGGGTGATATACATGAATAAATATAGATAATTCCTACTTTGTTTTCCTTAAGTAACACCAGTAAAGATGGATGGATAATTGAAGGATAATTTTGCCTACACAGTTATAACATGCAGATTTTTTTTGTCACTTCAAGTCACAATTGAATGACAGTTTTTTCTTTTTGCTTCTGTAATTCACAGTTTAGCAGTTAGAAAAAGGCAGTCAGTGGGTGGAGGGGGTGGATTGTTCAAAAATGCATAGTTGTTTTGCTTGTTGTCAACATTTTAACATGAATTTGACATCCACTAAAACAGTATTAGATAATCACAAAGACATGCTAAAGAAGCCAAAGTTGTGTGATTATTAGATAAAAATACATCTATCGCAATTTGTGGCATTTAATTTTAAATTCTTGTATATTTTTTGCGTAATGTTTGAAATAATCTTTCCACTTTATTTTGACTTTAATTGTCTAGTAAAATTCAAATTAAGTTGTTCGACCTGCGCAACACGATATGATGTTATCAACGTCCAAAATCTGCCTGACGTGGATGTTCCTGTTATCCCCCAGATGCTCCCGCAGGAGTTGAAGTGTCTAACAAGTCCTCCTTTAGCAGAAGAAGCAGTGAGATGTTTCAGGAACATGTAAAACAAGACTTTCAGCACTGCATCCTGTCTGTGACAAGCCACTTCATTTTCCCCTGTCTCTTCCATTCTTCTTCTTCTGCTCGTAATGGTGATGGGGGTAGGATCTTTATGTAAGCCCCTGATCCTCACACACTTGCACACAAACACACACACACTCCAACCTCATTTACATCCAGGTTTCCATGCTGGGTGGTAGGAGAGGAGTTGAAGCGGTGTGATGTCTATGGCGGGGCGGGGTGGAGAAGAGGCTCAGGAGCTTTATAGTGTCTGTCAGGATGAAAGAGGGGCCCCTCAGAGCGGCACCCTGACACTGACTCAGTGTGTGTGCGCGTGTGTGGTGGTGTTGTCGTCATTAAACATTTAACACTCCTCTAGTATGACAGCAGGCAAGTTGGTGCTCCAGTGGCATGTTTTCATGCAAAATTTATTGAAAAAGACGAGCCGTTGTTAAGAGATCTTGTTGCCTTTCACTAGTGGCAAAGGGTAAGTGGGTGATTGTAGTGTGTGTCTGTGTGTGTCTGTGTGTGTCTGTGTGTGTCTGTGTGTGTGTGTGTGTGTGTGTGTGTCTGTGTGTGTGTGTGTGTGTGTACGAAGACTAATGTACAGGGTCGGTAGGTCAGCTTTGCTTTGTGTAATCCTCTGGCCTTGTATTTACAGAGACAACAGAAGAGCTTCCTTTAAGAAATGAACCAGCCTTAAAGTTGCTTGTTTGTGTTGTTCTATTCATTGATGGTTTTCTCAACAAGAACACGCATTTGTTTATCGTGTATTGTTGTATATTCAGCATTGAGATAAACATCCCAGTGGCTCCCAACCTTTTTTTTATCGTGATGTGCTCAAGTACCCATCACTTGTCATGTTTAAAATATGTTGTTTTTAATTGATGTGAAACAAAATCTTATTTTACACTATTATTTAAACAAAGCTTTACGTAGTTAATGTATTTTTCTCATATAACACATAATTATCCTGGAGTTGTTGTATTGTTGTTTGTTGAGTCTTTTTTTCCAATTAACTGTGAACTTGTACGAGTTATCCATTAGTTTGAGGGATTTATTTTTATTTCTCTGCTGTTAATAACTAGTTTTCGGTTGCTCTTATTTACAGAATGTAGTGTTAATGTGTTATAGGGATAGATTATCAGCCTGGACAATAATCAGATCTGCCTCCAAAATGTGTCTACATGTACCTCAAATTTGTACTTAAGCACAGTACTTGGGCAAATTATAGCGAGGGTTAACCATCACAGGTTATTGTAAATTGTAAAATTAAAATTTTTATTTTTACTGCAAATGTATATTGGTCACCACCCTCTTTGATTTTTCAGGGCTGATATGATTCAGATCATTAGTAATCAGTCAATCCCCACTGTGTAAGAAGTAACTGCCACCAGTTAATTGGTAATTGTGACAATAAATTAACTAAAGACCAGCATCACACAAATGTATAATCCTATTTGTATGTTTATTTTTGCTTTAAATTTTTCTGAATATTCTTTCAATGTTTCGAATTAGCTGAGATTCTCAACAATGTTTCTATATACCCAGTGGAAGTGAGATGAGCAAAAAATGACTTTTCTCTCCGTCGCTGTGTAGTACAGTGCCTTAATGCACACAGCATAGCTTTGATTTTCAACCTGCATTTAATTTATTTTATTTGTAAAGGGACCATGTACAATATTAAACATTGGATATATAACATCATCATACATCTGCATGCAAGTGGACTTTCAAGTCAAGTCAGGTTGTATTTCATTAATGTTATTTGTCTCTGTTTTTTCCAGGAGAAACAGTGTTAACAAGAGCACATCTGCCCCCAGGCAGATAATTGACAGAAGTATAATTTCAGTGTAACGGCATTCTTCACCTGATGTTCTGAACCAATTCCCAGCTGTAATTGATGAGCGGAAATCTAGAAGCTACAATTAACAGATGGCTGTTCTCCAAGCTTTAAAGACGATATTTTTAATTACATGTTTTAAAAAGTGTTGGCATCAATAAGTGCTGCAGAGGTTTAGGTCTGTATGGAGTACAGTCAGGACCTTTTTTCTGCACACATACACAAAGGTATGTTGCATTGCTTACCTTGCCACGTCCGTCACCCTCCTCAGTCTCCGTCGTCTAAGAATTCGTCTGCCTTTCAAGGGAAGTCTTCACCTCTTTCCTTTTGGGCGGCGTCGACCTGTTGGCTTCCCTCTGTAACCGATCACTAAGGTAGTGGAAGAGCGTGGGCTGGCTGCCTTACTCCACGTCCTCAATCAGAGAGGTCTGTCCAATTAGGCTGAACTCCTTGTCTGTGCTGGGTCACAGGAGGAGCATCAGCCCATCTGACTCAATTTCATGTCATCTGAGTGAGAATTGGGCAGAGGCTTGGCAGCAGAGGCACAGAGGGCAGTGTGGAGACTTCTCATGGCACCAGAAAGCCGTCTTTTCCCTGTGCATGTAAAACTGGAGTTGGTATAATGAGCTTAGGGTTAAAGAAATGAAATGACTGCCCACCTTTCATTAAAGCCTTTTTTGAAGTCTTTTGACTATGAAAGAATCATTTAGGAGTTTCTCTCTTCTAGCAAGGGGCAGCAATTCAACAGCAGAGTTACTGTGTGCTGGTAGAATTGCTGATTTTCTGAGGGTGGAGTTTCTTTTTTTAAACTCTTCAAAATAAAGAATGTTTTCCTGACACTTTTTGTCCACAGAGCAGTCCCCACCAACCCACCCGTTCCCATATCTTCCTGTGAATGTGATTGTTTAGTAATTCCTCTCATTACTGTGTTCTCCCCTGACAAGCTAAACAGAACCCAGCCTCGCCACAGGGGTCTCATCAGGACCCGCAGGCCTCGGTTTGGCTAGCTTTGCTCCATCGCTCAGCCTTAACCTCTGGAAGCCTAGAGGCTGTGAGGCAGAGAGAAAATAAAACAAGACCCCAGATACAAGCGCACACACATATTCGCACTCACTGCTGTTGATTTTCTCTCCCTCCTTGCCTCACTCCGAGGAAATGATTGTCTGCTTCTTTGCCTCTGTTGAACATCTATCAGCTCATTAGTGTTGGTAATACACAGAGAAAGTAAGTGTGTTTGTGTGTGTGTTTGCGCGTATGTAGCCCCTGCCTGCGGCATCCTCTCAGCCTGTTGGGAGTGTGTGTATGGGTGGTGAGGATGGGACCACTGGCTTCTGCTATGTGTGTGTGTGTGTGTGTGTGTATGAATGTGTGTGTTGTCTGCACTCTTGCAGGACTCTAGGCTGTGTCTGGCTCTGGGAGCGGGTCTGGGGAGGTAAGAGAGACTTCAAACACAGTCCGCGGAAGGTTAGGATACACTCACATTGACTTAAATCAATGAGCTGTAAGTGTGTGTATTATTTGTGTGTGCGTCAAGGGGGGTAGCCTAGTGGCCAGGAGCAAGAAGAGACATGGGTGAAGCTGAGGGAGCAGTAGGTGTTCATGTGTGTCTTGTAAGTGTGTGCGTGTAGTTTGGATGGGGGCTGGGTGGTTGGATGAGTGTGTGTGAAATAGGAGTAATGCCTACATGCAAAGGGTGGACAGCACACAGACATACACACACAGCTCCCAGTAGACACACACATGCGCACACAGAGTGGTGCAGCTGTAGTGTTTCTTGGCCCATGGCTGTATGTAGTCATTAGCTGCTTTTTTCCACACAGATAATGAGCATAGATTGGACAGAAAACAGCCTCAATCTTCACTAGATGGACATTTATTTACACACACACGCAAGGCTGAACAAATGCCCTGTTCAGATCTCTTACCTGGCTCCTTGACCCTGAGTTCAAGGAAGGAAAGTGTGAGCAATATAAAAACTATTATCGGTCTATTATGAAGTTACAACGGAATAATTATGGGAATGCTGTAATCTTGAAGAATGCTAATGCGGCTTCTGGCCGGAGACCGTTTCTTGTCAAAGCGCAATGAATCTTTATTCCTGCACACAATCAATTTTTCTTAGCCGACCCTGATTTTTCCAATTTTCCTAAGTCTTGAACTGCTGATTCCGTTTTGCTTTCCTTCTAAGAACTGTAGTTAACAGCACACACACACACACACACACACGCACACACACACATTTTTGTACGTTTCATTTGATAGAAATTTCAATTGTATGTTTGTAATTAAGGATGGACAATGAAATAATTTATAAATAGCTGTTTTAATGGTGCTTTACCAACATGTCTAATACCCCCTCTTGACCAAAGCAAACCAAATGTTGCTCCTGGCTTTGCATGTCCATTGGTATCCAAACATGACTGGTCCTCGGGCCACTGTTGCTTCAATTTGGCGTACGTAGTGAAAATCTTTTGTTTTAATCTCCCATAGATAATTCAGAACATGCTACACTAGCTCTATTTTTTAAAAATGGCTGTCATAAGCGGTTTTAGTTTGTCCTGGGTCACGATAACCCCACCCCCAACGTCTGATGTAAGCGGTGTTGGTGCAACGAACTGCTTCCCGACTAACTGACTTCGAACCAGCACCTGAACCGCCTTGGTTGAAAAGGGCCATAAGTGAATTTTAGCTCCCTCTTATAAGCTTTTAAATAGTCTATACTGATATATCTGGAGCTCTTGTTTTGAAAGGTAAAATGTTTGTAGTACACTGTAATTGACATGTTAGTGGAATAAAGAGTTTGCACCTCTGGTTCAGACAATGTATCCTTATTAGAAAAATGCAACTAACGTATTCTATGAGAAAAAAGAATCACAGTATTTGTAATGTGTGTGTGTTTTTTTTAACAGAATACATTCATTTTATTTTCCACATAAACACAGAACATTACATGACAAAATCAGTAGATAGGAGTTAAAAAGAAAGATAATGCTGAAAAAAAAATAGTGGGCATTATATCATTCATTCCCAACATTCTCCACCTCTCAAAACAAGAAAGGAAAGCTGTTTTTGCCACAGAAAAGGTGCAGAGACAGGCTCGACAGGTCGAGAATACCCCTGTCATATGGAAGATGACAGTATAAGTCCAGTACACTGTATACCAAGTCAGGGAGTAAGAGGAGTGAGACACACATGTGTGATGTATTGATTAGAGACACACTCTTACATACTGTGCTTTTAAAGGACATAAGGACATTTTTCTGGTGGTCTCTGGGAGTGTCTGTTTTGGTTTGCCCACATTTGCCCCCTCCACTTTCTTTTTGCAAGACCTGCCAAAAACAAACACGACAACATCAAATTACTAATCGCAGGAAAAGAACCAATATTTTCCCGTCAACTGTGTCGACCCTTGTATGATGTAGTAGAGAATCAGTTAAGACACAGTCGATCGTGACAATGATTATTCCTATGTGTGATTCAGATGTATGTGTCCATTCAGTTGAATATTTTTAGAATAAATTCACACTGACATATTGGTGCATTTAATATGCTAATATCAGAAAAGCTTAACAGCAGCTGAAAAGAATTACACTTTTTTGTTGTTGTGACAGTCACTGTTGGAGATGCTGTATGTGCCTCAGAATGACCTCTCTGTTCTGTGTGCACATTTGTGTGTGTGCAGAGAGCGAGAGAGAAATTTGGCCACTTTTAATCACAGGAGAGACACCCTGAGCGAGCGATAGAGAGCTGTGACAATCCACTTAGTGCGCTCTGTAATCTGTTTAACCATTTAGTGAGTTGTTAGAGGAGTATGCAAACACTCTCACACACACACACACACACACACAAAAGAAAGAAAAAAAAACACACACTAGACACCCTGCAGGGCTTAGCAGTGCACAGGACAGTCTGCCTCCTGAACTGGGTAGCGATTTTAGCGCTGTAACACGTTTAGAGTTGTGTGTATGTGTGTCTGTGACTCTGTGTGTTGATGTGTTTGAGACCTGCTGTAGCCACTGAGAGAAGCCAGGCCTGGAGCATGATGACAGAGACCAGACCCGGCCAAATAGAAGATCCCCCAATCCAATTACCCTGTTCCTCTCTTTTATTTCCTCTCCTCTCCTCTCCTCTCCTCTCCTCTCCTCTCCTCTCCTCTCCTCTCCTCTCCTCTCCCTTTATGGCCTTGTCTTCGCAGAAGCTCATGATGGCAGTCCTGGCTGCTGCTGTTGAAGTGGCTGGCTGCTCTGCTTTATGGATCAGAAGAGGATGCAGGCAGGATTATAAGCAGCAGGTTATGAGCAGCAAACATGACAGGCCAGCTCCGATTTAGGAGGGTTATGTAAATGTGCTTGTCGACAAAATATGTTTCTCTGCCCTCAGTATTTTCTCTCTGTCTCTCCCTCTCTCTGGAAAAAGCTGGATAGTTTTGGTTTGCAGGAAGCAGAGTGGTGTTGAAGGCAGGGAGGGGAGCTAAAAGAGAAGATTGTTATGGAGAATGATGTGTAAAAGAGACACACCGTTAATGTTTAATTTTCTCCAGACTCCAGTGCTTATTCATCTGCACCAGGGGCAAGAAAAGATGTTGACTGAAGTCTTTATGAGAGAGGCTGAGAGTGAGAATACATTACAGAGAGAGGTGTTCTTTTTAGTTTGAGAGAGCAGACAAAGTAGCGTGGAGGAGAGCTCGGAAAGACAGACGAGACGGGGAGCAGAGCAGAGGAGAGTTTCTTCAGTTGGCAGAGAGCAGCTTTCGCCATGCATTTTAACCTCTGTGGCTGAAATACGGCTCTGCAGGTCGTGCCTAATAGCATTGATCATTACAAGAATACCTCCTTCAGACTGCGCGAACAGTTCTCCAGACATACAGTTAAGTACCATGACTCAGACGTGGAAGTAAATATTGCCTGAGAGAAGCGTATAACAATCATTCTCGGTGGAGGTTTGCAATCAACAAATATTTTCTTTCAGAAACAAAAGAGTTGTGAGCGCAGTTACCAAACACACTGTGTGTTTGCTTATTTGTGTCACTGATGGAGTTGGCGGTCATACACAGCTCATATCGAACATTAAGCAGCCACAGGAAAGTTATGAAGCCTCTTTCCTTCTCTCCCTCCCCTCCCCTCCTTCCCATTTAGCCCACCACTTTTTCAGCACAAGTTTAGATCTCTGGGCCGATGTTTAATTCATTTGTACTAATGTCTCGCTCACTCATGCTCTCCTTCACTCTCATGCGCTCCGTCTTGCTCTCTCGCCAGCCTTTAGTCTCCACGGTTCTCTAATAGAGTTGTTTTACCTTCTGTCTCACTCTCACTCACTGGCACACACCAATTCGCACACACACTGCTGTCCACTTTTGCCAGTCGGGCACATTTCAGCTGTCGCTGGGGTCGGGCGATGTGGCTAAAGTCATTCTTGGAATATTTAAAGGGATGTTTTACAGCATTGTTAAGTCATAGTATGGCAAATGTCCCAATTATCATCATTTGGGAAAGAAACATTCATGTTGATGATGAAGATGATATTGAATTAGAGCCAGCTGTAGCTTAAATACACGGTGGACTCATACATACTCATACAATATCAGGATGATGCCAGCCTTCTCTGCATGTATCTGCAGGCTGCGTTAAAGCATTAACACCTCTGACTCATTCCTTTTGTCCCTGCCTTTTTAAGTGTAAGTCAGAAACTTTTGCTCAGCTTTAACCTGAACTTTTCTGTCGTCGCAGTATCCCACTGTAATTCAGTCCTTTTCTACCTCTGCCTCTGTTTCTGCCTCTGTCTGTGCCCAGATCTGACGGCATGGAAAGTATATACAGTCATGTATAAATCTCTCAGGCACTGCTGTCTAATCGACACAGTGAAACATTTCACTTTCTCCGACTGAAATCTGTCAGTGCCGAGCTCTACGTGGAAAAACGTTTTTGGGTGAAATGGTGGAGCACTTCAGAAAATGAAGTTGAGTAGCAAATCACACCGTTGAAATTTCAAACACAAATGAATAATGCTGTATTGCAGGTATGCACGGGTCATAGTTATGTTGCTTGAGTAGTTTTTGTATGGTCATGCTGTATCTCTGCTGTAAAGAAAATGTATCACTGCTGCTGAAGTAGTTTGATACCTTACTTGGAGAAATATAAAGATGTTTTCTACAGATCGTTGATTGAGCAAAATAAGACAAAAAACATGATCTAAATACAAAAAGCCAGAGTAATGGTCTAAACTTGGCTAAATTTGAATTTATATCAGTACTTATTTCATCTCAGATTTAGTAAGCCTAATTCTGATTCTGACCAGCCAATTTTTGATTTGTGATAGTTTTCATTACGCTGTGCTACAAACTTAATGTAGGATTTAATTTGCAAGGTGTCAACATGTTAACTGTAGCACCCATTCTGTCCTAAGCATCTGTGTGCACATGTAAGTCTTTGCTGTGTTCGTTGGTCTATTTGCATTAGTGTGAGACTTACGTTAACTTTTCTTTGTACCACTTTTCCTTGAAGTCTACAGGCTCACACACTACTGACATCTCTCCCTGTTGGCCAGACTGCAGAGCGCTCGGGGCCATGTTGTTTTGTCTTCTGATGGACAGACAGAAAGAGAGGGGGAAAAAAAAAGAGAGACTTACCCTGGCCAGTGATTACGCCAGTTTGACACTGCAGACATAGAAGGGGGGGTCAGTGCATGAAGAGAAGTGAAAAAGGCACCGTAGAAAACGGTGTGTAGATGATATGAATAACAATGTACGCGGTGTGTCTCCCTGGACCCTGATAACCTGCAGACCAGAGCCCGCTCCCTGTGACAGGCTGGCCTTTGTGGCCACTTTATCCCGCCTGTACACTTGTAAGGTAGAGCCGGGATAATCGCACCTAATCTAATTAAGGCTAAAGAGGGCCATGACTGAGGCTGGCCAGAAGCAGACTGGGCACTCTCACACACACACACATCAACAAACACAGCTCAGCAGCAAAATCCTGTTTGCATCAGAAAAAATAAGGTTGTCATATTGATTATGCAGATGAGGGGCTAACGGGGGCTAACTGCCTCTCGGCCAGCCGGTTACAGCTGACACGAGGAAGAAGGGATTAGGACAAATGTAGCTTGCTGTTTTCTTTCTACCATTTTGCATGTACCACTTTCAGGTTCACAACAGCATTGTTGCCTCTACTACTTTTCTCGTTTGGTGAGGTTGAGACCAACAGTTTCTATGGAAGGAAGACTTCTAATATTCAATTAACTGGTTTAAATCAAAGTTGTTTACAGTAGACAAGAGATCAATTTTTACAGCTTTCTTAAATTTAAGGATTTTAGGATTTTATTTGTCATGTATGATAGTAAATAAAGATTCTTTGGGTTTTCGGACTGTTGGCTGAACAAAGTGGCCTGTGAAATGAGCCCTTTTCACATTTTTTGGGGCATTTTATAGACGACACAATTCACACAATAATATTCGATTTTCGATTAATCTGCTGATTATCTTCAATGTTTGCGATCCTAGCTAAAAATAATGCAATTTCTGGCAAATTTTGAACAACTTAAATTATTATGACAAAATTTGCACACAAACAGACAAATGTACAGATACATAGTAATATATCCTAAAGCTCCACAATATGTTAAATATTTCTTAGATCTTGAGAACAAGATTTTTAGGGCAGGGAATCTATGCAGCACTACATTATTCATCATAATGTTGTGTTTCACACATCTGATGTTTTATTTAAAGAAAATTCAGCTTCGGCTATTTGGATCTTGCACTTGGTCAAACTGTTGTTTCCATAATATTTTCAGTGTATGCTATTACCAATAAAATGATAATTAATCTGTTGAGCAGTTCTTTTGGATTAATCAAGTTAAAAAATGTTTTGACCTTTGGTTCTTACAAGGTCTGAGGGCCAGCAGAGACAACTGTCAATGTCTTGTTTTGTCCCATAAATAGTCCAAAACTCAAAGGTATTTAAATGAAACTCATACACAACATATTGTAGTGGTAAATAACTAAATTTGAGAAGGTAGGACTAGCAAATATTTGGCACTTTTGCCTGGTTAAACTACTTAAACGAGAATGAAAACTGTTGAATTAATTTGATAAATTGACTAATTGTTTCAGCTCTACTTCTGGGTATAGCCTGCGAAAACATATTGGGGATACATGGTTGTCAATACACTGTCTGCGCGCGCGCGCTTGTGTGTGTGTTTGTTTGTGTGTGTGTGTGTGTGTGTGTGTGTGTGTGTGTGTGTGTGTGTGTGTGTGTGTGTGTGCATGCATGCGTGGGTGCCTGTATATGTGTACACACTTGTCTTCAGGTGTGTTTGTGTGTGTTTGTGTGTGTGTGTGTGTGTGTGTGTGTGTGTGTGTGTGTGTGTGTGTGTGTGTGCGCGCATAGCCAGCCGGCAGCCAGATTGCTATTTCCCCCCTCTGCCCCTATAGAAAGGCCTGGGTATTCTCTGGATGAGGGTGTGATGTACAATTGAAGGGCAGGATTGAAACTGATTACCTTGTTAACTCCTGGCACCCACTGGCAGCTTGAAATAGACCTGAGCGCCAGGGCCTGATTTGCAAATGAATTACCTCTCGCCCGGCCCTCCCCTTCCCCCCTCCCCTCCACTCCCCCGTCTTCCTCCCTCTCTCTCGTTCTTTTTTTTTTTTTTTTTTTGTCCATTCGATGCCAAGATCATCTTTTTATATTGTGCCATGACAGATGCTGTGCCGGGCTGCCATTGTTCCCCATCAGTTTTTCTGGGGCCGCGAGGAGAGCCAAAAGATTTCCACATGTGATTTTAACACAAGCGTCCCCCCTTGCAGTACAGCCCAGTGCTTTATTCTTTGTATACCGGTACTGCAATCTACAGAGTTTTGGAGCGGGGCGGAAAATGTTGGGGAGCTTCATTGTCTCTGTCTCAATAACGGGGAGGTATTTCTCTGATTAGGAAAGGTTCTAATTGGGAGGTATGAAAAGGACTGCTGGCTATTGAAGAAACCGCGGGGAAATTGATTGCTCTCCGTGTCTCCCTTTTGCGTTTTCTCTATATGTCTTTGTCCCCCTCTCCCTCTATGTAACACACTAAAAAGAAGTCAATTTTCTTTCAAACTTGGCCCCAGTTTTCAATTCCCTTCAGCATGCAGTCAGTGTGGATAGGCTGAGAAGAGGGAGATGTGGGCAGTCTATAGAGAGACAAGCTCGCTCTATGGAGTTAATGTGTGTTTTAAATATGTGCGTATATGGATTTGTGCGTCTGTTAAGTTTTTCTTGCCTCAGAGTGAGTTGAAGATGGTTCATCAACCATGATAATGTTGTATTGCTGCATGATTTATTTTTTCAATAGCAAAATAAATGCCTCACTTGCCTCCTTCTGCCTGAAGTAGGGACATATTTTTTTTGCTTTCCTTTTCAAAAAGCGAGTGAAACCTTGATGATATTGTATCACATCTTAGATTTAGATTGAAAAAAGCTGGGTTTTCTTGACAATTATATGGCTTAGGCGCAGCACCCGAGTGGTTTTGGACACCTCCTGAGTCAATGTGGAGAGCATAAAAATTAACTAAGTGACAGATCTAATGATTGTGGTGGAATTCCTTACCAAGTTTTATCATTACGGTTAAGGTTTATTATCTGCAGCTTTTCCAACTTTTTATATACAGGGATGGAATAAATAATGCACCTCTTTCTTAAAAGAAACTAGCAAAGTTACTAGAAATGTAGTCTTTAAAGTTAGTCCTGCTCCACAAGTGTTCCTAGCTCTCTCTTTGACTTGTGTGTTGTCCAGGACCAGGTGTCAGACGTGGGCCACATATGAACAGGTGTGAATGTGTGTGTGCGTTAATCGCAGCGAGCAGAATGGTAGGTCATAAATCACCCTCTTCTTTTCTTATTCCTCCTTTTTTCTGACTTTTTTATTGACTACACTTAACCCTCCCTCAGAGAAACATTAAGTGCTGAATTTGTTAGCCCCATTTTTAATGGACTGCTTTTCTCCACCATTTTGGGATTATGCTAAAGTAGAGCCCCCTCCATAGGGAAGGGAGGGGGGGCGGACACTCGTGAACCGCAAATGTATGCGTGCATTTGTGTGTGTGTGTGTGTATGCACGCTGAATTACATAGAAAGCATAGAAGCATAAGTCTGTGTTTTGTTCCCTCTTGTGTGTTCTGCATGGGAGAGTGACAGCCCCTGACTTACCCCTGCATTATCCCTTCCTGTGTGTGGGTGCGTGTCTGTGCGTGCGTGTGTGTGTGTGTGTGTGTGTGTGTGTGTGTGTGTGTGTGTGTGTGTGTGTGTGTGTGTGTGTGTGTGTGTGTGTGTGTGTGTGTGTGTGTGTGTGTGTGTGTGTGTGTGTGTGTGTGTGTGTGTGTGTGTCCCAAGCCCTCCTCTTTGCTGTATAAAACCCTGAGAGGTAGCTCTGATAGTAGACACACAAGAATACAATTTCAATTTCAATTGGCAGCCCTGTTAAAAAGGAGCTATGGAGATGGCAATCAGGCCTGGGGGAAAGCTGAGCTCCCTGTATTATTGTGTGAGTGTGTATATGTGTGTGTGTCCCTCGACTACTTAATATCAAGCCTTTGCCTTCTATTAGTTAAACAGGCAGATGTCACTGATGTGGACTGTGTATTTGTGCATTGTGTGTTTTATTTGTGTGTGTGCGTGCACGCGCATGTGACTGCTTGCTCTGGTGTCCCCATCACATTGACTCTTTAATAAATATGCCTGCCATTCTATCAGCCGTCAAACAACATATGAATGCTCAATGACACGCTTGACAAGGCATGCAACTGTGGCAAATGGGGCGCGCGCACAAACAAGCACACACACTCTTATGAATGATGTCTCTTTCATGGCATTACAGTGTCCTGTCTTCCTTTTACCGCTTCTCTTCTTTCCCCCTTTCCTCACTATCTCTAACTGGTATCTGGTTGATAGAATAGGCACACATTATGAAAGAAGAAATAGCTGAGTAGGGCTTAAAAATGCAGTAATAGGTTGGTAATCTGGTAAAAAAAAAAAAAAAGCTTAATTCTGGACCCCTACTTGTAACTCATATTGAAGAGTTTAGTAGAGTTACCACATGCGTGTCCTCGCAGTGTTTTAGGCATTACAGGATTAAACTGGACAACAGATCATTATATTTTAACTACTTTAGAGTTGTTTGTTTTTTTTGTATCAAATCAAACGAAACAGGCAATCAAATTTCGGAGGTTAGGGTTATTATCGATAGTTTCAGCACTGAATGTAAAACGTCTTCATTTTGGCAACCATCAGTTGAAAATGAATGAAAAGAAAAGTAACCTTATGCTAAATTCATGTTGTACTCAGATGGTCCCATTTGGGAAGTCATCCTTCCAACTTCTGTATATTTATGACATAATCAGTATGTACACAATCATGTTGGAATGTGGAATAAACATGGACGCCAAAAAAAAGTTGTTCTGCATTTTATCGCTCAGAGCTGTTTTGTGTATTTAAGTGACAAGGAAGAGCAAAGGAAACAATCCAATGACTATGAAATACATGACTTGATGAATGAATGAATGAATCATTTTTTTACTTTCGTCTGCCATATTTCAGTGTCATATGAGGTCAACTTAGCTACTCATGTACCAAAGTTGCCGTTCCCAATTGAGACGGCATTCACAGTAATTTTCCCAATCGGTCAGATTACAAGTGAACCATTACACCCCTAGATTTGATGGCAACTTTCAGGTCATTGTCCCAGAGGGGGGAATTAGTCTTGGAGTCAGATAAGATGGAGAACACACGCAGAGAAAACTAAGGTACATGAACAACATAATAGGATGCATAAAACATGAATGTGTCAACTGACAACAGGAAACCTGACCGAAATCTAGCCATGGCCAAAAACATCATCTGCCCCCAGTAGATGAATAAGGAAGCTGATCATCGGCTGAGTCATCATAGAGATAACAGAATTATTCATCTTGTTAGATCTGGCCTTATGTAGTCCAAGTCTCTGCCCGGAGGGGAGAAGCTCAAACTCTTCAAGTAGAGGATGAAGAGGACACTGTAACATATCTCAAGCCTTAAGATAGCTTATTCATTGAACACATAAGACAAATTCTGCAATTTTCTGTCAGTAAATGTATATATGATTTTGAAAGCCTGCAGTAATGTCGTAAAATGTGCAAGACCCTCTGGTTCAATGTCATTTAACCAGATTTATACAATACTAGGGCATTGCCACAAAAGTGAAACTAAGACATCATTTTGATTGACCTGTTTGCCTGTTCTCACTGCCGACTGACAGGGTTAAAGGGTTAATATGGCCGGTGAAAGAGATCTATGGTAAACCTGGCCAGCAGTGGACAGTGAAAGGGTTAAAGCTTCCAGACTCAGGACAGCAGCCCTGAGAGGTAATGCATGGCTGATGAGTGCTGGGCTAATGGGCAGCTCTGTTAGCTGGAAATCAAATGACTGCCTCTGCATTTTAAGTCTCTCTGTCGCCTCCATTGACTGACTGAAGATATTTATCTCTGCCGTGTCAAGGGGTGGTGGGGGAGAGGATGAGGAGGAAGAGGAGGAGGGTTCAAGCAAAGAGGGGAAGAGAAAGAAAAAGAGACAGGGTGAGGGGAAATACGGGGACCTGAAAAACCTGAAGACCTAATGCAATTATTAGAAACTTGACCACAAATGACAACTCATCTGGTGCTGGCTCTGTAATTAATTGTCTGCTAGCAGGAGCACAGGGGTTTGGGAGGGTGAGGGATGGGGTGGGGTGAGGGGAGAGAGAGCGGAGAATGAGAGGCAGGTGGGTGATTGGGAGAGGACAAAATGACAGGCGAAGAGAGACACAGGGAAGTAGATGAGGTAAGATGAGGCAACAGCTTAAAGATCCTCGTTAGTGTGGATGAGACCATCCAACCGAAACATGTACTTTGAGTGACAGAGGCCGAGAGAATGCATGGGTGAGACGGCGAGAGGGAATGACATGGATATAAGATGGGAGAAGCGAGGGGGATAAAAGAGCTGGAATGAGGGAAGTGCAGACAGTGTGATGGATCCAGTGACCATGTTAAATTGGTCAATATTGACCTCGCCAGGGCTCTGTTTAACACTCACACTTGTTTGTCCAGTTTTACTTAATTGACTTTGGATAACTAATTACCATTTCCCGGAACAACAGCATATTACTCTCCTCTGTCTCTCCCCCTCCCTCCCTCCTCTCTTACTTGCTAGTCTCCGTCTTTCTGTCTTGTAGCTGTAATGAAGGGGAGGCCGTCTGCATGCAAAATACTCCTGAATGATGCAACGTTTCGACTTTTAACTTACCTGATCGGTGGTTCAGTCCCAGAAATTCCCTTCAGCCATATGTTCTGGCAGGTTACAGCTTTGAAGTTCACTGAATGTCCATTGGCTGTTGCATCTTAAGGAGAAACTTTGCTGAAAGTATATGCTCAATGAACAATGGTTAACTTCCCTCCATCTTAATGCGCATTTGCTGGCAAGAGTAGAGCAGTTGAAACTACAGATTGAACTTGTGTTTTTTTGTATGCCCACCTCTAGACTTTTTTTTTCCAAGGATAGCAACAGAATCATTCAATCAAATCGAACGCTTCAGTGCCCACTCAATGATCGGAAGCCATTTTCTGCTTAAAAGTGGACAAGTGAAAACCAAGGCCTTATTAGTCTGGTGCGCCCAATGCATTCTGTTTGTTTTAAGTTTTCTACCTTTTGTCCAAAAGTGAATACCACACCCCTTTTACATGGTGCACCAATTTTACAAATATTTGTGTCATTCTACTACAGAGACTGCCCCGTTTTATGAAAAGACTATCTCTCCACTGGTGAATGCTTCTTTGAGGTTACAGCGAAACTCTCGCCAAAATGCAACCTAGCCCTATGAGTAATAATAAGTAGCCCCTTTCACACAGAGAAGCCACATTAACTCCACAAGTGGTTCACCAATTCTCCGACGATGGTGATTCACACAGAGCGAAGCATCTCCGCCTTAAAGAGGAACCGCCATGAATTCACACAGAAAGCCGGCACTGCGGCTCCTAAAGAGACGTGATGGTAACGTGTACCCCCCTGTCAATCTCGCGGGACAGGGGCTGTTTTCCGAAAGTTCACTGACGTCTCCGTCGGGAGGGCTGACTGATTTTTTTTCATCACAAACACTCGGTGAGTTAAAGTTTTTTGCCGGTGACAGATGCTGTTTTTCGGGCAGAAATGTCCCGAGGAGTCGGCAAGACAAGCGGGAGGACGGACGCTTCTCCACTATATCTGTGGTATTTATTTTTTTTCATATAAGTTGCCAAAGACAGTTACAGTTACTACGTTACTTTTGTTTGGTTCTGTAACGTTGCTTTGTGGGACATTTCTGTTTATTAAATTGAGTGAGGGACCTGTGTAGTCATCAGACTGTATGACACGCCCTCCATACGCGCAGCTGGCTCATCCATTCATACTGGTTCAGTTTCCCAGTACTGCGCCTCTGATACTATCAGACGAGTGTCATATACAGAAGTTATTGAAATGTTACATAAATAAAATGTTTAATCATAAAAAATCGAGGTTTGTATCGAACCATGGGTGTATCGTTACAGCCCTAGTATTTTCATTTTCGGATCAAACTCATTGTCAGTGGGAGTGCTACGGGCACTTTTACGATAGTATCAAAATTGCTATTTTTAAAATACTAATAAGGCTCGACACAACATGAAGTAGTAGTATCACCAGGGTCTCTACATATGAACACGAGCATTGAGAACATTGTTTTGTCACAGAGTTTACTAAAAAGAAAGTTTTTGAGCAACTCACGTTAGCAGTTGCTTGTTCCGCTAGCCGCTGTAAGTGTATCTTTAGACACTGAAGTATCAGAACATCAAGTATTTGTGTCCATCCAAAGTTTCCGGAGCTTTTAATCTCAGGAACTACTTTTCAAGAAAAACTTCAGCCTGTTGTGTGGGTTTACACGATGGTGTAAAGACCTGTGAAGATAAGACATATTAGTCTGTTTGACTATACAACATCTTTGTCATCTGTCCAACTATTGTATGCTTTCTGCTAGGGATGTGAATCTTTGGGTGTCTCACGATTCAATTCGATCCCGATTCTTAGGGTCAAGATTCGATTCAAAATCGATTCTCGATTCAACCGATTCGTGATTCAACCGATTCTCGATTCAACTGATTCTCGATTCAAATATTGAAACAATGCATAATGTGTTAAGGCAAATTATGGCATCAAAACAATACAGTTTGTATAAGATAATGTGATTTTTCAATAAACTGATTCCAATGATGTAATCACACAAAGGCAAACTTAAGACAAAAGGTATCATCTATCTATGGTCACATTATGCTATATAAGAAATGAGAACTTCCTCCATGAAATGCGCAACAGCGCATTTTAAAGAGTGTGTTTTGACTAGATGAATAGGGGTTTTGAAAAAGTTGCTGTCTCTCTGCTTGGAAGGAAGGTGCTGGCTACACTGTGTGTGGATGTTATGACCTGCACCCTCTTTTTGTGCACTTACGTTTGACATTGTGCCTGCAGTGCATTGCTGCCCTTGTTTGCATAGTTAATAGCCGCTTATATGCTGGGCAGCAAGCCGCCAATTTGACCATCCTTTTTGCGGCTCGGTCCGCGGATTTAGACAGAAGCCGGTAAATTGGGGGTCTGTCCTGGTCCGCGAATTTGCCACCTCGGAGGGTACGCTTTTATCCAACTCCATTCAGATCTAAATCCGAGACGTCGTTATGCCGGTAATTGCGTGAGATGGGCGGAGGTGTGGATGACCTGCGCTGTTGTGCGACCCACAGCTGAGGAGTTTTAAAACCAGGAAACAGCTGATCACAGCAGTCAGTCCATCACTTCATCCGCGGACGTCAAGATGAGCAACTGGACAGCTGCTGAGATCCAGGAGATGCAGCGTCTCCTCGGTCTCTGAAGCTGTCTTCGCTGTTAGCTTGTTGTTGTTGTAGCGGTTAGCTAGGAACGGTCGCTACTTTCAAATTAAAAGCCCCCCGCTAAGAACCCAGTTCTAAACTCCAATGGGGTGCAATGTCAAGCTCTTATTTTGAAGACAGATTCCTTGTCTTTCTTTCCCCAAGCTTGCTGTAACGCTGTGTACGGAAGCCCGTGGGGGCGCACAGAGAGACGGGGGAACGTTATTAAATAATCGATTTTTGAAGTTTATGAATCGATTCAGAATTGTGGATGATTAGAATCCCGATTCTTATGTGAATCGTTTTTTTCCCCCACCCCTACTTTCTGCTGCAACTCGATGTTGACGTGACGAAGCACAGTGAACAAAAACAAACATGCTGGCTGAAATAAAGTACTGTGATATTCAACCAATCAGAAATGATCAGTGCTGCAAGCTCTATTCCCAAAGTCCCTGTATTATTTGAAAGTTCTACCCCCAGAACAAGGACTTTTTGGGAGATAAAACAATGGCCCTGGAACATAATTTAGACCCTGATCCCTGAGGTGGAAACGCACTTACTTCCACTCAAGGTTCCTATTCTCTAGGAAAAGTTCCAGCTGTGGAAACACGGCCTAAATATCAGTTGTGAAAAAGACCTAATGTACCAACATTTTCCTCGATGACTAAATGGTTAAACATTACATTCATTTTGGCAGACTTGTAGCTGAAGCAGCTAGTATTTGGAGAACCTTCGGGGTACAGCTTCTTGTTCAAGGTCATAAACAGGAAGAGCTGAGAATTAATAACTAACTAATAAATTAATAACTAACTAACTAATGAAAAAACTATGGACTATCGTTGACAAACTAGTTATTATAGACATACAGGGAACTACAGACTACAAGGAAAATAGTCAGCTGTATTGTTACTTGTAATAATAACAATTGTATTGTAAGATTTTTAATGTGCCACCCAGATTCTCAATTGAAGAAAAACTAAAATATGTGACGTGACTGCTACACCTGTCACAATGAAATCCAAATCACTGTCTGTCTACTTTATTCCTGTCTTTCCATGTCTTCACTTCATCTCTCCCTCCCTCCCTCCCTCTCTGCCTGCTGCGTGCCCGGGCTATAATGTGCTCCTATGGTTGTAGTAAGCAGGCCACAGTGTCTCTGAGGCCTTGTGCTACACCACCATTACTATCTGGCTTGCCTCCACTACAAATTGGATGAACAGGCACTGACACATTTTCAATATTATTACATTAAACCAAGTGGATTTTGATTGATAACCTAATATTGGCCTAATGCAAAACATCAATCATGGCAAGTATATTAATTATTTAATATTGTGGCGTAATTCAGAAATCGATGCCGCCTCTACGTTGAAGGCGTGGAGGGAGGGAGGGAGAGAGGGAAGAGAGAGATAAGGAGAAAAGGAAAGCTCTGTCCCTGAAGACCTCAGCAGATTATATGATGTTTTGAAAAGAGAGATGAGGATGTAAAATGCTGTGTGTGTGTGTGTGTGTGTGTGTGTGTGTGTGTGTGTGTGTGTGTGTGTGTGTGTGCGTGTGCGTGTGCGTGTGCGTGTGCATCTAATGGATAGAGCCATCTCTTTGGCCCGGGTGCGGACAGCGCCGGACAGCTTGCCCTTGATAAAGTCAAGACAACAGATGACAGAGTGGAGAGATTAAATGCAAGTGAAGAGCTTAATAAAGGCCAGATCACAAAAATAAAAGACAGAGAGAAAAAAAGACGTCGTCATAAAGGAAAGGAGTGAGAGGGGGAAAAAAAAGCGAAGGGAAATGAGTGGAGGAGGAGGGATCGAGCGCTGCGTCTCCCCTGTGTTAGATTGTTTCTCACTAATTGCGCTTCATTAGCGGATTACACACACTGTCACCACGGTAACAAATGTCTTGCCCGTCATGTATAATGAATGTGGCGGGGTGTTTGTCAGAATGTAATGTAATTACAGCTAGATGAAGTTTGCCTTAAGTGGTTGACTTGTCTGCATGTGGCTCACTGACAGAGCAAAGAATAAACAAGCAAACATCTCCATGACTTCTTTTTCCTTCTTGTTTGTTAATATTTACGTTTTCCTCATTCCTTTATACCATTATTTAGAAATGTTGATGATGTGGGAACGGCTTAGGTCTGTGGTCACGCTGGGTATATGGGACCTGACCCTGATGGATGGATGGACGGATGGCTAGATGGAGGAAAGTAGGGAAGGGGTGGGATGGATTAGACAGTATGTAATTTTAGAGATGGTGTAGATTTACACTGTGATGCTGCTGGCTGCATTAGCAACTGAAGCCTGTCGATAAGCCTTCCTCCCTCTCAGCACACACACATATACACAGAGAAAGAGAGAGACAGAGAGAGAGAGAGAGAGAGAGAGAGAGAGAGTGAAACGCCACTGCCAGGGTGGAGTTGTCAGTAATGGGGGCCAGAGTTGGATGAGGGGGGTGCTGGGATCGGGGACGGGGGCTGTTTGTGTTCTCTTGATCTGTTGATTTCCACTGCTGCAAATTTGAAATGTGCCAAAATTGCATCTATTATTTACTGCCAATTTGCTCTTTTTAAAAACCGACTGCCCCCCACCCACCCACCCTCCTCTTCTTCCACTTCCCCAGCTTGCCTTTTCTGCCGTTGCTACCCTGATAATCACACGCACATTTTTTATTAATTCACAGATAATAAGCTCCGAGTTCTCTCTCTCTGTACTTGGAAATTATTATTATTATGACTGCCAGCAGTGCTGCGACAGCATCAGTTAACCTCTGTCTGGTGTCGACGCAAACGCACACACACGCACTTCAGTCTGAACAATTAGGATGTTTATTCATTATCCGTTTTATTTTTCCTTTTGATTTACCGAAACCCTTTTTGATGTCATCTGCTGACTCCTCACTCGATTACTAAAAGAGGAGCACAGTGAGATGACTGACTATTGCTGACTGTATCCTAGCAAGAGCTGGAACAATTAATTAAATAGTCCATCAACAGACAATGAATGGGCAACTACATTTCAAGCAAAAATGGCAGAAATTGCCAGGTGTCAGATTCTCAAATGTGAATATTGTCTAGTTTTCTTAATCTACTTTTGAAAAATAAAGTCAGTATCTTTGGACTGATGGTTGGACACAAAACATTTTAAGTTAAAGGTGCATTATTGTTTCGGGGAAAACATTTTAATCAGAAGAGAAAGATGTTCACTGACTGATTTTTCATACTTTCATGCTCTTGGTTTTCATAGCTGAATAGACTGAATAAACTGACCATAGAGGACAACACTGTTTCATACTGTTACTTTGTTTATATGTGGCGCACCCTGCCACCCTTTTCGCTTCAAACAGTGTTCTGGGGACCTTATTTTCCTCTGAGAGCAGCTTGTTTATTCAGTTATGGAACAAATGAATATATCTGAGTTTGAATTATTGCCTCATTAATATTGTAAATATTAAAATTCTGGGTTTGATTTTCTTCTCCAAAACTACATAGTACCCCTTTAATTTTTTTCATTCAAGCCTGTGAAAACTGTTTGTTAAACGAATCAAATAATCATCAAAATAGTGGATAGATGAATTAACTATAGAAATAATCATTAGTTGCAGCTCTAATTCCAGCTAGAAATGTTCATTAACCACATTTGGGATAGAGTTTGTTCTTCTGTCTCTCGTATGTGTATGTGTTTGTATTTTTTGGTGGCTGTGTGTATGTATGTGTGTGTATGTGTCTGCAAAAATGTTCTTTTTATTAAATGACGTTTTGTGTCGGCACTTTATTTACAGTGGGGGAAATGTGTTGTTGTGTTGCAGGGACGCCGGGAACATCAAAGGCAGATTAGAACATCTGGTAAGTTTTATTCGACACCCCCCTCCCCTCTGTTATCCCTCACACACACACTCACTCACACACACACACACACACACACACACACACACACACACACACACACACACACACACACACACACACACACAGAGACACACACACTTTGATATCTGCATTCCTAATGAAACCTCCGGAATCGGAGCCGAATACCTGCAGCTAACAGGCAGGGAGAGAAAGAGACAGAGAAAACAGTGATAGAGGGAGGGTTGTGTCTCCCCGAGGGTCTGGTCCCGCTTTTATATTAGCGTTTCATTTATCCCAAATTCTGCCCAAACACACACACACACGGACACACATGCATGCACACACACAGGTTATCCACTGTGTTCCCTTTTAATTATTTGTGGATATTTGCAGGATTTCTGCATGTGGGCATACCTGTTTGCACATATATGAAAGGATAATATTTATATTTTTTTTAGACATGAATGTTGGAGCCATTCACACACACACACACACACACACAAGCACATACCCTCTCTCCTCCTCTCTCTCCCTCATCCTGTCAGCATGGGGCCCATCCCTCAGTCTTCTCCCATCCATGAATGGAGGGCCCGCTGGAAACGCTCTCCCGGGACAGACCTGAAAATTTAATAGCGATCGTTTCCAAGGTTCCTCTTGCTACTCGCTTTAATACGGGGTCAGAGTGCTGTGCAACAAAGTGAAAAGGTTCTCTCTCCTCTTTTTGGGTGGGAAGGAACCGAGGTTTGATGTGCCCCATATTCCAAGGGATGAATTATAGACAGGGGTCGGCGAGGGTCCCGGCTCTCTGTGGATGTCGCGTGCCCTCCCTCCCTCGCCTCACTGCATACTAAACCTCAGCCCCCAGCACCCTACGCAAATGACCCCCCGCCCCTCCACGTGCTACGCAAATGACCCTGAATATGCCACACAAATGACTGGCCCCCGAAATTCAAACAGTTCGCAGTAACTCTCCACTTGAGCGAGCGGTGGATAAGACAAAGTTCGACCTCAGCTCTCAACGTTGTGAAGCTCACTTGCACAATTGCTCCCTACTGTTTTTATTGACTGTATTCAGAACTTCCATTGAAGAGGAAGTAGACTTAAGAGTGGAGTGATTACTATTATTACATGCACAGCTATGATTGACACCAATTTTTTGTTCCGCTATGTTATGAGGGCCCTATATGTATATAGATTTCTCACTCAGACGCGCACTTAAATTAAAATGAGGGACATTAAATATAGTGCACGATACAGTAATGGTCTAGTTTGGGTTTGGAGATGTCTGTGGGTGGGTCCGGAGTTGTGATTGATGCGGTGCTCCATAAAAGGTGGTGTGAATTATTCAGGGGAGGATTACATGCATAAACAGCATTAATCAATACATGCATTGGCAGTTATATCTGGGCAAACATTAGGCAGAATGTGACTCATGTGGAGATGAGACAATCTCTTAAAGCAAGTGAAGGAATGCAAACTCATTTCCATACGACACAAGGGATACGGCAGGGTGAATACTGTCAGTGCGGACACATTTTTCTCTATATGCACGTCATATATAGAAGAAGTCGCAAATGATGTTTCATGTTCGCTAGTATAGTGACTTTTTAAACCAACAACAAAGAAGACAATGCGTTAGCTTTCCCTGTTTTCCTGTGACAGAAAAGGCCCGATCACCTTTAGTCAACTCTAGTTTTACATTTTGAACGAGAAGTGGTGAGGAATGACCCATCGGAGGCCGGATTAAGGCTCATATATGGTCAGCTTTATATACTAGATTGTTTAAAAGCGATCATTCAGATTTAAAAAAATATATATTCTGAAATGCAGTGGGAGGCTAATGAAGTGATTTTAAAACAGGTAAGATGTGTTCCCCTCCCGATGGTTATGAGTCTGGCTGCGGCGTTTTCAATCAGCTGAAGTTTATAGCATTGTGTATATTAGCGTTAGGTTTCTAAGCAGGGGTTAGTGTAGCCGGTTTGCATGTATGTTTTATGTGGTTTTTGCATTAAGTGGACCCAGGGGACAGATTATAACATGTTTGCATTAGGCTCTTAATAACTGCCTCGTCTTTATCATGGTAGCTCAGGAATTACACACATATACGCACACACAAACACACATTGGTGTATTTACCAGTGCATTTTTTTGTATATGTGTCTCTGGGAATTTGAATACCTGAATACTGAGTGTTTGAATTTATGGGTGTGTTTATGCTTATGGGGAGATTGCACCCCAGTAGTCAGCTGCCTGGGGAGTGCAAGACTCTGATTACGATTCGGGATGGAGAACCGTAAATAATGGAGCTCGTCTCCCTCTGAGGTGGAGTTACTGGGCTGTTGTAAGTGTTGCTTCACTCTATACCTCACACATATATCCCGGCAGATTTCTAAGCAGGCATTTATGGCTGTCTGTTGATGTACTGCTCTTAAGATTAGTGCACCAACCATATTGACACTTATGTTTTTTTGCCAAGCTCTAGTCGTACTATCAGCTACCTCCGTCCTGGTAAAATAATTTTTTATGATAATTGACTTCCTAATATTAATTTAAATCAGTTGCAAAAGTTCTCAGAGTCTGTTGTTTATTCATAACAAAAACAAAACTTGCAAAATTTCCACACTGATGTGACAATCAAGCTTCTGTTCAAATAATTCTCGCTCTTGATTTTTCATGATGAATACTAACGGTACTTCCTCCTGTTAAGTTAGCAGTCTGAGTGAATGACTGCTGCAGTAATTAGGTGGGCAATTAAGATTTATGTGGTCTGAGGGTTGTTTTATTGTTCGTGTTTGTTTTGTTTTCGTATTTCAGCAGATTGACTCAACGCGATCAGTAGCAATACAGAGAGAAAGACTGAAGCTAATTGCTCCCAGTGCTCTGCATTAGTTTCTGCTTTTGTATACGCGCGCGCACACACACATGAAACACACATTCAAAAGCACTGAAGTTTGGAGTTGTATGATTCCTTGCTCTGGGAGAAACTCAGCGATAGTGAAAGAGGTGGCCTACAGCAGCTAATCAGTCCAGATGCACAGCTTCTTAGAGAGAAGTACAAGAAAGCCAGCAGCTCAATCAATACATGAGGAATCAGCCTCATCAGGATTACTGGCTCAATCAGCAGCTGTACCCAGCGTTCTACCGCGCACAGTGCCCGGGGAGGATTAGAAGAAGAAAGAGGGGTGTAGAGGAAGAACAGGGGGGAAAGGGAGATGCGTCATGGGTCTGAAGATGGGTGTTTGAATAAGTTGCAATGGTGTAGAGCAGGAAAAGCTGGTGTACAGGTCGTCCCAGCGCTGCAGGTTGAGTTGAGGTCACAGGAAACTGAAGGGACACGTCTGTGTTGTCAGTGGCGAGTTTGAATTAGTCTTTGGTGGGACAAAGTAGGCCTTTCGTAAAAGCAACAACAATATGTTGTTGGAATTGTTGAGCACTCATCCTATGCTCTTATTTTGCTCTTACAAATTAAGTCAGTATACTATATAAAGTCAGTTTAGTATTATAGGTGTAACAATTCAACTACCAGAAAGGCCCTGTCACAAACCTCTTCTTCATCACTTTAACTTTCACCTTTAACCTGACTCACTGACATGTCAGAAAACTCTGACTTCCTGCTGTTTTATAGTCCTCTAAACAAAAAGTTGACAAAAGAACAAAAACTACGGGTGAAAAAATACATTTTTCCCCCTCAAACTCGAGTCCGTTTTTATCTTTAACTCAAGTTTTGTCAAGGCTGTTGGACTCTGTTCTCACTCCGTGCCACCCTGCAGTAAACCGCACTACATGCTACATTCAGGGGCTGCTTGTAAATGACTAACATTAAAGGTGCGCTACGTAGTTTTGGGGAAGACATTTTAATCAGAATTTTTGTTTTTATGCCTAAGCAAACCAAACAAAATATCTTTGTTTTCATGAATGAATAAACAAACAGACTTGTTATGACCTCATTAATATTGTAAAGTGGTACCCCTTTAAGTCTTAAGTTTGTGCAATTTCCTGAAGGATTTCTTACCCACATAATGTTGTCCAGAATATCCATTTCAAACAGTCCACTGAGTTACAATATCTGGTTCTAGGTTAAAGCTGTTGCCAGAGAAATGCTTCATTTAATTTCTGTATTGGGTTTCTATCCCTCTACAGATGATATAAGCACAAAGTGTCAAGAATTCAAACTATTGTTTCCCAAATGGCCTTTAAACCCTTAATCAGACGGTGTCTGTATGAAAGAAGATGTCAGTAATTTCACTTGCTTAACTTGATGTCACTGCCATCATAATGTTGAAATATACTTGCAAGTATGAAAAACTCCCTTCAAGCTGCCTATTATGTTTTTAAAGATCATACATTAGACAGGACAACGAAATGGACAAAATAATTATATATTTTTGTCAACTTTTTAAAAAAAATCTGGCTCTCACAATTTAGTATTTTGCTGTTGAAGCCACTACTTTTCTGACAGCTGCCCAACACTCCTCATTTTATTCTAAAAATATTCTGCAGCAACAACAATTTATTTGTACAAAGTTTCTCTGCATCATAAGCAGGCGCGTTTGCTTCATCCGATAAAGGAACGTAGAAGCGAAGCGGTTGGATCTCTTTTGTTGATCTCCAGATTGCTGTACACATGGCTTACTTCAGGGATGGCTGATGTCGTCCCAGTGTCCCTCGGTGAGTTGAAGAGTTTACAGAGGCAAATAGCCTCGTTGGTCTACTGACAGACAGGCAACAGCAGCTGTAGGCAGGACAACACACTCAGTCACACACCAAGAATGCAACAAATGTCGTCTCAGAGTGAGTTGACCTGAAGTTGTCTCAAAGTAAAAGACAAGAAGTTGGGGCAAGTTCACAGGTCGGAATTATATGTAATTGTTTCTTTTCTTTATTCTGCTTCTCTCCTCATTGTCGGACTCTAATTGTCTCATTAAACACTCTCGCTGTATCTCTTTCGTTGTATTTCTACTTTCTTCTTTTCTAATGCGATTGTATAGGATAAAGAGGTGGAAAAACAGCTCAGAGAGAGAGATTCTGGACAGATAAAGGATAGGAAAGGGATGGGGGGGGCAGGGTGTTGATAATCTGCAAACAGATTTCCATGCTTATTACACTAATGATTTCACGATATTTGATGTGGTGGCGGCGGGGGTTGGGAGGATGCGGAAGCACGGGAGGAGGGGGTGGGGTGGGCTCTTTTCTCTCTCTCATCTCGACGGCGCAGCTAAATGATGGAGTAATTTGAGTGACCTCTGACTTGGGGCAGGCCCAGACGTAATTGCATGTCATTCTGGCACGGAAGAAGGCGAAGAAGAGGAGGAGGAGGGGGGCTTCACAAAATACAAAGTATCCCCCTCCCTGTCTTTCCCTCCTTCCTTGCATATCACTTGGTTTTTCTGTCTCCTTTTCACGCGTCTCCATCACTGTCTTCCCCTCCGTCTCCGGCTCGCTCCTTGAGTGTTTCCAAAAAAATAAAAAACAAACCCCCCCAAACAAAAGAAGGATTGCATTAATTTTCAAATGATGATATTACATTAAGCGCCGAGATCTCATATATCAAAACGTGAGAACTACTCCCTTACTGTATGTGCTTCATCTTAATGGTATCGCTGGATGTCAAGGGCATCGAGGAAATTAAATCGGAAAGTGCAGATAGACCAAAGAAGATATTATCTCTGGATGATTGCAGTTTTGATAGGTATTCCAGTGAATTTCATTTTCTCCGGATGGGGAGAAGATGAGTTAGCCTGCACATTTGCTCATTTTTCTTCTACATGATTTATGTGAGTTGAGTATAAAACTCTCTCCTTCTACCCCCCCCTCCCCCTGCTTCACCCACGCCGCCTCCCCCTTTATCGGGAACACATACATGCATGCGCGCACGCACACACACAGGGTAGTAAATTACTGCCTTTGAGTCGTATCCTGGCAGTGGCGGTTTACGCGGGCGTACGTTCTTGTACGGTTGTATGTGGGGTTTTGTGTATTCGTGCGCACGTGCATGTTTCGGCGTGTGCGTTCGTGTGTCTGAGATAGCAGCAGAGCCATCAGCGGGAATGATTCCAGGGAGACGGGGGAGTGTCATTACTCAGACTTGTTTACATTCTAAATACGTAATGAAATCTTGTTGGTAATAATGACGGGAATAAAAGTTTGGGAAATTGTAAAAGTGGTGAAGTTTGAGAAATGAGCCCCGGCCTGTGAAATAGCATTTGGGGGCAGGAAACGACATTATTATGCAGTGCTCCTGCCTGCCTGAGACATGAAGATGAACTGCTGGCGGGCCATAAAATGCTGTTAGCCCTAGCCTGAAGTATGGCGCATTGTAAAAGAGCCCTGATCCCATATTGCCATTATATATAAAAGTATAGCCATACACAACATTATTTTTCATATAAGATGAGCTCCGATACAGAGTGGCCCAGGCCCCCCAAATACAAACACTGATAGGCAGATTTTTTTCCCCCTCCTTATAAAATATATAAATAAACATATTGCCATGGAACCCATCTCTGCCCTGATCTTATAGACCTCGATATTAAAAACAGAAATATTGCATTTTCTAGGGGCTCTGTTTTCCCCTGTCCTCTTTTGGGTATGGGATATATGTGTGTTGGTTTGGGTCGAGCGGGAGCGAGGCGTAGAGGAAGAGGAGGAGATGAGGAGGGAGCCCGAGCAGAATGCAACAAATGAAAGAAAATGGAAACAGATGAAGACTTTAAAAATATAATGAGATGAATATTGAGCGTATCAGCTCCAGAATAAAGAGAGTCGGTCGAGTTTGGCGCTGTGTGTGTGCGGGTCTATATTGAAACTGTTTATTGACAGATATTTATGGTTACAGTGGCGCAATTAAGATTAATGTTACAGTAGATGATGATGTCATTGATGTCCCATGTTGCTCAAAATGGTGTTTTGGAAACGTTTGGAAACTACAGGTGAGTTTAGTCATTTATTCATTCAGATTCTTTAGATTTTTGGTTGGATCTATGATGCAAGAACGGCGGGATTACATGTCACAAAGATCTCTGGCTTTGGCTGCATTTTTTCATGTGTATACGTTTATAATGCTGGAATTTATCTGTTGACCTTGAACATTTAGTTCCGTTAAACATTGATTTTATAAGGAATTATGTAATCTAAAACTTTTACAGCGGGGGTGATCTTATTTATCTAAAAGTTTTTTGGGAGGCTGGCTCTTTGGACAATGTACTTTTTTCTTAGAGGACATACAAGAGAGACAAAGTCACTGATCTTTGCTGTCATATCTTTTGTCCTTCATGCAACATTTCAGGAGACTGCATTTCATTTGGCTCTTCTCAGCACAAAGAAAATGATAACTTGCATTATCTTTGAAACTAATTATCCTCAGTGATTTCTAGCAATATGCCAAAAAAAAAAAATGGTGGGAAATTAATGTTTAAAATTACACCAAATCAGTTTTATTAATGAGTATCTGGCACTGCACTCTCTATTTTCAGTGGAAAGGAACTTAGAGACTATTTTTATTTAATCACTTATGAATGCAGGATTCTAATGAGACAATAAATAACACTGCTCAGTTCAGTTGTGTGTTTTTTTTTTTTTTTTTTACTCCAAATACTTCCTCTTCCTTCTTAAATGTTTTGTGCATGGTGGCATATACATCTGAAGTTCTGTAGAGTTATTGTAGAGATGAGATGAGCTGCCCCGGCTCTACTCCTTGGAGCTGCCTGCGAGATGATGGTTTACTGTGTCGGCAGATCCTACAGCTCGACTAATCATCAGGAGGCCCAGCAGTGCTTCTCTCTCTCTCTCTCTCTCTCTCTCTCTCTCTCTCTCTCTCTCTCTCTCTCTCTCTCTCTCTCTCTCTCTCTCTCTCTCTCTCTCTCTCTCTCTCTCTCTCTCTCTCTCTCTCTCTCTCTCTCTCTCTCTCTCTCTCTCTCTCTCTCTCTCTCTCTCTCTCTCTCTCTCTGACCTACAGTATCTATCTAACCCATCATTGCCACATTGTCCCGCCCTCTCTCTACCTGGTCTCTTCCTGGCTTCCTCGGTTTTTGTGTCATGTCTCACCTGAGCCAGGAACTGAATTTTGCTGTCTTTTTCTGCTCACAAGTCATAAATTAATTGTCGCTGTTGTGTGGTATGATAGATGGAGTAAATCATTCAGTGATGGCGCGGTCTGACCACAGTCTGGCCATAGAGGGCCTATCTGACCCGCTCCGCTTTAACAGGCGTTTATTCATCTGCCGACCCGACTTACTTTGCTTTGTCTGGTTGGCCTCAGGCCCAGTGATAAAAGCAATAACAATAGTCCCTTGGACCAGAGCGTGACTACAAAAAGATTAAATTTCCTGCATGCTGCACCTCATTATACGCAGCGTAGCATTGTTTTTACCAAGCCGAGAGAGGATTGTTTATTTTTCTAATGGGACGTGTTTATTTTTGACTACTGGGACAGACGCTGGGCACTTAGGCTCAACTAAGCGCGCCTCAGTGCATCTGTCGTCGCTGTGGTGAGTTAGGCGGACGAGCTAAAGGCATACTGTGAGCATGCTGGACTTCCTGTCACTTTAAGGGCAAGACTTAAGCGGGTGTGGGCGTCAATAACACCTGCACCATACAGGCATGACTAGATTTCATAATGCAGCATTTATAGAGGGCTGCTGCTGCTCTTACCAAGTGTTTCAGCCATCACAAACATAAGAGATATTTCAAGGCCTGGGCATGTGAAACCGTAATACTCAGTTTTTTTTCAGTGGAAAGAAGGAAGGATTTAAGCTTCTCAGTCAAAACTATTTTTGTCACTTTTAATGTCTACAACCGAGTGCAATTACCACATCCCTCCCCTCTCTACGATGTCCAGGGAACAGCCATAAACACTTTTGCATCCATACGACGTAGTTCTTTTTGAGCACGGTCCTGCCTTTAAGGTGGCCACGGCTTGGTTGGTAAAGCAGGTGGTCAATTACTCTCAGCTTTTTGTGGTGGCGCTCCTTGTCTGTATGTCAAAGTGTCCTTGAGCGGGACACTAAACTCTGAGCCACTCTTAATGAGCAGGCCAGCTCCTTGCACAGCACTATCACTCTGTATTTGTGGGTATTTGAGAGACGCTGTAAAGCACTTGGTTCAGCAGTTTATAAGTACAGTCGATTTACTGTATGTACGACTGTAACAAACCACCTTTTAGAAATAAAATTTTCCACATTTCTACCTTCTTAAAGCTTCTCTCTTGATGTCTTGTCCTGTCTCTGTCCTTATTTTCCGTCTTCATTTTTAATTTCTTCCTCACCTTCCCTCATCTTCTCACTCTCCCGCTTTTTGTCTGCAATACTTCTCGATCTCTGAAGAAAACAAAAGCAACTTTCTCCCTCTCATCTTCGGTCCCCCTCTGACTGCTACCTCTTTCCTCACAGTGTGATCATTTAAAGCCCCTGTAAGGAAAGCGCTGCTCATTCCAAACACACACTGCCATCTTACTCCCTCGAAACACACACACACAGACACACACACACACACGGAGTCCTTCTCTCTGTGTCTCATGTTTGTTTGTGTGCCTCGGAAAGGCACAGTTCTAATTGAGGGGCGAAGCCACTTCAGATGCAGCGGGTGCCTCTCTCCCAGTGGGGGGAACAGAGATCTGCCTCTGGGGAGCACAATTAACGCCTTTTTATTGTTTACTAATGAATTACACACAGAGGAAGCAGGCATGCATGTGTGAATTAGAGAGAAAAATAGAGAGTTTGTTGGGAAGCAAAAACATGCATTGCTTTGTGTGTGTGTTTGCTTAGCTGTAAGCTGACTTCTAAAGTACCTTTCACTTCAGTTGTGACAAAAATGAGATGTTAATGATCCTGTATCAGCTTCGTTCTGAAGGCAGGAAGCACAAACTTGTACTGATTTTTCTGCATTTATTAAAAGGGCAATCCAACAAATCGCACTTGGCTACTGTGGTACTTTGTGCTAAAACTGAACATCTACCCGACTCCAACCAGTGATGTTAAAGCAGATGACAGGCGATGGGAAGTAGTTTCTTTGACATCATAAAAAAGCAAGTTGCTTAAAAGTTTCAGCAGCGACGGAGAATGCAGCAGCGCGTGATTCAGTGTTGTAATACCCACAGCTGGCAGGTCTGTGTGTGTGTGTGTGTGTGTGTGTGTGCGTGCGTGTGTGTGTGTGTGTGTGTTTGTATTTTTCTGTGTGTGAATTGAGGATGCATGGTCTCACACATGCCTTAAGGCCAATGTAAACAAATGCTAATGTAATTACCGAGGGGGCGTCGTAATAAACTGTAACCAAGATGATTGCACAGTGCACAATGATCAGGTTAGTTAAGCTGTGATGTGTTATTGCTCTAAACGTCTGGTCGCACCAGGACTGATTTCTGCCTCGTTCTAATTGTTCATCAGACTAAGCCCCCTTCCACATTTTTACGGTTTCGAATTCGGCCGAGGACTTTTATTTTGCGATATATAATCTTTCCTTTTGCCGTAAAGCTGTTCCTGTGAAAGCAAAGATGCCAAAACGCAAGAAATAAATGTTCTGAAATGCGCCCCTATCACTTCTTCATGAGGGGGGATGCAAAGTGTGCGTAGACGTCTGTGTGTGGGTGAAGGCCTCAAGTGTTCTTCATCTTCTGCGGCATAATAGTGATTAGTAATTTCAGCTGTCGAGCAGTGCCAGTCAGCGTGAGCATGATCCACCGTGTCACCTGCTACAGGGGATGCACACGCGCACACACACACACACACACACACACACACACACACACACACACACACACACACACACACACACACACACACACACACACACACACACACATCCATGTTGCATTATGTGTGCGTCAGTCTGTCTGCAGTGCCTTGATGTGCGTTCCATCTAGAATACAGCACCCTGACACTGCTACATTAAAGGGGGTCATTATATTTCCCTGGCTGCCACCGAAAAGTGACGTTTTTACAAAGTGACAAGTTTACAGTTTGATAAATCAGATTTTTTGCTGTGGGGTGGGGAGCCGGGAGAAGGAATGGTGGGAGGAAGAGCTGCGGAGGAGAAGGAGAAGGGAGGAAGCGCTGCCTGTCAGCGACGCCCCGGCCCTGTCGTCTAAATGATGCTCCCAGGCAGCAGATTCAGATCCCATCCCCATTAGCATTTAATTTCTCTCTAATCCTACACACAGTCTCCACCGCTGCATGGTAACGAGGGCCGCTGCGCCACAGCAGCGCCAGAAAAACCTCCGAGAGCAATCTGCGCACACAGTCGCCTTTTAACAGCTCCGCGCCCTGTCGTAGCCATCATTCTTCCTTGACAATTAAGACCCTCAAATCTAATAGCAGTGATATTGGAATTACAGCGAGGCCCTTTTGAGGGCATGTCAAGAAAAAGGGTTGCCCCTCCCAATACAGCTGTCAAAGCACAAGGCCCTCCCCCCGCTCATGCCCGCTAAGCGTTTCTGATGTGCACACACACACACACACACACACACACACACACACACACACACACACACACACACACACACACACACACATACACGACGGGAAGGGGAATATGTTGAGTCTTTGGCTGTGATCTTTGTAAAATGTGCTCTCTGTGCCCTCTTATCCAACTCTCCGAAGACTTGTTACAGCAGCTTTTGTTTTCTCTCTTCTCCTCTCTCTCTCTCTTTGTCTCTAAATTTCTCTTCATCTCATCCTCATTGATTCTCCCTGGTGTGTCAGAGATGTTGTTGCTTTGTGTTTTTCACTAGCAGGGCTTTTACAGACGACTAGACTAGTAGATTGGTGAAGTTGTCCCTCGGTGCTCCGCAAGGACAGTTTCACTCTAATGGTTTTGCAGTTAAAAATTATCCTGGGTAAAATATATTTCAGCCTGAGGGAGGCAACAGTTTTAGAGCTAGATTGCATACAGTAGATAAAGTTGTGTCAGTGTGGAGGCTGTCTGGCCTGTCATGAATCGGGCTGCAGGGTGGTATACTAAACAAGTAGATCAGCCTTTAAAATGATGCTTGGGGGAAGCCTTTGCTTTTGAGCAACATATTGAGCCCCTTCCCAGCTCAAGGCTTTACTCTGTAATCAAATCAAATTAAATTTTATAGAAGTAGAAAAAATCTTGCTAAAAAAAAGCAATGGTAAAAAATCATCACATTGTTGACTAATTTTCTGTTTTGTTTTCCCTGTTCGTCTTCTACAGACTCCGGCAGAGCAAGCTAAAGTTCGAATGCATTTGGTCCTTCAGGCTGCAGGTAAGAGGATGAATCTACTTCTTCTTTCTAATCCCTCTTAATCTTTTTGCTACAGGACCGTCTCACCAGTTGTGGTCTCTCACTCATTCAGGGACAGCCTTAAAAGACATCATGTGAGAACACTGTGTAGAGCAGTGCTGATTCACTTAGTTCCTAGGCAGAGATCGGACTCTCTAGCCATGCTAGCGGCATGGCTCTGGGGAAACTCTGATTCATAAACATACCCCTGTGATATCACCCGGGGCTATGCAGTATAGCAAGTATTTACTATGTATTTGTGGTAATGTATTTGCAAATACAGCACCACAAATTCTTGCTTTAATACTTTTTTATGATGAGTATTTGATCATGTGAGCACACCGATTAAGCTCCAACTATATTCATAATCAGTTGGTCCTTTTTTTATTTTTATTTATTTATTTATTTTTTCGAATTCATTTAGCTTTTTTTATGGCTTCATTTAAACAGCTGCCACAGGTTAGATTCCAAATCGAATCAAATCAATTTGATTCCAAACATTGGCCTTGTGTGCAAGGGACACAAGGCCAATGTTGCCTCTACCAGGGGACCCTAGATCCAAGTAATTTTAAAGGAGAAAAAAGTCAAATTCTGTGATTGCAGCTTCTTAAATGTAAACGCATTCTGGTTTTCTTACTCCTCTATGACAGTAAACGCATTTGAGGACGTCATCTGGGTCTTTAAGAAACACAATTTTTCAAGAACAAATCAAGAAAATAAGACAGAAAGACAGATCAGTCTCTTAAAATAATCATTGCAGCCTCAGTGGACATTTAGCGCACTGACCCTTGTTCCATTGATCTTTTTTGCACCATATGTTCAAATCCAATCTAATCCAATCGAAACTAATTGTAAAGCCACTTGAAAGACGATGTTTAAATGGATATAATAAAAAAAAAAATGAACCACTTATTTTAAGCTATATTTTGCAGCCCTACAATACAAACGTTGCTGCACTGAGCTTGGAATCAGTTTTGTACTTGTTTTCCCACATACAGACTCGCAGCGCACACCACCAAGAAACACACACACACACAGACAAATGCGCACACACTCTCCCGCTCACCACTCCGAGTGCTTTTGGGCCCATATTCACTGCAGCTTAATTTCAAACACTCCTCCCAGTACATAAGTCATAGATGTCACCATGCACACGGGTGTATATATTCCAGTGTGTATTCGAGGGGTAGAGTTGCGAGCCAGATGTGACAGGCAGAGATTGACTGTGGAGAAAGATGTCTTCATGTTTACAGTCATGCGCACACACACACACACACACACACACACACACACACACACACACACACACACACACACACACACACACACACACTGTACAGCCCGGCACTTCAGAACAGGGCTCTAATTTCACCACAGGAAATATATGAAAGAACCAGGCGTCTATACATCATCTATAAAGCACCCAGCAGCCGCACACTTACCTCACTTAAGATTTGTTCGGCTGTACTGTAGACCACAGAACAACGCTGCAACCCCCTGCTGTGATCTCACTGATTTGAACTCTGTGAGTCATATTTTACGTATTTCATCATGCTTTAAATTGATTGCGTAGTTTACATTTTGAGATTTTTTGGGGACAATGTTCCTCCGCTCAGTTATGTTGTCCATCACGTATCAGACTCGTGCTCCCTGCACTGCCACCCCAAGGCTGATGTTGCACTAATGGTGGTGAAGTGTCATAAAATAGAGCATGTGGCTTTGAGTGCAGTGGGCCCAGACTGATGCAGACGCAGGCCCAGGGCCAGACGTGGGACTAGAGGAGTGTGTTTTAATGCACTTGACATGTCTCTGGTTTTCTTCTCTTTGCTGGAGGCTTCCAAAAGAACAGGTTTATGGCTCAGTCTTTAGCAGGGAGCCCAGGCTGGCCTGGATCAGGCCTTCGGGTGCCCGTGATCATATCGTTCCTAACGATCTACAGTAAAATACAATCACTCGATAAAGCAGTTTATATTTGGTACTTGAACTGATTTATAATTTTATCTGAGCCTCGTTTTCTGCTGCTTTTCCTCCGTCATTGCCCTCACTAATTTGAATCATGTTTGTGTAATTACAAATATTATGGATAGTTCTTTTTTTCTCATAGGCCTCTGACCCTGCAGCTGCTAAGTTTCTCACTGCCAAATCTACTAAATTCATATCTCTTATTATTCTGCCCGTTTTCTCTTGTCCCTCTCCGTCTATCTGTCCGCTCGTTCTCCGTCTTACTGTCTTTGTTCCAGTGCTGTTAGCGGACAGAGGGAGATAGGGATGGAGAAGAGGGAGGGATGAAGGGCGAGAAGGAAGCAGCAGATGTTGGGAGGTTGTGTGAATGTTAATGTCCTGACGTAGCCGTGGAGCTTAAGCCTCCTCCTCCTTCCCTCCGTTCCTCTCTGAGCGCCCGCCAGGCTTTCTCTCTCGGGGTCTCCTGACATCCTTAAAGCCTGTGGCTCTCCACTCCTCTCCTCTTCTTTGCTCTCCTCCACCTCTTTCTCTCCCATCACCCTCCCCTCCCCACTCTCCCTCCTTTTGTCCGTCTATGGACTCTCTCTAGTCAGTAGAGAGCAGATCATCCCATGGCTAAAGCGGCTCAGGCCTTTGTGTTGGGGGGCTCTGTGGACCTGTAATGAGCCCCCTCGGCTGGCCCGCTGGCCTGCTTAGCGCTCACTGGGGGCTTTAAGAGAGAGAGGGAGAGAGAGAGCGAGAGACAGTGTATTTGTGTGCGTGTGTGTGTGTGTGTGTGTGTGTGTGTGTGTGTGTGTGTGTGTGCGTGTGTGTGCAGAGTGGGATGAGGAGGTGAGAGGAGGAGGGCAACACTGGCCCCCAATGAAAGAGCTGGATGGATATGTTTATGGGTCACTTCCTGCTTGGCCTACATATCAAACACACACACGAACACACACATATCACATGCGCGCACACACACACACACACACACACACACACACACACACACACACACACACTACACCCCATATTTCCAAGACAAATTCACTTGCTAATTCTATCAATAGCAAGATTATTTTTGCAATTTCATTGTGTGTAACTTTTATTTTTACGAAAGTCAAGAGAAAAAATAAAACAGGCTTTATGATTGTCATAATAAGCATTAAATACCATAAGATACATACATTTTAAATGGAAATATTAATCATTCATTCTGAAGTATCTGACTTTCAAAGATGGTTGTTACAGTCTGAGAATCATAGTTAAAATATATTATGTCTTGACTTTATTAAGTTTTACATTTTGTCCCTGCTCTGGGTGCCTAATCCCAGCCTGCATTGGCCAGATTACAGACAAATCTCTTGCACAGGTTGAGGATGTTAAGCCAGTTATAGTTGGACAGTATATACAGTATATAATAAGGTTATAATAGGATATAATAGGTTACGTCATAACTGGGGCGGGCAGTCTAGTGTATCTTGAATGTGTCCAAAATTTACTTTCCAAAATTCTTTTTCCAAACACGTAACAATGCATAGTGCAGTAGTCGCACACATTCAGAGACATTGAAGGTGCAATATTAAAACATGGTCCACACACTATAGCGCCCTTAGGTGCAATATATTAGCACATCTGCAAGTGATCTGTCGAGCTAAATTCCAAGTCTGATGAAGAGCATTTGCTCAAAACATCACTTGTAGGCATGCAAATAAATTGCACCTAGGGGAGCTACAGTGTGCAGACCTTTATTCATGTATTACAACCGTCACATAACTTCACTGGCTACTAGATCTGCTCTATGTGAACAAACTAGACACGATAGAGTAATTTAGCCAACTACATGGCGATGCTGATCGGATAAATTACTTTACGTGGCTGTTTCTTGGGTGATGTATCGTAGATACTGCAACAAGAGTTATGCAGCATGATAGCAGCGTGGCAGATGAGGAGCTTGTGCCAAAATAGAGAAATTTATAGGCCAAGGCCGAGCCTGTCTATAGTCAACAGTTCATTTTGCAATTGAGAAAAAGAATCACAATCTAAATTGTGAAATAGATTGTGATCTTGTTTTTTCAAGGTGTGGAACTTTCTTTGTTTGTCACTAGGGTGTGTTTTTTTGTTTTTCCATTCATTCATATACAGTATAATTCCCCACATACACACACAGAGCAACCACGACACCCCTACATATCTATTATACTCCTTTCTTTTCAGCCACTTGCTCCGTTTGCGGCTCTTTTCAGAGCGGTGTCCATTTCCACTCAAATGAGCATGAGTGCTGTGCACTACAGCGGGCCTCTCCTTATCCACACGTCAATGGGGAGTGTTTGCAGAACACCCACTAAGGACCTGAAGGGCCAGGGGTCATCAAAACCTCCGTCTTCTCCCTATTTGAACCTTTGACAGAAGCAAAACAAACAATCCTTAATATCTCATCAGAGGCTTGAACTTGGCAGGGGCTCGCTGGTCTGAATTAACTTTCTCTAATAGTTTGTCTAAGTTTGACACCTGGCTGGAGTTGGTGTAGAGACTTTCTGAGTTTGATGATATAACTATCTAACAACTCAGTGTTTGGTTTAAAGCTAAAGCTACTTGAAATTACAACACTTACTGCTGAAATTCGCAAAGTATCCTTTTGTGCGAAAATAGAGTAAGAAAGAAGTGCTTGTACAGAACAAGTGAAGGACTAAGTCAGATCAAATCAGTCTTTCACTTAAGGTGTAAAAATATGAATGAGTGAAGCAACTTATCCGACTAATATTCAGTAAATTAGAGACATTTGACTTAGATTATAAAGCCAGTTTCTTAAGAATCTTTGAATCTTCCCCTTTAACAAATCTAAATCCTATGGAATTAAAACAGATGTATAATTCGTTTTCCTGACAATAGTGACTTGTATTTAAGTTTTTATCTTTGTTCCAGATAATGGATTAATAGAATTTAGAAAGTCAACAAATATTGATGTAATACAAGCATCTCGCAGTTTCTAGAAAGTTGACAGGAGAGAAACTCGAGAATGAGGGTTGAATGTTACTCTTGCCAGAATTGATCAGACATGTTGCTGTTACCCGTAGAGTGTCACAGACCGCTGACCTACCAGGACGTCCAATTTAACCAAAATTTAAGAATCACCAGCCATGTGTTTGTGCCTTTCCTGCAGGTCTGTGATTGCTTGTGTCTGTAGGAGTGTTTCTGTCTTGTTTGTGTCTGTACGTTTTCTGTCTGTTTATATCAGCTCCTTGATCAAGTGACAGACATAAAGAGGCAAGAGGGGGGAACCAGCCGAGCTTAGCAGCACCATGCAATCACACTAATTCTCCCACAGTAAATATGGGGTATTAGGCTTCTCTGTCACAGCAGGGGTCCTGAATAAACACACACACACACACACCCTTTCTCCATGCTTCACTCCTCCGTCTTCCTTGTGCTTCCAGTACCCGCCGTCCCCTCCCTCCGCCCCAGCCCACCCCCTTAGGCCCTGACAGATGTGTGCTGAACAGACCACATACATGGAGGGTGTCACCTTACCCCCTCTGGAACTAAAGGGCTAATGCGCCACATTTAGGAGGCTGCCGCCCTTTGTTCTGCCAGGGTAAGAGGTGACGGGGATAGGGAGACTGGCCTAGCTCTTAACATGACCCGAGTCTCCTTCTTTATTTTCCATGTATTTTTTTCTCTCTATAAACTTGTTTTCCACCTTGTCCTTCTTTCAATTTTCTCCTAGCCACTTGTATACATTCATTGTCATTTCCCTAAGATTAAGCAGTCCTCTGTGGAATGCAGTGCAGGATTTGTTTGCCAGTGAATTACAGTTATCTCACATTATCCATCTTCATCATATTGCCATCACACTGGCCGTAGCACCACTTTTTGTGTGACGTGTCAAAAATGCCAGTCAGAGGTGATCTTTTTCTCAAAGGGGATTTCTCTGTAAAAACACAAGGGAATTACCCAGTAATAACTCCTAAGTACATGTTCTCTGTGCTAAATGTGTTATTGTAACAGCAGCAGCAACAGCACGCCACTTGACTGGGAGCAGTTTGAACTGAAACCGGGGCTTTTGCTGCCTTGAGAATGGGGGTATTTGATCCAAAAGATGGTAATATGCTTGATGACAGCATTATCTTTAAGAATATGATATTTAGTTTTGAGGTTCAAGGATTCTTGTTTTTTAAATTACTGCTGAATTTCTGATTTGACAGTAAAGATTCAGTAAGATCAGAAAGAGCACAAAAAAAAGAAAAAACTTGGAGTGAAACAGCTAATCATAACTCATGTAGTCTAATGATTAAAACAGGCTGGTCCGTAGAAAAGATTTGCTAATGTTTACCCTGCAGCACTTTTTAAACACTGGGTTAAAAAAGCCTCAACTCAACAAATCAGCAGAGATGCTTCCAGGTTAGCTGTGTTGTAGGGATTTAGTTTGATACTCTTTTTGTGTTTTCTTTTTCCTCTCTGTTGAAATGTTTGTTGGAAATATTCAAGCCAAAGACTAGAAAATGTAACAACATAGCTTATTTATAATATTCAAATAAACAAAACAATTGCACAACAGCAGAAATCCCCTTCGCATCAGTGCAGGAATGTGTCTTCTGTTGTCCTTCGGGAGGATAATGGCACAGGGGTGTCCTGTAATTTAGTCTCTGTAACCATTGATCAGCTGGATTTATGTGCCATTACCTCACTGTTCCAGTCAACAGTCGTAATTATGTCTCACAGAGAGAGAAGGAGAGAGAGAAAGAGCCGGGCCTTCAGTTACACGGGACCCAAATACCTGAATAAGCTTTTATCAAACAGCCCCTGCCGCTGCTCACTTAGCAGCAGATTGACACTGGTGGCAGACTGACTGACCTCCAGATGAGAGGGGTGGATGGATGGTTGGATGGATGGAAGGGTTTGTCGAGCTTGGTTAGAGAGCCATACCTCATAGTAAGAGACCTGTGCCTCGAGCAGTTGCTCTGACCCTCTCCAAAGAAGTGTTTACGCTTTAAAGATGCTTGTGAGTTTAAAGAAGGAATCTGTTTGAAAAGGGCTCCCTGCACCTACTAGTGGATTTTTTTTTATTTCAGTAAGAAATAAGCCTTCCAGTTCAAAGGTGTTTGTCAATCGCTGAGTGACCTAAAGACGGCATGGATCGAGTTTTATGTACAATTGATTTTTGGTTTGTTTTATGGGCATAATAAACGCTGGATCTGCTATGTCCTGGTTTTCTCTTTGCTATTGTAAGCTTGTGATTTCATCCTCCTCACCCTTCCAGTGGTGTAGTTGCAGAAGATTTCACTGGGACTATTTTGCAAATTTGGCATTGGAATTAGTCAATTACTGGCCTATACACTATTTACACACAACTATTTAGATTTTGTAAAAAATGTGAACAGTAGTTGGTTTTCTTAGTCCTCAATCTTCAGGTTTCAAAACATTTCTGGTAATTGTCATGCACATATTTCATGATATTGTGTAATTTTCTGAGCAGTAATCTGTTCAGTCGGAATATAATCAACTGAAAAATGTATTAAAAAATTATATATGAGGCATTGTATTAAAATAAGGAAATGAATAAAGCTGTAACAATTTCTTGCTTATATTGCAAAAATTATATGTCTGCTATGTTGATAATCTGGTGACCTTTAATGTCATTTTGCAGCAATAATGTAAAACTCTCAGGCTCCAGTGTCTCACATGTGGGAATTTGCTGCTTTTCTCATTTGCTTTTATTGGAAACTGAATATGTTTGCATTTTTCAACTGATGGTTGGACAAAACAGGACAAAACAAGATGTCTCCTTGGACTTAACAATGAATTGATTTGTTGAGAAAAGAATCATTACTCGCAGCCCTAAAAGCAATTAATATATTTGATGCATGAGTAGGTGTTTTATTTGGTCGCTGGATTCCATGTTTATCACATTTTGTTGTCAGTTATTCTTATTTCAATAATAGTCGTCTTTTTCCTGAGATTGAAGGTCTCGGGTGTAAAAAAAGTACTTGTCAAATTAGTGTACAACTTTCCTTTCCTTCCTTTAGTTAACAATATATACTGTACTAGAGAGAGCCGCTGAGAAGAAATTCTCTGATTCTGCGTCTGAGTTGTGTGTATGTGTGTGAGAAGGAGAGAGGGAGATTGAGATGGCTTTGTTTTTCTTCTGTGGGCAGATTTCAAACAGCATCTGGCAAGCCCTTGAAAAAGACCATTATGAGTATGTTCAAATCCAAACTGAATCATTTTTGCACCATCCTTTCTCCTTCTTCTCTCCTCCTTGTTGTCAGACACATGGTGATATCTTTCCCCCCCTCCCTCCCTGCCTCCTTCTCTCTCTCTCTCTCTCTCTCTCTCTCTCTCTCTCTCTCTCTCTCTCTCTCTCTCTCTCTCTCTGTCTCTCTCCCCCTTCCCCTCAACATGTAGACATTTCCATAACAGAAAAAGAATATTTTTAATTTGCTGCTTTCCATAATTTTGCAACATATGGTATAAACGATTTTGATGCAAATGTATGTGCTAATTATTTGCAGACGAGCCTTAAACAGGCCAGCAATTGAAGTGGAATGAAAGCAAATTTGCAGTCACCTTAAATTTTGCTAACCATTTACTGTTAAGTAAACTTTGCTAAGTAATTTAATTACCTTGGACCGTTGGCAGGCGCTCAGGGCCATTTTTTTGGTTGGGTGTGGAGGGGGAGGCTGAATGCAAAGAATGCAGAAAGAGCGAGAGAGGGAGACGAGAAGAAAAGAGTAAAGACTGTATACTGCTAACGACAGTATTATTGAATTCTCACCATGTGGCAGGTATTGCTGGAAAATTTTTTTGTTGTCTGGGCACCTTTTGTGAGGGAAAGGCGAGGAAGAGATAAAAATCTTTTTACAAGGTGTCTTGTGACATCATTTGGTTTTTAGGATCTCTTTAGGTTTGTGTGTTTGTGCATGTGTCTACAAGGGCTGAATGGATGTAGCTATCTGATTGGCTCTGGAATAGACATAAATGGATTGCATTTAGGTGTAGACCTGTACATTCCTGCCGTTGCTGCCCTCAGACACACATTTTTCATGTTAAGGCCAGGGCTACACAACAATGCTAATCTGATAGGAGCTATCCAATTATAAAATGGTTATTGATGCATCTTGAAAAAAAAATGTTTCTTTAATTTATCTTTTCTAACTGTGTTAAAATAAATACATTCACTTCTATTTCTTTTGCTCATGCTCAACCATCCCATTATAGTCCAATTTAGAGTAAAATACCAACGAGGATATCCTCACCAGCCCCACCCTTTCGTCCATTTATGGTTGCATAATGTCCCAAAAAACCAATACGGCGACAGCCAAAATGCCAAACTCAAGGTTTGAAAAATTAACTCTTGTACAATGCATCCAATGGTAACATTTATTTCTTACAAATCTCTTTACAAATAAATAAATAAATGGAGATCTATGTGCGGTGATGGACGGGAGGCTTGAGTGGGATGTTTCCCTGCCTTTCACCCAGTGCATGCTGGGAAAAGCACCAGCCCCCCTTTGACCCTGAATAAGAATAAGCAGGTATAGAAAATGGATGGATGAATGATCAGCGTTCCTGTCATAGATGGGCCAGGATGGGTTGCTGCAGCAACCTTGGCCTTCGTACACTATTCACACTGGCTTCTTCTGATGGCTCTTTAGGTGATTGAATTGATTGGTTGTATTACTTTAAAGGGCAGCAGCAACTCCAAGCCTTGTTTGATGTCACTTGGTCTACAAATGAAATATTTCCTAATGATGGACCTTGGCACAAAATGATACTGTATTTAGTGTTTTTGTGCTTTTTTTGATTTGATCATTGTCCTAGTATGGTAATCATTTTTAGACTTTTTTAAATTAAGCTAAAGTCCTTGGTTAAAATTACTTAACGTCCCGATACCTTAATGTGCAGCTCAGCTGTTATGCTGCGGGATTGAGTCTCAGGGGATGGCAAATGTAAATGCAGGCAAATGGGATGAATGATGTGGCAACAACACCTGTGATTGCTTGCAGTGCTTTATGTGACAAATGGTGGAATGCTTGATTTAATAGTACAGTGGGTGGAGGGGAACCGTCGCTCAGCCGTTAGTAGGAAATTGTACAGTTGATGGTTCGATTCCCAGCTCCTCATAACATGAGAATGAATGTAAAGAAATAATGTTAACGTATGCACAGATGCAACACAATACATAACAATGAGTCCTACTGCTGTTTTTACGCTTTTCCACTGATAAACATTTGGCAGCAGTAACATGAGAAGAAGTAAAGCAATGCACCGACAAAGGCGGTAAGGAAAAAGACTGCTACCTTGTAAACAAGTATGTAAACCATGCAGGATTTAGAATTTCTAAAATCTGCTTTGCAAATGATTTGTGAAGAGGGGAATACATTCAGCGTGTTTGTGAGACGTCAAGGATACAGTACACACCATGTCTTTACTGAATGTAAACATAACCTTTATTTGTTTATAGAAAACCTCCCCAGCATACCTTTTCAAATGCTAACTGAATGGAGTTGACGTAATTTGACGCTGAAACCTGGTGGATGATGACATGGATGATGTAGACATTGGGTTGATGGCAAGAATCTTTTTATAAGGTCATGTATTGCATAGTCATTCTCTTGTTTCCTTTACGCTTCCTTGTCACTCAAATACTTAAAACAGCTGTCAACCATCTGAACGATAAAATACAAAACATCTTGTTTTGGCATCCAAGTTGCCCCCTCATTCCAACATGACGCACATGAACACATCAAAGTCCCAAGAATGATTTCCCTCCCTGCGAAATGTGACCATTTGATGAGCACCTGAACGCAACATAACTTTGGTTTATAAATGATTACATGTAACAACTCTGATATTGTGGACAAAAGTGTAACATTATGCATTTAAATGCTTAATTTAACTGGTCTATTTACATCAGTGTAGGATGCTGTTATGGTGTTAACACATAGAGAAAGGCTGGAACCCCATGCAGGTCTGTAGCCTGCCTGCTGGACTGCATCAACTAGCTGGGAACACACTGGGTAGCTTCTTGAAGCTTTACATGATCCAAAAAAAATCTGACTTTGCCGTTGCTTTTTTCATCTTTATCAGCTTCTGTGGACTGTATGTATTCTATCTTTCTGTTGCTATCAGGGCTTTAGCTGCTTCTATAACAAGCTCACCCACTGATTTCAATTAGAAATGTAACTGTAACAGAAGTTTTTATGTCCAAGGCTGTCTCTTCCTATCATTTATAACTGTCACTTCAAAGGAACTGATACTTCTCTCAAAGTTTTTTCTCATCAATTTGACCTCCTCTAATCGTAAAGTAGAAAAAAAGCTTCTCTCCTTTCACACCAGCGAGGCTGCACACACACACACACACACACACACACACATACACATACACATACACACACACACACACACAAGAAGGCGAGGGCTTGGATGGAATTGAAGTAATAAAAACCTCTTTGTTTTAGTTTGTATTGGACCATTCATCATCACTTTATTTAATACGAGGCTGTAATTGTGCCATCCCCAACCATCACTAATGGCCGTGTTCGTCTGTGTTTGCTTTGTTGATGGAAATGAATGAAATTAGGATAAACAACCGCAGAGTCGCGTGTAATCAAGCCCTGATTAATGTACCAGCGTTTCAGCGCCGTTTCTCATTCCACAACACCTGATATCTTTCCCATAAACAAATTCTGTTTGTCTAAATGAAGAAATTAAATGACGCATTTGATGAGTTTATGATTGACCCGGTCCGGCTCATGGCTCATTATTCTCTGTCTGTTGAGGCCAAGAGGTATGTGACTAATGCTCTGTCACTTCCCACACGAGGATTTATCACCACCACTGATTAATGGCAGCCAAACAGCATTTTAATAATTTTATGATTGTGGTTCCTGGCAGTCACAGAGAGAGATCGAGAGAGAGAGAGAAGAGAGAGAGAAAGGAAGATAGAGGGAAGCAGGAGGGAGGAAAGGAGGGAGGGGTGGGGGCTGTTTAGAGGGAGAGGGCCCAAAGAGAGAGAGAAAGCGACAGAAAGTGTTCATCCTAGATTAAATGTTTTATGCCATTGCAGGCTGTGCAGACGGGAGGCATGATTATGCGCTGTATGAACATCCCCATGAATCTTCCTCACGCACTTGAAAAGTATTTCATACACATGTTTAATGAATTTCACCCACCTCATTATTACATTTACTTTTTCTGCTGGAAAGCAACAAATTGGCAACAAATCTGTGTAAAATACCTCAACAGTGAGCGATTGCTTCCCCCCAGGGGGTGAAATGTGGAGGTGGATCAGGGAATGGGGCTGATTTACAGGTTGGGAAAAGGGAACAGGTTAAAACGTTGGCACGGCAGGTGGAGATTATGATATAGCTCGTAGATTTTATGGCGCAGGTTGATATCTTACAGCAGATACTGATAAAATAACGTGAGAGGATCTTATGGGCTGAAGCAATGAGAAGATTGTCCTGACTCCACACCAGTTTAATCATAAGCTTAACTCAAACATTAGCTGTTCTGTGCTTCGTCACTTGCTTGTACCTCTCCTGGTAGATTCTCTGACATGGCTTCAGACTACATTTCATTGTGACCAGTATCTCTTCAATATGGCAACAACAACTCTTGATTGAACCCAGTAATTTGCTGCTTACTATATAAAGATTGATTGATGAAGACAGTTTAACAGAAATAAGGTGCAGCAGTTACCGTTTTCATATCTACACTGTCAAAGTGTTTTTCAGATGAAGGTTGATTTTAGATCATTTGCATATTTATTTACTTATTCTTCATTTAAGGGGTAAAACTCATTACAGTCCTAAAAGACATGGTTGTTTTTGCAGTAACAGAAAACATGGCTCTGTCTTTGTTTTGTTAAAGATACCAAAATGTTGCTTTTCTTTCCTTTTTTTGGTCATTCTGAGGACCTTTTTGGACAAAAGATAATGATGGTAAAACAAAGTAAATTTTGTTTTAGTGGCGCACTGCCAGACTAAAGAGTAGCTTTCCTCAGGCTGTGAGACTGCTAGCACTCTACCATAAAACGTACTGTTTTAGTAATACATAAAGAGCCAATCTTCTCGCTGTTGATCTCTTCTGCTTATGTAGATGTGTAGGTATCAGTATTGAATTCAGACTTTTTCATAACCAGTTAAGTTCTTGTATTACCTTTACTTTAGTTTGTATTTATATTAATTATAAACTACTTGTTATAAACATATACCAATATGCTAACATTTTGAACAAATAGATTTGGCAGCCAAACTGCATCACACATATTTGCAATGTTTCTGACATTGTGTTACTAATCATTTTGCCAGAAAAAATAAAGAAGGGGAAAATAACATTAAATATCAGCGAGCCAGTCCACAGTCCACCGTGTGCAACAGGACTGTGTGTTTAAATGAGATTAGAGACCCAACAAAATCGTCTGATAAAAACGTTTGTGAATTGTTTGTGGAGGCTCTTTTTTGTAAGTGGGAGTTTGGGCTCGTGCCTGATTCCCATCACGAGTGCAGCACATTCAGCCTACAGTTTGTGTTAACATTCGTATAAGTCTGAGTCTTGGTGCAAGATGTTACGGAGGCAAGTATGTAAACTTGATTGCTAGAGCAACTTTCAAAGCCAGAGTTACAAGGTGCTTCACAGGTACAAAAGAGTACATCCAAATATAAAAACCTTACAATTTCAGATGTATACATTTGTGTTTGTGCTCCAATTTTAGCTTATTTTACTTCATATTTTATTTCTTAAGCACTTTGTTTTACATGTTTTGACATTTATTTTTCATGACCATGTCTCTTACATTAAAAAACAGCTCAGGATAGAACATTAGCTATTTGTAACACTAAAAATTAAGCATTTGGTCAACAGGCACCTGACACCTATATGTACCAGCCTGCTTTCAAATTGGTTCTTTTTTTTGTGTCTATACTTGGGAAATGAAAAGATAGTTGTTATAATTTCAAATAAGGTAGTCTACAGAATTATGCATTGATTATGTGAAGGCAACCATCTGGCTAACATTGGCAAACCGACTGTAGTGTCACACACGAAAATACACACTGACCCACCAGATTTTGGGGCTGAAACTCAGCTACAACCAGACACTTGTTTTTCTGCTTTTGGATCTGGATACAAAATTAAATGTTAATGGAAGCCAAACAGCCCCAATGTCCTGGACTGGAATAATGTATTATTAACATATTACTTATTCCAGATCTGGAATTAATTTAGTGTCAGCAGACTTTTAACCCCCTGATTATTTAAGCGTTAGTTACATATTATGACCTTCTTTTGTAAGATTGATGCATGTGTTACATTTGTGTTTATTCTCCTGGGGCTGAAGACTTAAATTGTACATGCTAAGGCACATGTTGTACTGACTCCAATGGGTTTGAACAGCATGTGTTTGATTGTTGCCACACCAGCAACCTTTCAAAGTGAATGTTAGTTTGAATTAGATTAGTGTGGGTCATTTTTCCTCCTAACTCAGAGACACAGGAATAAACGCAGCACGGCTGATAAACATTTAGACACCTGTCGTCTCCAATCTCACGTTCCCAGCCTCAGGAACAGATGGAAGTCATGAGTAGTTTCAAACTTCTAATGGAGTCCTAATTTTGTACAGATTGCGCTGTTACCCTGCCCTAACTAACACACACACACACACACACACACACACACACACACACACACACACACACACACACACACACACACACACACACACACACACACTCAGCTCATTATTTCTCTGTTCTCTCTCCTGTTACATGCTTCCGTCTACTCCATCTCCCACCCTCAATCTCTTGCTTTGTTACTCAGTCTATAGATTTATAGAATAGTTGAATCCAGGCTATAGGCAGAAGTAAGTAAGCAGCCATAACTGCAATGGCATCTCACTAGTAAACCTGATCATTAACTCTGTGATGTCTATAAAGGACTTTACATTATGATAGTTCATTTTAATGATCAATATATCCAAGGATACTTAACATCCTGTATGATGAAAATGTTACCTTAACTTGAAATTATAACCTTTATGCTGTAAGGACAAAGGTTATAAGTTAATGGCCTTACACTTTTAAACAAAATTGACTCAATTTTAAGAAAGCCACCATGATGACAATACTAATCTATGTGATGTTACATGTAGAAAACAAATAAGAGAAAGAAAGGTTATTTTTTTGCATGGGCCAGTGTGCATGTTCAACAAAAAGAAACTTAAACTTTCGAAATGCTGACGTTCTTCTTACCAAGTCCTTCCTGTCTGTACGTCATAGTGCTACATGCATTTCACCTCATTAGGCCAGTTATCCAGTAGTATCCTCTGCCAGCCCAGTCTCATTTCCACATTGTCAAATATCAACGGGTTGCATCCACTGACGTGCATTTTCTTTTCAAAACAAAAGCCTGAAGATGCTTGAACAGCTGCTTGATATTCGACATTGATATTGCAAATATTGCGATATTTGATCATATATATTAGATATATTATATATCTAATATTGGCCCAAGCCCAGCGACAACTCTCATGAAATTAATGTAACTGTAATTAATTTCCATTAAATCCTCACTTTTACACTGCCATATGTGGACAACAGGCCGTCCAGAGACCATTAGGGACTGTAACCCCTACTGGATGCCACTGAACATTCGCAAGCTTGGTCTGTTTCCTGGCATGTGTTTCAAATTTGCCTCTGTGCCGGCGACTACTGTGGCCAGAGGCATAATGTTTTTCGGCTTGTCTGTCTGTCCGTCCCTCCTGCTATCTGTCTGTCCGTCCGTCCGCCCATCCATCCGTCTCATTACGAATGCCTTGTGGGAATTTCTTCAAATTTGGTACATATGTTCACTTGGACTCAAGAATGAACTAGATTTTGATGGCCAAAGGTTGAAGGTCAGTGTCATGGTCAATGTAGCCTTGTGGCGCCCTGTTCTCCTGAATGCAATATCTCAGAAACACATTTAGGTATTTTTTTTACATATTAGGTACAGAGGTGCACTATGACTGAATGATGAACTGATTAGAATTTGGTGGCCAGAGGTCAAAGATTAAGGTCACTGTGACCTCATGGCATCCCATTTTTGTGAACATCATATCTCAAGAACGCATGGAGGGAATTTCTTTAAATTGGGTACAAATGTTCACCGTGACTGTAGAATTTGGTGGCCAGAAGTCAGATGTCACTGTGAACTACAGAACACATTTTTGGCCATAATTCAAGAATTCATACGATAATTACAATCATATTTTACTCAGACGTCTAATAGGATAAAATTATGAAGTTATGATATTTTATATCCAAAAGGTCAGAGGTTAAATGCACTGTGACAGCCCATTTAACACCATGACTCAGGAACAGCAACTTGACTGATGCGCCAAGGCATTCAAATGTGAGGTGATAGTTCTAGTTTACAAATCGTGGTTTATATCCAACATCAATATAAATCATATATATGCAGACTGCACATGGTGAAGGAACAATAACTTTTTCATTATAACCATTTTGTGACTAAATAACTTCTACATCCACACGCCTCAGTTTGACTCAACAACATATGTAATTGAGGTGTCACTAAGAAAAAACAATACATAAATTAGCTGGCAAATGTATCTCTATTGGCTGTGATTCCATGTGGTCACTTCTTTCCAACACAAACTGTGTTCTTAGCACTTATGTCCCCTGTCTCCAGACGTCTTTCCTCCCTCACACCATCCTTCTGTGTCTTATTCATTCAGTCTTGGCATCCACACTCAGACATAACAACTTAAACTCTGTGCGGCACAGGGGGGCTGACGACAGAGACATCCACCCTTTCTCATTCAACAGGGCGGCTCTGTCACATTATTTACAGTAGGCCACACGCACACATGCACACACACATTTACACCCCTCCAAATTGTTCATTTGTCCAAGATGCCGCACCCAACACTTTGTCCTTTCTTCCTCTCTCCCTCTGCAGCCCAAACCTCATGGTTCCAACAGAGGAGTGAAGAGAAATAAACAGTTGATTAATCCTCCATTGGCCCAGTCTTGCATATTTATGCCTAATTAGTAAAACGGGCAATAAGGGGCCCCTGGGTACCGGTCTCCGCCCAGCCAGGGCCCCATCTTCCAGACCAGAACTCCAGCCGTGTGTTTAAGGAGAAATAAATATCAGAAAGTACAGTGCTCCTCTTTCATCTCCTCTTGCTGAGAAGAGGGAATTGCTGTGGGAGAATTAATGTTCATTTAATTTCCCTTCTTTCTTCTGCTCATATGTTTGCATTCTTCAGGTATTTCTTGTCTCTCCATGTTTCTCTCACTCCTGCTCTCTCTCTCATATATACACACTGAACAGGGCCTTTTTTCATAGCTACTACATCTGCAGGACACATGTTCAGTAGACTTACATTTGTGCACACCATGAATTAGAGTGTGTTAACTTAAAAGAAAGATGTCCAGGCCAGTATCTGCGGATGGTGAAAGTATGTTTTTCTGATGTCTTGAACATTATTCCTTGCTAATACGTCTCCCTCAGTTTGATTTATGTCTTTTTAGAGCCAGTGGACAAAGCCAGAGCCAATCCAAGCTGCAAGCTCCAGCGCAGAGATTGATGCGATCAGCTCTGCTCATACTCAGAATAAAGCTATCTTGATCTTCGTCTCTGTGGACACGTTTCAGCGGCTCCACAAGTGGCCTAGTAGTAATGGCGACAGTCGCATACCTGAAAGGTCACAGAGGCCATTGATTGTCTGTTGAACTTTGGGTTGAGCCTGTAAAGTCTTCAAAATGCCAAGGAAGGGAGTTCATGTTTATTAAATTGATAGTGAGCAATTCATCTCATACAGTGTTTTGGTTTAGAATGCCTTTATCAAGTACAGTGTTTTCTATTGAATGGCTATAACATTGTTCTGATATTTGAGTTGTGCGGTCCGCCTGTCACACATTCAGATTTGTTTGAAGTGGGGTTGAGACTTACGAGACATGAGGTATAAGTGTGTTACAGAGAGTAGATGGTAGCTGGCAAGACTCAAGTTTGGATAAGCAGACAGGAGAACCGATCTAGAGAGGCTCTGAAGTTTATTGCTGTTTAGGGGGTCAGAAGCAAAAGGTATTTTAACCATCTAAAAAGATAATATTACTGTCCATATTTAGAATATTGTTCACCGTCTTTCCTTGCAGTCATACAGGCCAAGCTGATGGGGAAGCCATTATATCCATCTACGCTCTGCTCAAAGCCACCACACACTGTGAATTTACCTCGTCGAATGCTGTATTAACTGGTTAACCACTGCCTTGATCGGTTAGATGTGTTACTGTGTGACTTTAGTGTTTTAACACTCAAGTACATACCTTTTAAAACACCAAAGTCCCACAATAAAGCCAACAACCTAGCCTGCAACTCCTGTGTTCAGCGAGATAAAATTACAGTTGCCTTAAAACATTCAAATCAGGGTGGCAGTGGAATTTTTGTTGCCAAAAGTAATGCTTTCCCGACTGAGTGTGGCTTGTGTGGTTACTGACTAAAACTAATACAGTTTAATTAAACAGTTCTGCGATAAACACAACTTTGTGAAGGTTGTAATGTTCAGTTTTACTTGAGGCTGTTGTAGAGAGGTGTACAAAGGATACTGCGTGGGGTACTGTTGAATTTCTGTGCATATTACTTCATATTATGTTGCCCGACCCATTTATATCAGTGAGGCTGACTAAATCAGGGGTTCTCAGCTTTTCTGAGTCGCAACACTGAGAAAGATGTTGGCGTTCCCAGCCTGCCCCCCCTTCCCCCAGCATATGACTTTCTGGACTTTTAACTCACAATATCTCAGGGGAAAAAAAGAGGGTTTTTGTGTGCGTGTGTCCATCAGAACACTTGAACTTTTTCACTCTCCCCAAACACACAACTAAATCTATTTTGAGGCAAGTTATATCACCAGTGCTGATAATGTAATGTAAAAGCTATTCCCCATGTCACCTGGTGATCACTGGAAATGAACTCCGACCCCCAGGTTGAGAACCAATGAATTAATTAACAGAAACACCTCTCTTTATAATGCAGAGAGATGTTTCTGCAACAACACCAAAAACCTCCACAATTATCAATTGAGTTAAATCAATACCTCTAAAACAGTTCATCTTAAGCAGGAGGCAAGATTTATTGTCGGACTGTAGTTTTAAACGGCATTAATTTTGATTAGGTGTACTTAAAGAACTGGTAAGTGTGCGTATGTCGTGTATGAAGCAGTTAATCTGCGGTAAACATAAATATAGATGCACTCATCTCTGACCTCACCTCAGATCGCTCAGTAACTTCAATCTGATCACAGATCTAACCACACTGGGATTAGTCAAGCTGCTGTAGTAAATTAGATGTGTAATCTTATTTCTAATAGTGGCAAACCTTTTAATCCCTCATTCTGCCCGGTTTTTACAGAGCCAGACGTGACCTTTGACATTGAGTTGATAGAGTTTATGTACTTACAAAAGCTTATGGGAGACTTGATTACTTCTGCTGGGACCGGTTCACCAACGAATGAGTCGTGACGGAGAAGGATGGACACACAAGGGGGATCCTCAGTTTTGACAAAATCTACAGTGTGTTTGACAAGTGGTAGAGGTGAGGGGGTGAGCTTGTGTGTGTGTGTGTGTGTGTGTGTGTGTGTGTGTGTGTGTGTGTGTGTGTGTGTGTGTGTGTGTGTGTGTGTGTGTGTGTGTGTGTGTGTGTGTGTGTGTGTGTGCGTGCGTGCGTGCGTGCGTGTGTGTGTGTGTATGTATGTATGTGTGTTTGTGCACGTGTGTGTGTGTATGTATGTATGTATGTGTGTTTGTGCGCGTGTGTGTGTGTGTTGGAGGTGTCTCCAGATCAGGACTAATCTATGGGATCAGCCGTAGTGAATAGGCTAGTCGTTATTCTGAATTGGCCAGGATGTGTCGTTATATGATAGAGAACGAGGGTTTAAATCCCTCAGCCGGCATTGTTGGGCCTTCTATACAAGCTGGCTTTTCTCCTCACACACACACACACACACACACGCACACGTGCACGCACACACACACAAACACACCAGTATGAGAGCAAGGATGAGCATTCATGATAAATGTATAATCCCCACACACACACACACACACACACACACACACACACACCATTAAACCCAGTGGATTACAGTTTCGGGAATTACGGCAGGGATTTCTGTTGTCTCTCTTTCTGTCTTGCTCTTTCCTCTCCTCCTCTGCTTTCACTGCCCTCGCTTGTCAACAGCCCCACTTGGCCTGGGCTGCCAATCCAAAGCTTTGATGAGGCTGTGTCAGCTATTTGTTTGGCCGAGCACAAACGGATCTTTGAATAGAAAGAGTGAGAGGGAGAGAGAGAGAAAGAAGAAGCTGAAGGAGAGGGAGAATGGCCATCCTGTCATGCGATTATATTGAGAAATAATCTGCCACCTTCTTCCTCCTCTCCTACTTCTTTCTGTTGTCTCTCTCACAGGTCTCTGCCTCTCTCTCTCTCTCCATTCTTAACTCCGTCTTTCGCCCTTTATCTCTTAAACACAGCCTGTGCCAGTGTCGGCTTGCAGCTGATTACCGGTGTAATCACTCACGTTTTTGATGATCTGATAGGAGAAAAGGCCTACAAATCATCTTACCACCCCCCTCCCTGAATCCCCTGAACTCCCTCTCTCCCGAAGACGGTGGCCAACATAACTACTTTATTTTTGTCCTCAATATTTTCTTTCTTAAACAGTAGGCCAGAAAATTCCCTCAGAAAAGCCCAGTTAAAACAATGCCTGGGTAAGCCCATTCTGCCAATATCCACTGCTTATTTCAGTGTAATGTAAGCCCTGGATTTGCCAGTGTAAGTAGATTGGGGCACAATGTAAGTACAAGTGGAGTTGATGTAGCTAACTTTGTACTACATGGTAGCTTGCTGTGTCTTAGTGAGGGCTGTTTCCGCCTTTGTCACAACTTGAGTTTTTAGAGCTTTTCGGTAACCAACAACTGGCTGCAGCTGCGAGTGTTATGTACCTGCAGGTTGTTTTGTTTACCGGTGATTGTGTTTGTGCCTCCGATTACTGTGTTTCGATGCTGAGAGCAAAGAAAACCTGAGAACAGTTCTTGTAAGTGAAATCCATAAAAGGTTTTGAGAACTTCCATCATTTTATTCAAGTGAAATCACATTATCAAGTTATCTTAAAATTTGGTTCAGATTTCACTTCCCATTTGTGATCTACTGAGGTGCAGCAGGCATTTACACTACATTTGATAGGTGCATTTTCATTTGGCATTGGCCAGAATCACTTTGCAGCTGATCTTATATCATATTCTGGTTTTTCTTTCAGAATGTGGCTCTCGTCTCGATCCTCATCGTCTCCTCGTAGTTTGCTTGTTTGTCCAGCCTCCTGTGTGATAGTCACAGTGGATTGTCAGCAGATGTCTCAATAGTGGCACAAAAACTGAGCCTAACTGAGCTGTCTCCATGCTTTTTCTGGTTTCAATGTGACCTGAACGTTTCTCCATCAGTGTCCTAGAATACTTTGGATGTGACTGATAAACTCTCACACCTCCCTCAGTATCTAAACACTTGAGCAAGGCATTCAACCTCTAAGTTGTTCAGTGGCCAGTAATGTCAGACAGTTGTTCTGTTTTGCCCTCAGGTGTGAGAGCTCATGAATAGACTTTTTCAAACAGAAGTTGCCTAAATAATGACTGAAGACAGCCTCTCCTTATTACATCACAAGATCACTGTTTCCCTCCAGTATTTATAGTAGTAGTATTCAGATTAATGTGTATACATGAATCAAATGTTGTTTAACGTGATTTAAATGAAAGCTGTAGTAGAGATACAAACAACATCAGTACATGGCAAATTCACTTAATTGTTTTTATTGAGTTAATATAGAGAAAAAAGACTGCACGTAAACATAATCACTGCGATGAAAAGCACAACCATTTTTGTGTGCGAGTGTGTGTGTGTGTGTGTGTGTGTGTGTGTGTGTGTGTGTGTGTTGCAGCTTGGGAACTGTTAATTACACATGAAGGGGTCCCCTAGCAGCAGACTGGGAGCCCTAAGGGGCCCATGTTGGGGCTGGTGGGACGGGGGTGGGACAGATTACGGCGGTCTCGGGGCACCAATAGATGGCCATAGGAACCAGCAGGGGCCCCTTTCTTTTATTCATTCCCCCAGTGGACCCCTCCACAGGTCCTGGACATGGGGCCCACTCACATTGAGACACGACTGCATTATAAAACGGTTATTTTTGTGTTGAACATTTTGTTAAATAATTGCTAATAACAGAGCAGGTGAAACACATAACATTAAGGATTTCAAAGTGTTTGAGCGAGTGGATGTTTACTGGTGAGGCTCACGTTGGTCAGTCGGCAGATATGATTTTGTGTTACCATAAAAAATCGTGTGTGTGTGCATCATATAAGTGCTGTGACATACTACTGTATCGTATTAATGAGGTGTGTGTGTCTAGGGGTGATAATCCCGTCTCCCGTCTGCAGAGCCCCAGTGAAACCTTGCTAAGCCACTTCATTCACTTTGATCCGGTTTTGGGGAACAGTTTAATTTCCCATAATGCCGTTGATCAATGATTTCCTTTCAGTGCTGATGTAATTAGGGGTTTTAAGCCAGTTTTGTGCTCTTATCTGACTCTGTTTTTTAAGGGGGGCTGAAATGTATTATTTCGGAAAAATCAATGTCAGCTCACACAGAGAATAACATGAGCATATGAGCACACACAGGGATGTGTTTTGTAGTAGTAGTATTAACATTACTTTGGCTTTTTTTCCTATTCTTTTGCAGTTGCTGCAGTTTAGATAACTGTGGAAATTAACAGACACAACAATTAAGGACTTCCCCAAAAACAGCTCTTATGCATAATTCATCAAATTAATCTATAGATCTGGTTTTATCCCATTGAGAAAGGGTTGTTTTGTTAATTAACTTGATTAAGTGGTAAGCTTGAGCAGGGTGGCCTGATTGCAAATGGTCAAATGATTAAAACAAGCCATTGTTGGTGTCCACACTGATGTTCAAGTGCTTTTAGCTCCTCTGTACAAACGAGTTAAACCTTTAAACTTATAATCACATTTCAGACCCTCTCAGCAGGGGTGGGAAACTCACGAGTCGACTGAGATTCAGAGGCTCCAATGTGATTATTAAATGGCTGTTGACGCATCTTGATGCATCAAATCTTTTATTTCTATACATGATTGATTTTTTTCTCACTGTGTGACAACGTGTTAGTCTTAATCGTAGTGTATTTGTTATGATCCATAATGAATTTACTTCTGTTACCTCAAAATAGCCTATCTTAGATCATGAACAAGATGCACATGTATTTTTTCCACTACATTTCATCATATAGCTGGCTGGAATTTGGATATCGTCGTGTCTTTTCTGGTCTTAAAGGCTGCAATACAGTAACGTGATGTCATTTCCTGAACTGTACTTGATCTAATACCTGCCGTTTTCCACTAAGTCATTATGTCCACATTACTGATGATTATTGATCTGATGAGTAATCTCATTGTGTTAATAATTTGTTAATGATAAGTACCAATAGTCTTCCATACAATATTGTTGCAGTATCAGTACAGAAGTATATGGTAAAAAATATCAGGATATTTTAGTCCGAGCATTTATGAAGTAATATATATATATTGATGTATAGATGTGTTTTGCTTTATAGCCTCAAAATATTGCAGTATAATTTTATGGCCATAATTTGGCTTTTCAAAGTTTCAGGAACAGTTGCTCTTTTTTTACGACCAACAGTCCAAAATCAAAATCAATTCAGTTTAGTGATTACTGAGTATTGTATTTTTTGTTTATAAAAAATAGAAGATGCACATGTTTTTTTTCCATAACATTTCATCATATAGCTGGCTCAGCCCTAAGAAATGTACAGCCTGGTCTTTGTTACAGGCCATCGTAGTGTTGAGAATTGGGTTTCAAATATCCGATATCCAGCTATCGACTTTTCTGCAATGAAACATCATCTTTCACAACCACAGCTTGTTAATTCTGCCTCTAGTCGTCTCTCAATTAAAAAGAATAAAAACAAATGAAGTAGTTTGGTGAGGTGAGGTAGTGTGGAATTATGGGAGTGGTTGTCTTCATTGTTAAGAAAGCTCCCATTGCAGATAAAAATCAGGCACAAATGTTCCCAGGCGATCTAATATATCATGATTTAAATCCACGTTACATTTAGTCACATTCGTCTCTTCGACTCTGACGTTTCTTCTGATGTTCACCAAGACAGGTGAACCAATGACACTTCTGGATTTGAAAGTTTTTGAACATTTGGGATGATGTTAGCAAAAACCTAGCAAAACATATAGTAGATGTCTAGTTGTTGTTGCCATTTTTAATATGGAAATATTGAATATTATGTCTGTAAAAGGCCAAGCCATATGGCATGAAGCACCACTGTTTCTCATTTCAGCTGGTGAACATGCTGTAGTATTATTGATATTGGCAGGTGTCAGAGGTTGAGTTCATTCAGTTTGTGGACTGTGATGCAACAGGGGAAATTGTGGCTCAATGTCTGATCAAAAATGGTAATAAGTCTGATTCTACTCAGCTTTAAATGGTCTCAATTTAAATGATACTATATCTTCTGTGCAGCTGTTTGCCAAAGAAACAAGCTGAGTGTTGTCAGACGCGCGTAGACGTTGAGCGTACGTGTGCTTCCAATCCATTACGTGCGTTTGTTCTTGAAAATCTTGTTCAGTGTAAATTACAGAGCTGTTAACTAGATGAGACAACTCCCAGAGCCTAACACCTGTAATTTTAGGGCAGGGTTGACCTCCTCTCCACTCGGCAACAAAGACCACCGGCTAAATACAAGCCTGTGTTTGCCTGCTGTATTTGGGCTCAGCTGGCGTTGGTAAACTTTATGACATTATTCCATTAAAGCATTTAACTATAAGTACAATGACCTACCATTTAGTTGATTTAATTTGTGCTGGTGTAAACATTAAATATAATCAGATAAGCTCTTCATGGTTTGAGAAACTGCAGCATGTAGCAGAGTGAGACTGTTGTCTTGAATGTTTTGTTTTTAATTAGACATTTGTCTCCGATTTCTGCATCATTGTTGTGCAAACATCACCAGCTGTCCTCAATTTGTTAGAAAGAGATTTTTCATTTATTGGACAATCATTTTAATGGAAGTTTTTAATGTAACACAATACAATTAGAAGCTCAGCTAAGACTATAAGCCATAAACAATATTCATTCCGAAAAAGATTCAGTTTGCTTTCAGGCTTCGGCCAATGATTACTTTCATTATTGATTAATCTACTATTCTCTATTAGTCCTTTAATTGTTTGGTCTAGGGTTGGGCAATATATCAATATTATATCATTATTGTGATATCAGACTATACATGGTCTTAGAATTTAGATGTTGTGTTGTCTTTTCTGGTCTTAAAGGCTGCAATACAGTAAAGTGATGTCATTTCCTGAACTGTACTTGATCTAATACCTGCCGTTTTCCACTAAGTCATTATGTCCACCGTACTGATATTGATCTGATGACAAATCTCAGTGTGTTAATAATGTGTTAATATTTGTTAATGATAAGTACCAATAGTCTTCCATACAATGTTGTTGCAATATCAGTACATAAATATATGGTAAAAAATATCAGGATGTTTTAGTTATAGAAATAGCTGAAATAATTTATCATTTTCAAAATAGTTGCTGCTTAATTCTCTCTCCAACGACTACTTGATTGAAGTGTCAGATTTATGTATTATGAGAGGTCATTCCATATCTACATGCAGTGCTTGCACAAACCTCACAAGAGATTTAGTTATTTTAGACTTGAGGCTTTAATTCTCTGAATCCAACAATACCTAAGATTAGACGTTTCTATCCCCTCTTGACACCTTCATGACAGTGACCTTGTGGTCATTACTGACCAGTAGCCTTGTCTCTCATTTACCTGACTTTCTTTTGAACTAAGCCCTTTCTGCGGGGCTTACACACTCGTGTGGAAGGCCAGAGCCTGAAATTATCACCAGGCCCTCTGCCAAAGCCTGAGCAGGTAGTCATTACTGAAAAAGCCTTTGAGTTTTTCAGCCTTTTGAAGTGTGTCAGTACTTAGAGAGATAACAATGATTATGCCCTTTAACCTTGTCAGGCTTTTCAGCTCTGTGTGTGTGTGTGTGTGTGTGTGTGTGTGTGTGTGTGTGTGTGTGTGTGTGTGTGTGTGTGTGTGTGTGTGTGTGTGTGTGTGTGTGTGTGTGTGTGTGTGTGTGTGTGTACGTGTGTGTGTACGTGTGTGTGCGTGTGTGTACTTCCCTGTTTGGCTGGCCGATCTTTAAAGTTGCTCACTGGTCTGGTTACAGCCAGGGGATGAGGCATGGCATTGAGTAGTTTTCAAATGGAACCAAACTAAGCCTATATGCAAACAAAACCCAGGGAATTAGGGGAACTAAGCTGGCCTGTTTCACAGTAACTCCTCGGCCAATGCTGAACCACAGAAGAGGAGAGAGTGAAGGAGGGAAGAGGGAGGGGAGCAAATGAGTGAAGCTCTCTGAATTCTCATGAAGGGCCTGTTCTTTTAATTGTGTTGAACAAAACAACAGGGGCTAAGTAATGGGGTTTTAAAGTGAAGCACATTTGGATAGATTGTGTAACGCCCTGTGTGGGTGTGAGGCGGGGAGCAGAGGGGAGAGAGAGGGAGAGAGACACAGAGGGCGAGTGGGCGGCATTGTGTGGCAAGAACAAAAGGCGAAAGTTGGCAAACGTAGGCACCCACTGAAAAGCCTGGAACCAAACTGGCCGTCTAATTACTGACACACATTGTCAAGGAGGAGGAAACACAACAAAACCGGGATAAAGATTAATTTTATACCTCATCCTCCTCGCTGTCAGACACACAGAAACAAATCCTGTAAATTGAAAAAGAAAAATAAAAACGAGGCAAGCAGATAGAGGTAGGAGGGATCAGAGGGATAAATCTATGGGAGTGTAACCGTACAAAGCAGCGCCAGTAAGGCTTCCTTTATTCTGCCAATCCCTCCTCTCAAACACACGCTATAGACTCGTCTTTATGTTGCTTAGCGGACTCTCCCGAAGAAAAGTAAAGAGTTTTTTGGGAAGATAAATAGGCCTGGAGTGCATGTAAAGTTGCTGCCAGTGTTCGTATTTTAGGTCACTTATAAAAGAAACAAGAGCCTTATATAGTGCCAAAGGTTGCAGAAGTGGACAGAATAATATATAGAGGCTGCAGTTAGGAAACACAGAGGGCAAGATCTTGAGTGGGCTGTAATATATCTTGTAGAATAATTTACAAAGCGAGATAAAGAGAGGAAAAGGTGCGAATGAGTGCCCGGATTATTAATATTGGTGTTTTTTGAAAAGGGGGGCACTAATGTCTCCTGACATGTTTGTTCTGCATCCAGCTCTTTCAAACTTTGGTCTGCCATTTTACCTGGTCTTTGCTCCTTTTTTCCCCTCTGTTCTATTTTGACAAGTGTTTGGAAAAAAATTGCTTGTCATCCCCGAACTATGCCAGGCTGGCTTTCTTTCTCCCCCCCTCCTCCTCCTTTATTTTTATTACCATGGAGGTTTTCACGGGCGTACATCGGCGATTTGGAGATGAAAGGGATGGAATCATCCCGATTCCTGCCCTGCTACTGAGCCGCTCAAACTCCCTGACAAAGCTGTCAGACTCCATTTTGGCTCCAACTGCCAGAGTAAACTTGCTCTGCCATTTACAATCAACAAGAGGCGGCACACAGTCCCGTTCCAGCCCGTGTCAGAACCCTCCAACTCCCCTTTTTGAGAAGCATTAAAGTGTATTTTTTCTCCTCGTCTCTCTCTCTCTCTCTTCGCTGTACGTCTGTCTGCTTATATTTCTTGCTCTGTTCTCCTCCTTTCTTTCCATCTCTGTTGTGTATCATGCTATATTTACTCTGGTGGAAACACTGCTGAGTGTAGTTAGAGATGTTTATATCCGACATAAGACATATGCATGGAAAAACACCCAGGTAGCCATACTGTACACACACACAATTTTTGATCTTTGTACTGTTTGTTTCATCATATTTTCATCATCTTTGCTTATGTTTGACAAATCACCCTCTGTTTATTTTTTTGCATGCTGTCTGCCCACAGACGTAAAATACTTTGTGATAATAATAGTGAAGACGCTCCTTTGATATCCCCACTGATGTCTGACAGGCTGCTGCTATACGGGAAGATTATTATTGATTAATTGTGAGCTAATTCCACTCATTTGAAAAGGGAATTCCCCTGTCTACGAGTTTTTTGCCATCATGTCAAGTGATTGTGTGCAAATTTTGTGGTCCTGAGTGAGTGTATAAGTTTACCTGACAGTCTGATCCCCCATAAACGATTGAAACGTGTCTCACACACACATTGATGCTTCAAAAAACATCAATTTTCTTCACTTGGAGTGCCCACTTTCAAAATATGACCTATTTGTGAATTTAAAATCAGTTATAATCCCCTGTGACCTGAGATTCTTTACTTGCAGAATAGCCCTGTTTTACAGATCCTTGTGTAATGAGGTGTGTGTCAGTTACATTTTGATATATTTCTATTCTATTCAATTCTATATGAAGTTGTTAAACATCTGCCGTTGACTAGAATAGTTATAATGTTGTAGTTGTTTTACAGTTGTTACAGACTGATAAAGAATTTGCAAAATTATAATAAATGAAACTAACTTAACTACAAATAATTTGATGTAGTTTGTCAGAAATTAATATTTATAGGGACATAACTCACAATTTAGAATATGAATGTATGGACTGACCTTGCTTGATGTTCCACCCACAGCACTATCTGATTGGTTACTAATACAGCATTTCACACTATAAAATGGTTAAATGTTGCGGATACTCTGTGGTTCACATTAGTTTCTGTCACGATATCAGGTCCTAAAATTCATCATTATCATGGCCGAACAAATCCATGGTAGCAATATTATCATGATCACTTTTGAAGACTGGAAAAGTAATGCTGTCAGTCAAATTAACTTTTAACACTTAATAAACGTGTAGGAAGGTCGAGGGGGAGTCTGGCACACATTTGAACTAGGGTGTCATGACATACCGATTTTCTTACAGTTACAAAGTGTTTGAGAATATCTCTATGGCTCATAGATGAACTAGGTTCTGTTACACCACTACTGTACACTACTGTTTCATACTTCCATAAAGAGCATTGCCTTTTTTTAAAATCTTAGATTGAGTATTTAGTATTATAGTATGTCAGATTTTGAGTTTTCCAGTTCTATTTTCTTTGTGATTATTTCTCTGTTAGGCACATCACAATCACAATCCAGGAGCTGCTCCACGGAGTATCTATGAGGACACAGGGAGGGTGAGAGACATAGACATGGAGGGGGGGATAGAGAGAGACAGAGAGAGAGAGAGATGTGGGGAATGCTTGGCTTCTCTCCAGCAGTGGTGCTCCTGGTGTGAGAGAGAGGAAGAGTCTCCATTCTCTGGCTGGGCTTTCATGTAGAGACACCCAGGAGAGAATGAAAGAAAGAGATACACAGAGGTGAGAGGGTGCAATGAGATGTTTACGAGGAAAAACGTTTTAGCTGTGCTCCGGGTTGTACCACCAGTCTTTGAAATAGAGCTGCAACAATTATTACCATTTACCCTTTCACTCTTTTGTTTTTAAGCAAATATGCCAAATATTTGCCAATTCCAGCTTCTCATTGTGATGACTACATATTTTTGTGTTGTAGACAAAAACAAAACATTTGAAGACTCTTAGAAATTACAACAGGCTTTTTTTCATTATTCTACTAATCTACGAATGGACAAAAAAATTAATCAATTAATCAAGAAGTTAACAGGTTAGCAGATAAATCAACACTGAAGATAGTGGTTAGTTGCAGCCCTGCACTGAATTAAAGAGTTTCAGCTGTTAGCTTCTTTTAGCCCTTCTCACATGATTCAGATCACTTGATTGAAGTTGATGATATTCTCTGTTGATTACCTCTGGAGTTGAAACCCTCAGTCTGAGTGTTGAAAGTCTGCCACTGATGCAGCCACATCAACGCCGCAATAGGAATGTCTGATTTTATTGCGTGTTTGTATCCATGACGGTTTGTGTTTTTTTGCACCTGCACCGCAGTCACGTATTTTATTTTACTTTGAAATAAAATCATTTCCTGTCCCGTTTATTCTGCTTCGATCAGCCCCAGCCCCGTACCACCGGCTCGGCGGGTCTCAGCGTGGCCCAGCTCGGCTTGGAATGAAACGGCGCGTCCATAATCTCTGTGCTGGCATGTTAATTTTCAAGTCAAAGGGGCAGCTCCCTTTTCATCACGGCGGAGGCTGTGGAATATTCAGCGCGCTGCAGATGTTCATGAATAATGTCTGTGGCCAAACCCCTGGCTGAGGCTGGGGGAGGAGGGATTGAGGGGTGAGGAGAAGGGAAGGGGGTAGAAGGGGCGGGGGGGAGGCAGTGAGGCCAGATGAATTACACGTAGGGGGGATCTGACAGGCGGCGTGGAGCTTTGTGATCATTCCAAAGTTCTAATAATCTCTCTCACCTTCTCCATCTCCCCAGTAATGAAAGAGAATAGGTGATTGCACCCCGGGCTATGTTCCCCGCGTAATGACTCCTCCAAAGGCACAGAGCCGCCAAGGAAAAATGAACTTTGAATGAGCGGCGAATTGGCTCTGACAGAGTGATAGACCGTGACACAGATTCTGTAGCAAAACAGACGTAGTGCTAATTGATTATCAATATTTTAAGCAAAGTGATGAAAATAAGCATTAAGAGATGAGAAAGAGGGAAGAGAGAAGGGATTGCACAACACTACCTTCAAGGGAGAGGAGGGTGGGGGGGCTGTCATTTGTCCAATCTCCCTCGCTCTTTCTCTCCCTTGTGATTCCCCCCCTCCTGCGGCCAGGCCAGACTCCCCAGTCTTCCCCCTCTCCCTGGTGCCCTCTCTCCTGCATACGGTCTTTCTGTTTTCCCTCATCATTTTAGCATTAATTGCCAAATATGTCCCTGAACTTGTATTAATTTTGCAACGCTTTGCTTTATTTATTTCTCCGCTCTCACCTTGCGTTTCTATCTCTGAACCTTGTTATCGAGCCGCCGTTAGTCACCTTGTCCCTCAGAATTTGTAATTTCAGAGTTCAATCACTTATTCATCTTTTTTCTTTAAGAAAGAATAGAAATCAAACACTTTATTCAAATGCATTGTTGGACGTGTGGGGCTATGTCTGTGAAGGATTTGTGAAAAGATATCAAAGAAAATGAATACACAATACTTTTATAGAATTATTACATGCATGCACACACACACACACACACACCATCCGTGAAGTCCGCACCAAAGAGCAGGCAGGGACCAGCCGAGACCACCAAGTTTGTGTGTCTATTCTGCAGTGTGTGTTTGTTCCTGTAATGTGGTCAGTTCTGCTGAGCTCCATTGACGCCGCCAGGGTCCCGGCTCTCCTGCCTTTCTTTTCTAAGTGGCCGCCCTTCTGAACCTCCTTGTGTCAGCACTGCGATTAGCGGCTCCAGTTTACCTTTCATGTGCGGGGGTCCTGATAGACTTAGTCCCATCTCCCCCCACCACCACCTTCTTCGCACACACATGAGACACACACTCAGTGGTGTGCCACCACAATGGCATCCAACAGGCTTTCAGCAGGGGAACCAGAGCCTATTCTCCACCATTCAACAGCACGCTCAAGTGCATTCACGCTGGAATAAATGAACAGATACAAACACACACGCACATAATAGGCAAGCATATTTTTGTGCTGAAATTGCAGCACATGTTACCAGGATCACAGTGTTCATTGTGGCCTGTCATTTAAAAAACTTATTTGGAAAATGATGTTGCAATGTGCAAACTAATTGTTGACTCTTGTTTAATTTTAATGGGTAAATCTGACCAGTTTATGGGGTTTATGTTGAATGTCATAGAGGATTAAACAAACATTCACATTGCAGAAACGATTTGATGTTTTGTCTTCAAACCAATGACTTTAGTGGTTGACAACTCATTGATTAATCAATTTATTGTTGCCCTCTACCCAAAGTTGTAAAACATTGCAAGTATTCAAGTAAATGTCTCAGGGGTTGGCCATATGTGCCTTAATATTTGCAGTCAGAATATCTTAGTTCATGACAGGGCTTCAGTATGTACAGTGATAGTAAAGCTGTGTCAGGATGTTGCACAAGCTTCATGTGGAGGATGGAGGATGTGCTGACATGCACCAAATAAAAACCTACCTGTAAGAGGATGATGGCATGTAGAACTGGTTTCCAAAGCTCTTTTTCCAGTCTTAAACCAGAAACCTACCAATTACCTCCTGAGCCACAGCTGCCCCCAAACTCCAAGAAGTGTGACTAGGCTGATCAGGCTGCTTGTGCTGTCTAATATACCACTCTTTCATGTAGTGTCGGGTGAAATCCTACTGCTCCAGCCATTATAGCACCTTGATGGAGACGCGTAAAGCTGGCTTAACATCTTTGAATCAGCACTTTGAGACATGAATCAACAGAGAGTTAGGCATCAGAGAGAGCGGAGCACCAGCTGTCTGAGAGACCTCAGATATGGTGACGATGGCTGTGGTGAAGCAAGTGTGTGACCTTATGTTTTTCTGTTGTAACACTTCGTCTGGCTTTGGATCCATCAGTCTGCTTCATTTGGGCAAAAAAAAATAAATAGCTCATCCGCCTGTTGAGGTTTTTCACAATGCAACATGAATATTTTCATTAGGAACATGTTAAAAAACAATCAATCAACAAGTCTAAACTAAAGTCTCGAGACATTTACCAGCAATTAATTGCCACAGCAATTGGCTTTGGTCTGTGTACGTCCTCCAAAAATCCACACAACGCCAACAAGTGAGAGCAGACTCTCTGGCCACGAGACAGCTACTCGCGGATTGGGTGACACAAACAAAGTCACTGCCAGTCTGAGCATATGGTAACAGATTATTATCTAGCAGACACCGACTTATGCAGACTTACTTTATACATCGATGTTGAACTTCCAGCGTACAGATAATGGCCAAATGGGAGATAAAAGCTATTTTTAGCCCTCTACAAGGGATTTGTCTGTAAATGGAGGGTATTTCTAGCACCTTTGCACATGAACCTGTTCAAGGTTAAAAATATAGAAAATGAGATAAAGAAGCAGGAGAGCCTTTAGAGGGAAAAGGTTGAGGACAAGGATAACAGAAGAAGAGAAGGACATAAAGAAGAGCTGAAGGAGAAAAGAAATCGAGAGGCACAAGAAAGAGGCGGTGGCATGTGGAGACATGACAGGGTTGAAGTTGAGGGTGAGATGTCATTCAGAGGCCCCAGGATGCTTAATATTTTACCGTGTGATCCCTGCATTATGGATTTGGTCTGATTGCCCTCTGAAGACCAGTTATGCACTTACCTGCTCATCCCAGTGAAGTTCTCATGACAGAACTTCTATATTCACCTATAAAAGGCGAGCCTATCCCCGCAACAAACCAATGAAATAACTGTACATTTCACAGCTGACACACACACATTAATGTATCTTACTGTAAGCTCTCAAAGGCAAGAACATTTGCACTTAACATAAGATATTTCCATAGCGAGGTTGAACTTTGTTTGACCTGGTGGCTACATTATAGAGGCTTTGTTGTTGGCTTCCCCCCTCAGGCTTTGTGTGTATGTGTGTGAGGTGCTCTTATGCTTTATGTGAATATTTTGACATCTGTGTGTGTGTGTGTGTTCCTCAGGTGTGTTTATGTGAGCATGTATGTGTGCAGCCCATGGCAGAGCGAGTTCCTCAGAGTAACCTCCGTCTCTGATCTCCCCTGACCGCTGGAGGCCTCTGCCTCCACCCCACATTTTCCGTAGCTCCTCCTCTCTGGCCCAGAGTCTGGGGCTTCCATCTCTCTGGTGTGCTCTCGTGCAGCAGCTGCAGAGTCAGGGGGATACACTTTCGCCCTTGGGTCTTAAGGGCAGGTTGGGGTGCTGGGCCGAGCCACCCACATGCATCACGAATCTGCTCAGCTGCTTATTTGCTTGCTTGCCCCAAATGAAACCTGTTTCTCAACCCCAGACCTCCTGTGCAAGGTTTTAGCCCAAAGGAAATACGACCCGGACCCCAGTGTGTTGTCTTGAGGCCAGCATTGTGCGGTGCAGAGGGGTTTTGGAACGTGTGGCTGAGGATTACTGTTCTGATCTTCCTTTTGTATTAACTTTCACTTAAAAATATATAAACATAACAATCCCCCTTTCTTAAATATTTAAAGTTGTGTACTTTTGAAAGTAAAGTGAAAAAAAAGTTGTCAAACTTGCTTAACGTAACGTGAATAACACTTTAAAACATTACTTCCTCTGTCAACATTTCCGCCCAAGTCATGCCAGATTCAATCAGCAATGGTGGGCTGTTTAACAAAGAAGACAACAACTCCCATGATCCCACACTTCATCAAAAACAATGTCTTTTGTTGTCATCATTTTGATTGTTGAGCTTGTTTTGGCCAAACAACTCAAACTCCAAAGATCTCCTATCGTGTAAGGCAGATAAAAGCAGGGAATCCTTTCATCTGAAAGGCTGGAACCAACACTTTATTGGGGCATTTTGCATGAAAAACGACTCATATGATTGATCCGTTATAGAAATTCCTGATTGATCGTTCTTTGGGCAAACTACCACTTGTTTCAGGTGTGAAATAGATTATTCTTCTACATTTGTCTGTGGAGTAACAGTACTTTAGAAACAGTTTGAAGTTAAAGTTATATCGCCTAAGAAATATTTAAACTTTTTGTTAACCGAGAATCACTTTGTTGTGATCTGGGAACTGGAAATTAGAGGAAAAAGAGAAGTTGAAACGTCATTTCCCTCTTTATAATTCTATATATAAAACATGTTTGCAGAGACATTATGTGTTGATGATTAGAACGGAGAAAGGTGAATGTTGCCGTTTCACAAGAAAGAGGATTACAACTTTGGCCACTGATTGAATATCAAACGGAAATGTTTGCATGGGCAGGAAAAAAGTTTGCGCCTCGAGGCCTTTATAACTAGAAATGGACTGAACACACAGTAGGGAGGAAGGCGTTTACATCCAATCATCCATATGTTGGCCTTTGATTACTGAGATATACTGTATGTAAAATCTGAATTTGAATTGTATGAGTCTCTGTTTGTAGTTTGCAGAGAAAATGAACTCTGGACAGAATCTCCTCCTGTTTTTCCTTCACCTCACTCCTCACCTCTTTGGGCTTGACAGATGCAATCCCAGCATGATCACTGAAAAGGAAAAATACAAACACGGGCCCAGGTGTCTGAGGCTGTTTTTAAAAATTAATAGAACAAATGTTGCATAAGGAAAGCTCCGGAGTTGTGGATCGTGGTCCTGAGAAGGGAAGGGAAGAGAAAATTTTAATTTCTCTCACACATTCAGACGATCCAAACTATCCCTCTGACTTCATGTATAACATAGTGTGGAGATTAGTCCAGTTTTTATCTGCCACAACACAGTGTCAGCATGCAGTGCTGGCAGCTTGCATCTGGCTCCTTCATTTAAGCAAACATTCCTCTCTGAAGCATCCATAACACCACAGGAGTACAAACCCTAATTGATGCACCCCCACCCCCCTCCCAGCATCAGAATATAGCTGTGAAACAAAACAAAAGCTTTTCAGACGATCGGCGATGAATAATTGATTGATTTTGTAAGATATCTCTCTCTAATTGTTTAGTTTGTAAATATTTCATGGGTGTCGTTAAATCAGCCCGATGACAGATGCAGCGGGCAGCCTGCGATAAAGATCGTTCAAGCTCAGGTCTTGTGCCTGAAGGAATTCACTCAGATCCTTGTGTAGTCAACACGCTGATTATTCACGTACAGAACTGGTTACACTTTCATGTTTCTTGTTGCGAGGAGACTTTTCTTTAGGCCCAGCAAAAGTTGCACAATGTCATACATTACCTGCTACTATAATGCATCTATGCCCTTGAATGGTTGTATACATCCTGCTGCTAAATATTTAAATTACTTTGTGTTTTATCTCTTCGTGTCTGCACATCCAATCAGGATTGCAGGTACATAATGTGTGAAAGTATACTTTAGCTATGAGATCTAGATGAGCTGGTTTGACATAAGATCCTGCACAAACACACAGGAGGAGCCTGCATTTAAACTCGCACACACGCGCACACACAGACACACACAAAGACACACACACACACACATAAAAATCAAGGCCTGGTTGGATTCTCCAGCTTGTGTTGTCTGTGTGCTCTGCCACCTAGTGGTCACTTCAGGTGTTGCATCCTCCCGTGATCCATTTAACCTCTACACCTGCCTCTATCGTATCATCACGCTGCCACTCAGAAACAATGGGTTTCAGTCTAGTTTTTTTCACCAGAAGACTCAAAAAGAAGCTGAAAGAATGCTTCTCTATTCACGTCAGATGAAGAATATTTTTGTGGTATTCATATGGTAGTTTTAATCTAATTCACATGGAAATCTGTAAATAAAGTGCCTTTCAAAACCATGCAAGGCAGACGATTTGATGAGAACTGTTGTTTAGGAAATGTTCAGCAAGGGGGGGAAAAAAACCCATCTCCGTGCTACATTTACCAATCCCTTCCTTTGACCCCTTCTCCCGTGCTTTCCCCTCTCTGATCTATCTCATACAGTAAATGTGATGTGATCGGAGCTTTGTTTGTGTAAACCAGGAGGACTTGGTGAGTGTCTGATTTAAGCCCATCACTGTTTCTCTCTCTGTCAGTGTTATAAGTTCTGTTTGCAAAGATAAACAGAACTGATAACTGTCACCTTCAGGCATCCTGCATTCAAAGCCTCGGTATTTCTTGAATATAAACAGTTTGTTTTGGAAAACAAAACTTGTCTCAAATGACAGAATTTATCATCCCAGATCAGATTTGAACTCTGACAGCATAAGGGAAAAAAAAAATAATACTAAATTTTAACTCCCTCTTATTTGTGGAGCAGCAGTGTAGTAGAGCTGCCATAAGCTAATAGAGAAACATTGAATCACATCTGTCCTGTCTGTCTTCCTTTTTAGTATGTCTGTCAACTGATGATGTTTGAAAAGCAAACACATTTGAATATCTTGATAAAGCTCGGTTTTTGTAGAAACTGCATAGGTTGATAACCTTGGTAAAAAATCTACATGAAATTATTTTATGTAGGTTTGCTCTATTCGTTCTTAAGAAGTACATTATTTCTTGGTTTGCATTTGAAGCCATCGTCATGCCATGCAGAACCAGCCAAAGCACCAGAAATATGCGCTTATGACAATGAACGGCTTTTGGTTCTGACTTTTTCACTTGTGCTGTCAGCCTTAATGGTCAAATGCATTTGTCATGGTGTATTTTTTCTTGTTCTCACATCTGTCAGCTAAAAGATTTAGATGTGTTGACCAGGGTTCAGCCGATTATCAGAGCAAATGTTCAGCATTTTCTCATAATCTGTGTGATGCCAGTCATTTAAATGACTATGAATGACACTGTTTTAGCCCTGATGCCAAATAAATCAGTTATCAAAATCTGGAAAGTAACTAGTTACTAATGTTACCAGATAAATGTAGTGGAGGAAAACATTTATCAGTGGCCTCCAAAATGTAGTGGAGTAGAATTATGAAGTGATAGAAATTTGGAAATACTTATATATACTAATGTAAAATTCCCTCAAAACTGTACCTAAATACGTTACTTCAGTAAACTGTCCTGAATTGCGTTTCATCGCTGTTTTTTTGTTTTGTTTTGTTTTGAATTGTTATTTTCATTTTTACTTCAAACATATATCAGTTCCAACTGTTCGTCTGCAGTCTGGTGGATAACTTAAAATTGGCATCAGCATCATCAATATAAAATATGTCTTTAAAGTTAGTCATTAAGAAATCAACATAGTGTTTGGTCTAATTTGCCTTAATACATTTCATACATTGTGGCATATTCATACACTGTGACTATCCAGTTGTCTGTCCAGCAGTTTTCTGTCTGTCATCATACCTGTCTGTCTTTCTTGCCTTCTTACCTGTCAGGCCTGTTATGTGTCAGCTGGTGTGCCTACCTGTCTGTCCTCCAGCTCCGTTGTGTTCTTATGTTTCTTTGTCTGGTCTCTCTGCCTGTCAGAGCCGTTATTCGTCAGCTTCGCTACAGGTCTGTCTCTCGACCTGTCTGTCTCTTATTTATTTATTTATTGTCTTATCTGTCTTTGTGGTATTCAGCGTTTGGTCGGAGGCCCGGCTGCTGAGCTTCACTGTAAAGTGCTCGGCTGATTGGAAGGGACACTTTTCCAATGACGCTGCGCTGCCTCTAATATTCTGTTTGTCGTTGGGTGTGAGGCTGATTTATCACGCCTCCTCTCCTGCTGACATTCAGATTCACTTTGATTGGCGGCTGGACGGAATGACACCCACCACTAACAATGCCGCTAACATCACTGCTGTTCTCGCGCGTATGCACAAAAACACACACACACACACACACACACACACACACACACACACAGTCAAATGTGATATTCTGCATACTAAAAGTCAGGTATACAGTGGATATGAATATGCCGATTACGCCAACACATACCCACTAACACTTCGACGTGAAGACATGCACTTGCATATATATACTCACTCGTAAACTCACACACAGACTAAGTGGATAACTGCTGCGCTGACCTCTGTCTTCAGCATCGAGAGTGTGTAAGTGTTGTATTGAGTTTATTGAACAACGTGGGCAGACTGCTGCTCTTCTGTTGTTCCTCACGAACTCTATAATATTATAGCCTTTCTCACTTCTAATACTTACTGTACCCGGCCAACACTCGTGCGTTGAATAACATCTCTCTCCTTCTTTTTCTCACCCTCCATCCCTCCCTTCTCTCCCCCCTCCAATCCCTCCTTAATAACTCTATAACTCACCTCAGCCTTAGATTTAATTGCTTATCTGTGTGTAAACGCATTAACCCTCTGCTGTATCTGTTTTGCTGCCGTCCCGGGGGCCCGACAAGCCTCTCTGACTGCCGTGCCTTACATCCAATGAATAGTCCTTCTCTGAGTGGTAATAGGGAATCAGCATCGTAGCAGCAAGCATTGGCGGCGTGTAAGAGATAAATCAGATTGGGGGTCTTGCTTTGCCAGTTTATTGAATCTAAATTGCGTGCGCGCGTGGCCCCCGCCGGCCCTACATGGCCCATCCATCTCCCGGCTGATAATGGAGCGGGCCCGATTCCACCTGGTGGGAGCATTATTACATTTCCCCTCTAACGAGACCCAGCTAATCCTGCCAAGGGAGGGAGGACAGGAGTGAAGAGAGAGGAGGAGAGAAGAGAATAGAAAGGAGTGAAGGAGGTGGAGAAAAAGAAGATTCTGTAAGGGAGAAAAAAAATTGCAAACATCCTGGCAGCTTGCCTCTCCCTCCCACTCTCCTCTCTCTTTCTCTCTTTCTCACTTTCTTCCTCTCTGTTGCCGTGCATAAAACATTGTCTAGCGCCATCAGAGCTACATGGCCCCTGGGCCCCAGAGCTGCAATTACACTCATAATCACAATGCGATTTCACTGACGCTCTCCGCCCCTTCCTGCTGCCATCCCTCCTCTTTTCCCTCCGCCCCTGCAGCCAAGACTGAACGAAGTCTAAATGAAGTGAAAGGCCTCTCCTCTCCCCAACACCCGGCCGTTTATTACCCTCTCTAATAAAAGTCCATCACAGAATTATCCCACAATGAACTGGAGCCACTAAGTTGCCAAGAAATATACTTCCAATAAGCGGCCGCAGCACACACACATGCTTATAGTTCTACACGGGTGCAGCTGCGAGGCTTTTGCATGCTTCTTACAGCGGAAATATTAACAGGCTTTTCATGATAGTGCAGCAAAGTGTGTCGCTGTAGTGCTTTTTTTTTGTAGTTTTCCTTTTTTTTTAAGCAGAGCTCCTTATTGATGTAATTAAATCGTATCCCTGGCTCAGCGCTCAGGCCTACTTTCATTGTTTTGAGGGGGCAGGAGCCCCGTGAGGCAGTGCACTGATGAGAGATGGATAAACAGTTTGATTTGCTGCTATCGCCCCCAGGCACAGTGTACTGGAGAGATGAGCAAGAGAAGGAAGAGAAAAGCATAAAACCAGGGAGGGGCGGGAGAGGGCAAAACAGAAGGAGAGAAGAGAGAGCGAGAGGATAAGAGAACCTGTTGGGGGAGGGATGAAGGGATAGAGGTGGAGGATAAACATGCAAACAAAAAGCGGCGACAAATCACTCCTGTTGTTTGTGTGCACATGTTCGTGTACACGCAGGAAAGGCTTTTTCTCTTATTTCTGCTTGTTTGCCTGTTTCCCACTCTGTCAGTTCTTCCTTTTTTTCCCTACATGGCCCCCATCTATCTGCCTATCTCCCTTTTTTTTCTCCTCCTCTTTCTCCCCCCCATTTCCCTCCCCTCCCTCCCTCCCGCTCCATCACACCACCAGCACCGCTCTGTTTCCTACCTGCCTCTCGGTAGCCCGGAGCAAAGAGGGAACTGAAGAACACAGAGAGGAGATCACTCACACACACACACACACACACACACACACACACACACACACACACACACACACAAACACAAACACAAACACAGACACACACACACAAATACACATCTGTGTAACAAGAAAACTCATGAACACAATTGTGGTAGGGTGCAGCCCATGGTTTGGTTTTTGGCACTCTCTCAGACACACAAACTTACTAAATTATGACTGTGTCTGCTAAGAGAAATAGATTGGTGGCTGTTGATTTGGTTAGGCATGCTCCTGTGCACACACACACACGCGCACACACACACCCTAGCTGAGGGAGGTAGAGGAGGGTTCAGTCATCCATGTAGAGTCATTGTTAGTAAAGATGCGGAACCTCCAGACTTAACCAGCCATAACAGCAGTGTGACGGGTTCTTTGTCTACGCCAATTACTGAACAAAAACAGCAGCGCAGTCACAGAGAGACTAGCGCAACCCATGGCCTCCTGCATCCAAACACACTCACACACACACACACACACACACACACACACACACACACACACACACACACACACACACACACACACACACACACACACACACACACACACACACTCACACACACACAAATGTGTATGCGGTGTGTTATTTTATGTAACATATTTGCTCCAAGCGCAAAGTCGAAACACACAATCAGACACAAAATGAGGAGCATACACGATAGACACGTGCACGCGCAAGCATCTCAAGTGGTGCAATAAACCACATTCGGACACCCACAGCTGTGCCCTAACACAAACATTCTGTAAGCGCTCACAAACACTTACACCCACTCTTATGTTGTGTAAACTTCCCCAAAACAGTGCAGAGCTCTCATTCTCCTCCTCCCCCCTTCTCTCTCATCTGCTCGCTCTCCTCCTCTGTTTCTCTCTCCCTCTCTCTCTTTTTTTTTTCTCAAAGTTTAAACTCATTAAGTGTAATGATATTGGAGACTCAATTTTACATAGCTCACTCATCAACCAAGTGAGATAGCAATAAAGGCAAATGGCTCCGCCGAGGCCCTAACGCTGCAAAATAAATGATGCGCCGCAACGGAAATGTAATTAATTTAGAGGCAGTATTGATAGTCCTGCCATACATGGCATTATATTTTTTAATGTGGCTTAACATCTTGATTATTCAGGGGGAAAGGCGGAGGAAAAGGGGAGCCGAGACAACAAGGCTCACGATGAGAGATGCTTAAAATGCCCTGACGAGTGTTTACTCCCGCTGCCTCACTTTCTCTTAAGCTTTTCATTATGCCGAGACGATAAACACCTCTCAGGAAGACGTGCCGACTTTTACAGGAGTGTGAAGGAGAGGCAGTGCGGGGTGCTGCTTGCTAGGGAAAGCCAAAGAAGGCATGATTCATATTTTTTGTGCATTTGCGTGCTTACTGTTGATTCAATGATGTGTTCTCTGGTAATTTTCTGCATTGCCTGTGATAAGCATCAATTTCAGAATAACTTTTTTTGCCTTGGGTGTACAAATGCGTATTTTTAAGGGGTCATATTTGAATTAAAATAAGAGATATGTTCATTTGTTTTCTTAACATTTTCAGTAGTAATACATGATCATGTCAATACATCATAACATCATTTGAAAATAAAAATGATTTTTTTCTTAATGCCTCTATTAATCTTCAAAAGTATTGTGAATGTTTTCTCTAATGACACCACAGTGAAGGGTTGCTGAAGTTCTGCCTCATTCCTAACTGCTGTCTCTCTTTTTGCAGCTAAGACGGACGAGGTGCTGAAGGCTAAAGTAGCCAAGAGAGAAGAGGAGGCCCGAAAGAAGCTAGAGGAAGGTGAGTTATTTGTGTTTTCTGTCATAGATCCAACATGTGAACTCTGGCTCCAGTATCAGACTAGTTGTAAAAGGTCTAAATAGACCCAACAGTCACAAAGGAAAACAAAAAACATGAACCATAAATGTAGCAAAAATACACAAATGTGTTGCTGTGGTCTTAATCAGATTGAGCATCTTTACATCATTCAAACAAAAGGCAAATTAAACAAGTTTGATGAAGCCATCTTTTCAGTAATATGAATACAAAATATGCATATTCATTTTTGAAAACATTCTCTTTGCACCTGTTTATTTCAGGTATTACAGTTTTTCAGTAGTCCCTCAACTCTCTGCAACATTAATGACTTTAAACACTTTTAACACGTTTACATTTACATTTTAACGTAAGTGTCCTCCTCTTGTTTAGGAGAATTCTTCCTTCACAGTTCATCTGTACATTGCAAAGACATGAACGTAGAGAAGCTGATTGCACTCTTTAGTTTTTATTAAGACTGCTGTAATCTACATAAAGATGCCTAGTAGGTGTTCAACGTAGAAATGTGCTTAGCATTGCAGGCAGTAAATTTGTCCTACCAACCTGACAGCCCGCCCAACACAGGACACACACATACACATGCAAAGATTATCTTGATACACATTCAAATAAAGTCAAGAGTAATTTGCAGTGGATATGCTAGCAGTAATAAAAGTCCTTAGACGGAATAATGACCCTGGTCCCTGTTCTGACCAGAGCAGGATATAAATGAGAATATCAAATGCGCCGTTATAAACTAGACTGTGTGTGTGTGTATGTGCATGCACACACAGGAGTGTGTAGCAGCGTAATTTGTTCTAGTGTGGGTGTTTTTATATCGCTGGATTCTCTCTTCGCTCTTTTCGTGTCATTTTTTGTGTTTGCATCGAGCAGGCACGGCAGCATGACCTTTAAAGTTAGCTGACCTTTTAGCCAAATGAAAGTCCGGCCATCAGAAACTAATTAGCCCTGCACTCATGCTTTGGTCCCTCAGTTCTGGGAAGAATTTATTCTCTCTGTCTCTGTATTGCTGTTTAGTTTTTTTTTTCTTCTACTTCTTCTCAGCCTCTTCACCATTATCCCATTAATATTATTCATTTTTCACTCCCTCCCCTTTCTGTTTTCTCCTCCTACTTTCTGTCTCACATACTCTTATTCTTCCCACCTCCATGTGTCCTCATCAACCACTTCCACCTCTCTCCTGCCCTCCTCTCTGTGTCTTTCTAACTCTTTCGCTTCTTTGGCATCTCTCCTCTCTGTGTGGAAGCGTTGCCAAAGTGGTGACTAAGTGCCTTGCTTGGGGCAACAGAGCAAGACTCCCAGTCAAATAGCTTTCTTAAGCTAAGTTCACGCTGCACTGTTGCCTCTTTTTGGATTCAGTTGACTCTTCCTCCCCTTTGCTCAAAGCTCTCTCATCCTTCACTCCAACTGTTCGTTCCGTTTGAAATAAGGTGTTGTGCTTGATTGTGTGGTTGAGTGCGCTGTGCAGGCACTGCCTTCGAGGACCATCAGTTTATTCCTTCCCCTGCACGGGGACACATGAAGTGAGATCAGAGAGGCTCCACAAAGTGGCCCTGACGACTCAACCTTGCCGTGCTAGCTGGAGCAGCCAGTGGCGGCATTGCAAATACACACTAACACACATCCACACACGAATAAGCAGAGTCAGCCAGCTCCATCCTCTTCTGCCCTTCCTCCCAGCACAACGAAAATGGAGGAGGTGGGCCACTACTGCTGCTAAACAGCAGATCACCAGGGGTCTCCTTATTCCCCGCAGGGCCTCTTAGAGGTCAACACAACTAGAAAGTTTACACTTGAACCGCTAAGTCAACTAAAATGAGAAAACCTTTAAAGAGAATGGAGGGGAGAAGTGAAGAACACTACCACCTACACTCCTCGTTCATAAATAGATTCACATCCTAGACTGGCAATGTGTTTGAGTTAGTTTAGCCCTAATCGAAAACCACCGAGATCTGATTCATGTGAATGCTATGATATGCATGCTATTATTGTAGCGAACTGTGGCTGTATACTGCGGAGCCCTGCGAGGAAAATAGAGGTTTTTATCAGCAACTGAGAGAGAGAAAGGAGAGGATCAATAACTGACCCTGTGGTCATCAGTTAACAAAGTAGTGTTCACTTAAAAGGAGTGTTTGGCTCTCTGGTTAAGGGCAGCCAGATGATGCTAGTGGTTGAAAAAGGAAACATGTGATATTAAAGAGTGTGAGAATGAGAGGGGAGGATGATTCCTTTGTTAGCTGCATGCCTTGTTTAGGCTATTAAAGCTGAGAGATGTTGTTTGTGTGCCCAGGAGGTTTTCAGCTAACATACTGTGTCCAGCTATAATAAGATGGACTGACTGCAAGAGTAACAGACTGTTTGTGTGGACTGTACTGTTAGCTGACACTTAACTGAATTACCAAAGTCTCAGTGTGCTAGTAGTGGTGCTAACCAGACAATAAACCAAATAAGTCAAATTAACAACATTACTCATCTCTTACTCATCCGTTCACTTTATAGCCCTATAAACCTACCTGCTTTGTGTTTATTAATGTCAGATTTAAGCATTGCGGGACTTTTGCAACATTTGTTCACATACCAACCAGTCAGTGCAGCACATGTTTGACTGGTCATGCCCTAATTAAACATGATAGAGGACAAAGATATAAGAAGAAAGCCAACATGAGAAATAGAAATATACAGCGCTGTAACTTCCTGATCAGTATGCCAAATTATTTTCTTGAATGTTTGTCTATAAAGTGTCTGAAAACTGTGAAAAAATACCCCTTTATTATTTCCAAGCACCTATTGTTATTTGCATATTCAAATTATTATTATTTTTATTCAACCAAAATGATCTAAAATCCATATTTATTTTGTTTTTTCACAACGCTGCCATTCATTCAATAGTCCGAACAGTATGTTGTTCAAATCAACTCCCCCAACAAACATTGCTTCCTTGAAACTGTCACGATTTATACATTGATTCAAGACAATAATGACAAGGCTTTTTGTTATAACAATACCAACAACTTCTCCTCAGTTTATGTAAGTAATCTCATTGAGACACAGGGTCTCATTCTCAAGAGAGACCTGGTCAAGACAACAGCGACAATACAACACAGATAAGGACAAACAAGTTATTCAATATCAGTGTAGTAATTACTTGGAACAATAGACGAGAGGGCAATCAGCTTAAAGATTATTTACCATCATATATGACAAAGCTTTAAATCCTAACATTAAGGTAGCTGGTGCTAGTGAATGTCTGCCATTTTTGTATTCAAATAGACTGAATCAATAAAAATTGATGATCAAAGTAGTTTCTGATTAACTAATAGTTGATCTGCTCAACAGTTAATCATCTAGCTGCTTCCAAAAAAAGAAGTTACATGTGTTGTTGTAAAAGTAAATCTGATAATGGTTTAAATACCTCCGGCAAGGAGGTTATGTTTCCACTCTTGTCTGTTTATTGGTTGGTTGGTTGGTTGTCAACAGGATTACACAAAAACTACTAAACAGATTACCATGAAACATGACTGGAGGATGGGTCTCGGCCCAGAATAGACCTTGTTAATTTTTGGCACATATCTGGGTAAAGGGATAGTCCTGGAACTGTTTTCTCACTGTCTTTCACGTTGAGAGATTTCTCTTTAGCTTTTAAGGAATAATGCATAGATCCTGATGAGAAAAATCAGGCATGTTAAGGTGGCTGGTATCTATTAAAGAAGTACAATTTGATGCAGATCCTAGATCTGGTGATCCTAAATTATGGTCCAACAGCTATTTCTGGTTTAAAATTTAGAGTGATACAGGGCTATCGTGTTTGATATTGGATTAGGCTTGATTGAAGTAAGGGGGACTTTTGGGCCTTGGCAGAGGTATGCACTCTACTGAGTTCCATTCTAGGTTGAGCAAGATGTAGATATTGTTCAGCCCCAGAAGTGTTATCAGATTATAGTACGTAATCCTGTTTAGGTTGCATTCAGGTCCAGGTAGTTCATGCAGGTGTTAGTTCCAGTCCAACAGGGAATGTCAAAGTTTGATGGACAGAAAGAGAGATGTCAAAAATGTCTCCATCACACTCTCCTCACTAATATTGTACTGCTAGCTGAGTCAGGGGTCAGAGGTTGGTTATGTATTTACTGTAGAGTTGCAACTACTAGACAATAAAATAGAAAATGAATGACCACCACTAATGACCACTATTGATGTTGTTTCATTAGCTTTCAAGCAAACATTTGTTGGTTCCAGCTTATTAATTGTAAGGATTTGCCTCTTTTTTGTCATTTAGTCTCTGGGTTTTGGACTGTTCTTTGGCAGAAGAAGCATTTTTTTTTATCAATAATGAAAAAAAGCTGTAGTTGCAGCCCTGGTGTGTTGAAGTGTGTGATCAAAATCTTTATGTAAACCTTCTGTTTACTGTTTACTCTTTGTGGTTTTCTTTATACCTTTATTGTCGGGCAGAGTTGAAGCTGAAAGCTAAACATAGTTGGCATGAAAATTGGTGTCCAATATTTGATAACCTCAATTCACTCCCACGCACTCTCATTCTGCTTCAAAACGCCCTGAACATAAACTCTGAACACTGTCTATCAGTAAAATTTGGGTGCTGTGAAACATCTTTTCATTTGTGCTGCCACTCTCTGACATACAGAATTATGTAGATATGGATTGGACACTAGCCTATAGCCTGCGGATGGCGTTGGAGCCCCTTATGCTGCTCTGTCCCCATTACCTCAAAACCACCACCAGATTGGAAGATCATATATTTTAATGAGACGTATAATAGCTCTTTAACCCATATCATTAGGGGATATATACCTACAGTTCGCTCTTTTGGCAGTTAAACGAAAGGACTGTTTCCCTAATTACACGGTGTGTAGGACAGGTCATGGGTTGGGTGTGTACCTGACTGTGTGTGTCTGTGTTCAGGAATTATATGACCATTAAATATTCAGCCACAGGCCCCCTCTAGCCCCCCCCTTCACTTCCTCGACCTCGCATCCATTAACGCCTCATCACCGTTTAACTAGCTCTGTTGTCAATCACCACAGGGCCTCAGCTGAAACAGAAAATGTCTGGATTTGGTTTTTTTTTGCCTTCCTTGTCCAACATATAGAAATACAAGTGAATACAGATCCTTAATAAGTGAAGGACGCCTCAGTCAAAGACAATCAATATAAGTGAAATATCATTGTGGGTGCCCGCACCGTCATTTATTTGAAATAATATTTCTCTTGTTAGGTGTGATTACATGCTCTGCTAAACAATTTGTCAGTCAGCTAAAATTTCCGCTCTGCGTGCAATACCGGTGTGGGTGTGTGCGTCCATAATAAATGATGTGATCCCTTTTCTAATTGAAAATAATAACTAATCCACGGATAACAAGCTCTTGTATAATCCAAAGCCATATCCCTTCAGTTCTGGCCTATCTCGGCTGTAATAAAAGACAGGAAATGAGAGGCAAGTGAGAGTGGTGGCTTGGACATTGATGCTTAATGTAATCTGCCTTGAAATCAAATTATTTGACCTGGAAAGCCTAACAATACAAAACTCCTGCCGGGCTGCTGTTAAATATTTAGCACGTGCCTGTCATGAATACAAATGGTGCGCAAATTAGAATCTACAGGCGCGTGACCCCCATATCACACCCCGGGAGCACAGGGGGGCTGGCTCTGCTTTAAATGTTTTAATTACCGGGGCCATGGTGTGGCGTGCCACGCTACCTCGCCACGCTGCATCGCCGCTGCTCAGGCTGCCACTTGAAGGACAAGCGATGAAATTCATCCGCTGGTAAACACGAGTGATCCGGTGTCCATGATCTCATCACATTAACTAAAACATGGGGATTCAATAAGGAGAGTGTCTGAATTATACGAAGCTATAATTATAGTTCCCAGCATCCTCTCTCAGGGTAGAGCATCATACTGTTTTTTTTTTGTTTTGTTTTTTTTAAAGCTGTGTTCTCACCACTGCTATATGATCTACCGTGGGACTCCAGGGAGGCACTGTATTGCTCTTGTGCACTCCGCGCTGAAGGAAGATCTGTCTCAGTGATTTTGATGTAAGAAAATCTGGTTTGTATCGATTGGGTATTGATTAGCGCAGTTAGCCTCATCTCCTGTCGTTACTTCAGATAAATGGCCTTATTTGTTGTGTTATTATGTTCAACACAATCATGCCAGGAACAGTCAGAGGAATATTGAGCCGACACTTCATTGGCTTTATGGCTTCTATTTGTTCCAAGAATTAAAGGATGTTTTCTGCCTGTATAGCACTGCAGAGAAAGTGTAAAAAGGGAGCGTGGTGACAATCAATTACACCTTCGCTTCTAAGGTCTGTTTCAAACAAATTCTTACTGAAGAACGTTCCACACTTATTTCCCATTTTTGTCCTGCCTAAATAATGATTGATTTAGAGATGAATAAGTGCCACAGATTCAGTCGAGCCATCGCTCTTTTTTATTTTCTCCTCTCTCCTCCCTATTCATTCAGGTTTGTGGTTCCCCCCACGTTGAAATGATTAGTTATGCAAGGCTTGTAAGCACTGAATCAGAGTTATGGTCCCTGGGGAAATAAATTTGGCAGAAAATCAGTGTGAGAAGATTTAATTATCACGAGGAGACCTTTTTTCCTTGCCTTGGCCCACTGAAGCCCAAACTCCTCTCCCCCTCTCTCTCTCTCCCTCTCTCCCTCTCCCTCTCTCTCTCTCGTTGTATGCTCTGCTCCACACGCCAAAGCCAAAAAAGCCCTGGCGTGCAGCGTGGACGCCAGCCCTCTTCTTGCCTTCCTTCTCCTCCCAATTTGTTTCATTGCACGGTGATAAGCCAAGCAATTACTGCTTTATTGATTTTTCATCACCGCAAATTTAAAGTTGATTTTTTTTCTCTCCCCCCCACCTTCCTCTCGCTTCCCCCTTCCCTCCCTTGGTGATGGCTTGGCAAGGTGATTAGGTGACCTCCTGTCCTGCTGGTCCCGTGAACGAGTGGAGGCGCATGCCGAATTCTGCTAACCCCACATGACCCTTTGTTGTCCCGGGGTAATGGGATGCTGATGCTGCCCGCCCAGCGTGTGGCTGTCGCTACCGCAGCTATGGGGGCCTATAGCGTAATCATTTCTATAAGGATATCTTTGGAATGACATGTTTAACTTGATAGCAGCCTAGATATCCCTGCTATATGTTAGATTTACACAAAAATTGACCGTGCAAGCCTCCAACCAGTGTTCACTCAGGTCAAGTGGACTGATGATTGACAGCACCCTTTTACCCTCCGTGATTGGTAATCGTTTCTGAGGTCACCCCTTATCAATTAACCTGCTACCAGTTGGCTGATGTATGTTCAGCAGCCTCGCTTGAGATACGTTTCCCATATTTCCTGTCCAGTCTATTCAGGTTTAGGATAGTCGCAAATTAGTTCAAAAGTAGATATTAAAAATCTGTCTTGTTTAAATAATTGTAACAAACTGGTATGACACATTTTGCGTTTTTATTTACCATTAATGGTTAAATTGTAAAAACAATCTGAAGATTTAATCAAGCTTAATAATCTAAATTATTATTTCAGCCATATTTATGTAGCCTTACCATTAGGAGTTTAAAAATAGAGCAGTAGTTATCCGCTCTAACTGAAAACATTCCCAATATGTGAAAGTGGCTTACACACACACACACACACACACACACACACACACACACACACACACACACACACACACACATGCACATGCACACATGTGTGTCTGGATATGATCATACACAGCAGCAGTAGTGTACTTGGTGCAGTCTGACAGGGTGGTCAGGCTACTGTGATTAGACACACCCGCAGACTGTTGCAGGTCAAAGTGCTGGCATCCTGGGTGGCTGTGGCCATGTGGTGGCCCCTGCTAGGTTTGTCATTAGACATCAGAGGTCACTTAAGAGTGTGTGTGTGTGTGTGTGTGTGTGTGTGTGTGTGTGTGTGTGTGTGTGTGTGTGTGTGTGTTGGGGGGGGGTTAATAATATGTGCTTGTGTGTCTCTTTGTCTTTTTTTTAAAAATATGGTGTGTGTGACGATTGTGACGTTGGAATGCTTGAAATGAGGTTGCACGAGAGTCCCCAGTGTGTGTGCATGTGTCTCGGAAGAGCTGAGTGTGTATTAGGGCTTTTGGTGGCACAACAGTGTCATAAAGGTATAGCACTAATACTACATACTGGGCTGCAACTAATGATTAATTTCATGATCGACTATTTTATTAAGATGTGATCGCTCATCACAATTTCAATCATAAATGGCAAAGAAAAGCAGCAAATTCTTGCATTTAAAAAACATGGAACCAGCAGTGAAAATAATAATGACTTCATAAATAATAATTGTGAGTGAAAATCTGATGTTGACGACCTTTCTGGTATAACCATGCAACAATTTTAAAACTCACTAGTGACACACTGTACTGTACGGGCATAATAATAAGTTAAGTTATCATAATAACTGAATTTCCGCATAGTATACATTACTGACAAACTAGACACCTCTTTCTACATCAATCATAAGACTCAAAAAGCTGTTGAGAATAGATGTTTTTCTCAGCTGAGTTTGTATTAATCAACTTGAGTACATCACATTAATGTCACTTGGGCTTCTTGATTAAAACCTGTGTTTAGTGGCACTTTTATAGTTAGAGTTACACACCTGAGCTTGATTACAATCACATTAAGTTTGTTATCCCATGATCCACGGACACTGGCTTTACCCGATTCAGATGATTTGTCTTTAAGGGGTACAATTGCACTCAACTGATTCAGGGGCGAACTTTGCCTGTGTCCCCAGGCTGGAGAGGGTGGAGTATTTGGGGGGAAGTTGGTGGAGTTTATGTCGCAAAAGGCTGACATTCATAAAATGTGGAAGGAAAGCAAACACATAATCACGGTGCTGCAAGAAGGACTGATACACACCAGCACAGCTGACAGAAATCAAACATATCAAGACTGACTGCACATTACAGTCACACATCTATTCATGCATTTCTTTCCTGTAATTTAGACCATGAAGGAAAATAATTTACAGTGAGGAGTTTTAGATTTACATGCAAATGATGATGTCACTCTTGTTTCCCTCCCAATAAGGCAGAATGCAATAGAAAAAAGGAGGGTAATATATTACAGTGCCAAGGTTATTAGTCTACAACTGAGGTCAGATGAGGAGGAGGTGGGGGGGCATTTGCCTAATTAATTACTACTCAGACACACACACACACTCACAGCCTTGACCTTTACTAATATAGTTTGTAGCAGACCACACAAACAGGAGACTCTCTGCCTCTCTGTCCCTTCTTCTCTCTCGCTGACACACACACACGGCCTGTCAGGAGGCAGCAAAGTGAAAGGGAGAATCAATTACAACCCAACTAAGGGGAAAGAGTTGGTTGCTTGATGGCTACATGTCAAGAAGACTGTAGGTCACAAGGCGTGTGTGTGTGTGTGTGTGTGTGTGTGTGTGTGTGTGCGTGTGTGTGTGTGTGTGTGTGTGTGTGTGTGTGTGTGTGTGTGTGTGTGTGTGTGTGTGTGTGTGTGTGTGTGTGTGTGTGTGTGTGCGTGTGTGTGTGCGTGTGTGTGTTCGCGTGCGCTCGCCTGCCTGTTTGTGTGTTGGCGTTCATGTATTAGCGCATGTGAAAATCGAGCCTGTTTCCTGGATTCAGATTACATCATTTTCATTTTAAAGACCTTGCTCCAATTAAGTAATTAGTTGCGTGGTGTTTCTCTAATTATAGAGTTGTTCATAAAAGAGCTGCTGACCAGTCTGGGAATCGAAAAAATGGAGACCGCTGCACTTTTTCCCCCTGCACGCGTGCACACAAACACACATATCCACCGGCTAGTTTAACATCAAGTTAATGCAGTCAAATGCGTGTTATTTCTGGTAAAGGGCAGGGCAGGACTCTATATTCTAATCACACTAAAACAGCACTGTGCTTAATAAAGAGCTGCGTGAGTCACACAGACAGATTGTTAGCACTCAGTTAGGAGAGGGAGAGTTTAAGGTACACGTCCCTTCATCTACTGCCGCAACACTCCTTCATCTTTCAAAGCAGGTCATGTTTTATGGTAAACACAAGCTGCCCTTTAGTAATATGTGTTTAATAAACCTGGTATAACCACCAAGGATCTACTTAGACAATGTCTAAACCAACAAGATTAACAAAAGCAGAACTTAATAGGATGTAAGGAAGCAAAATTTGATGCAAAACATTCGGAATGCCACCAGTCCCCCTTTCGAGCCCGTCGACAGAGAAAGTGGCTGTGATCTTGAAGATCTCACCACTCAGCCTGTGAAAGCTTCACTATTTAATGAGATTCTGTGATGCTGCCCAGGCGCAGGACATCGGCTAACACTCATACTGCTCTCTTTCACTCCCACACACACACACACACACACACACACACACACACACACACACACACACACACACACACACAGTGGAAGAAACACACCCACCTGGTTTTGGTTATAACCTCTATGTTTGCAGTTAGCACCATTCAGTCGGGTCAGCAGGAGCAGTCAGGTCTTAGCTTGGATTTCAGATAAATAGCCAACTTATATGCAGTAAATATACAGTAGATGCTTTTAAACTTTGTTTGCACTAGTTTCCCGAAAGGTAGACCCTTGTGTGGCTTTGGACGCATTATTTATACACATGATAGTGATAGGTACAATGTCAACAAGGCAACAATAAACATGTCAGCGCTGATGAATGGCAAACTATCCATCTGAGCCTATTACAAGTAAATACTGTATGTTACCTTTTTTGAACCGGAGTGCAAACTGTGTATTTGAAGGCAGGAATGTTGCCTTTGTGGCGTCGTATAACCCCAAAAATGTGTCTCTTCAAAGTCTCATGTTATGTCTGAGGTTTGCATGACAGGTACGTGAGCAAACAAATAATGCAGTGGTCCTGTAGATCAGTCGGTGCAGTTTTTGATGGCAGAATCAAACAATTACATGCATCATCATGTCTTATAAATAGAGTCTGTGGCTTCGGATATTTTGCATGATAGATGAATGGAAGGATAGACCAGGGCCAATCTATTGTTCTTCCCCATGATTTCATTACAGGCGCCGACAGAAGGAGGCTGAACACATGCATTTAATTGTTGTAGCAGGATGGGGAGAATACACTGTGAGAGGCTGAACCAGGGTCAGTTGAGGAGAGGAAGTTGAAATGAGCCGAATGAGGTTGGATGACAGAAGAGAGAGTTGTGGCAAGTAGGGAGGGTTGAGCGAAGATGTGGAAGGAGATAGCCAGGCATGGCGCGTGGCTGCCATGTCATCCTGTCATTAGCAGGTTGTTTGGGTCTTTAATTCATCATTCAGACCTTTATTGACTGGAGAGTGGGGAGATCGCTATCACTTGGAGACAGTAGAAGGAGCACGTGTGTTTGCCACTCAGTCACCAGCTGCTCTTCATTTCCTTATGCCAAATAGATATCACACAAGATATCACATAAACATATCACATGCCATTATCTACTAAGGTCATATAATGCTCAAGGCTGCATGGCTGTTTTTAGGCAGGGAATGTGCTCATGTTTGGTGTCCTGCATACGTTTCAGAAAACATATATAACTTTCTCAAGTCTGCACGTCTTTTATCTGAATTCAGTTTAGGCTGACACTCCTAAATGCATTTAGGAGATAGGAATTTAGCTATTACAGAATCATCCAAACTGAAGTATTATCTCTTCTTTCTAAGTTTAGGACACTCAAAATTTAAAATAAAATGTTATACAGACCGTCACTGTCAGAGAAGCTGACGTCATTGTTAGTCTGTTGGAGAAGCAGTCAGTAACGGTAGCATATTGGAGAAGCCAACACAGTTGTTACCTTGTTGGAGAAGCTAACACTGACATTAGCCTGTTAGCTTTGAATTTCCCTGACCGCATTTTAATGGGGATATATCCTTTCCACCACCGATACGGTTAATGCCTCCGACTCACCAAACATAAAACTGAATGCCCATCCTTTTCTTCTCAAGCTAGCGAGCCAGTGACAAGTGAAGTCAAACAGCCAATGTTATGGATACAGTCAGTCTTGTGAATATCTTCTAAACACAGGCTTGATGAGACGAGTGTCAATTGAAGCATCGTGTTTAAAGTTCTAGTTCAGTTTTCTTCAGTTAAGATAGGATGTCTAAGATGGGATAGGGCACAACCGTGAGTTCAGGTGTTGCTTCTGCAACAGAAAAATAGGATAGATTTTTCTTATCTTTGTAGGTTAAGATAGGACATTTTTTGTAATGAGGCCCCTGATAATTTATATAAGAGCTTTAAGGGAGCACTAG